>VYXC01006019.1:1086161-1117527 GCA_013397175.1 Platysteira castanea | reverse complement strand
GGCTCCGTGCTGGAGAAACAGTACTTTGGTTTCTGAAAAATGAGATGCTCAAGGGCTCAGCTCCCACTCGGGACTCGGGCACAAAAGCTGCAAGAGTGGGTCTCTGCGGCCGGGGAACACACCACGGGCAGCTGCTGTGGACACTGCAGGGAAGAGAAACACCCGAGGGTTTGCTCCTCACGTCCAGGGAGAGAAGTGGGGGCAGCAGGAGCCGTGTCCCCTCGGCAGCGCTTTGTGCGATTTAAGTGCCTTAAAGGACAGCAGCTACGGCACCAGCTGCTCTGGGGACACTGGGAAGGACGGAGGGAGGGAGGGAGGGAGCGGCCTCCCTCTGCCCGTCTGACGGTGTCTGGGGCTGGTGGCAGCGGCTTCAGCATCCTCCTGTGTCGGTAAAGGCACAATAAAGGAAACTCTCACACCTGCTAGGTTCAGCAGAAGGAGGAAAAAAGAGAGGCTTTATTTACATTTCTCATACTTTATAGGGTTCTCAATTCCACAAGGGATTGGAGGACATGTCACTTCCTCCTCAAACCCACTGGAGAAAAAGGATGCTCATCAAACTTTCTCTTATCACAAAAGAAATGAAAAACAGAAAATACAGTTAAATAAACATTGGCTATTGTTTACATGAAACTCCGTGAGGAAAAAATCTGACTTCATATTATACACAGAAGGCTTTAGCAAAAGCAGAACAACATCCCCCAGGAGGGACAGAGCCGAGTGACAGCGCTAGGGACAGCGGCGAGAGGAGAGGACTCGCTCGGGGCCGTGCCGGCGGTGCTGAGCCCCCGCAGCGGGGTCTGAGCCCGGGGCTGCCGCTCGTGTCCCGCGGCACCGCCACGGCTCCTCGCCCCGAGCAGAGCACACCGGCTGTCACCACGGCACGAACGGGGCCCCCGGGATGGGGGAAGCAGGCAGAGCCGGTGGCCTCCTCAGGACAGGCAGGAGCAGAGTCGAGGTCACATCAGGACAAGGTCCAGTTGCTCCATAGGCTGCGAGCAGCAGCGTTTGCCCCTCCGAATTCCCTCTCATCTGGCTTTGTCTTTCCTCTTACCACTTTTTCTACCCTGAAGGACTTTCTGCACAGAGCAGGGGGCTCTTCCCATGTCTCAAGACACCACTTCCCTGCCACCTGCTGCCAGTGGCAAGACAAGCCCGGATTTCAGGAGGGGTGGCAAGCAGTTTTGCATGTACCAGGGAGCAAAGGGATGCCAAACACAGAAAGCCAGAACAAGGACACCCAGTGAGACGAGGGGATTGAGGTGAGCTGCCTGGAAAATATTGTGAGTTACAATGTTGACTGCACAGACCCCTTGGCTGGAAAAGGGTGATGGGTTTCCTTCTGTCAGAAGAGCTCATGTGCCTTCAGATGACCTGCCTGAGACATGAGAGAGAACACGAGGGGCTGGCTCTGCTCTCTTTGGGACAAGCACCCCCTGTAGTCCTGATCCTGGCAGAGCTCACACCCAGCTCTGTGGCTCTTCCATCACCAGGCAAAACTGCTCTTGCCTCGAGCAGCTGCTCAGCTCTGGACACCTGAACAAATACTCCAAGAAAGCAGAAATCTCCGTTGTGGAACACTGTGCTGATCAATGGCTGCACGCACCAGCTTCCTGTAGGTAATATTAATAATTTCTGTTGTAAGTAATTTTCACAAGCTGCAGACTCAGAAATGCCAGTCTCTTGCCTTCGTCAGAAACCAGAGCAGCTCTGCATATGCATTAAAACCCAGCACACGCAGTTTATCTTAAACCACCTGAACTTCTTGCTCTAGTGCAGTATCTGCCAGCATCCATCCTCCCTGGGAGGCATTACACGGCATTTCTCTGCTCAGAGCCCTGGTCCCTCAGGGCCTCGGTGGTTTAGATCATAATTCCTCAATAAGACACAAGCTGTTGGGGAAAAAAAGAGTAAACACACCACAAAAATGACAGGGAGCCTGTGAGAGCATATGGAGAAAAGGCAAAGCAAGTTCTGGGTTTCCCACCCCTGCTCTCTTGAGTGTCCTGTTAAATTCCCAAACCAACTGCAGGCAAAGCTGTCCAAAGCCCAGATGTTTTGCAGCCGTGCAGTGGGAATTGTTCTTGTCCCCATGCTTCCGTCACAACATTTTCATCTTTAGAGACTCTTAATTAGCCACTTCATCTCTTGCCAAACCCTCTTTGGTTTCGCAGCCTGCATGTTGGGATGGGGCCACCCTGGGTGCAGAATCCCAGCAGCCCCATTCCCACAGGACCATTCCAGTTCCCTCCACAGCCCCTATGGAAATACACAGCAGCACATCCCCCAGCCCCCCAGCATGTTTTCCAAGTCATTTATTTGTAAGGCACTTAGCAGCAGGCTTAAAACTTTCCTTTTTGACTCCATAACTCCGAAGCAGCGATGTTATAAACCAACGGCAAAACCTCAAACCTCTGGGCAGAGGCTCCTCCTTTGGGGTGATCCCCTCTGCAGCCCGGCTGCTCCTCAGGGCCAGAGTGCTGCAGGGGCACCTGCAGAGCTCTGGGAGGGCTCAGAAGGGGTTGCACAGCCTCTCTCGCCCCGTGCAAGAGAGGGGGTGGTGATGTCCCTTTCCCACTAACATCCAACCAAGGAGGGGAAGCACAGGGATGAAGCAGGACCTAAAGCATCACGGGGCTCCTAAGTGACTCAGAGGAGGAGCAGCCAAACAGAGCTTCCTTTATTGATTTATTTATAGAGAATGAGATATTAATGCCAGACCTGTTGTTTGAACAGGTTTCTCCTCGCTGTGCCGAGAGAGAAGCCCTGCGGTGAGGGGGGTTGTGTGGGGAGGCGTGTGCAGAGTGCTAATCCCTGCCTGGTCCCCTCGTCCCCTCCTCACTCCATCTGTTCCTTTGGATGATTCACTGCGACTTCTCAACTTCCTATTCCCCTTTCCCCACCCTGAGCAGGGAGTAGCTGGCAATTAAAATATTAGCAGGGGGGAAACGCTTCATAATGCACATGATTATTCCTTAGTCCGAGGAATTTTAAATTAGCTGAACACATGGAAGACCAAGTTTTGCAGGTCAGACCCCACAGCCTGATGCTGAGACCTCACTGGCCACCTTCTCCTGCCCACAACAGGCCTGAGATGCTCTGTTATTGCTGGGTCAGAGCTTGTGCCTCCAGATTTTCCTGCAGCTTTATTATTATTTTTATGTCTTGAGTTTTACAATACACAGGCTTTACAGCAGGGTACTTTTTGTGATGTTTTTCTGCCTTGGCTTTGGTTTTTGCTCAGTAGCATAACAAGGTGATGGGATTTATGAGCATCTCTGGGTTTTCTGTTGCAGCTTTTCTTAGCAATATCATCACTTTTGCCACTATCCTTGCTGGCCTTTTTCTCTGGCTTTGGGCGTCACCAAGAGTCACAGCCCTCGTTAGTCTCCAGCTGTTGTTCAAGCAACCCAAGCAGGGATCACATAGGAGCTATTGTAGCTAAATAAAAGTTTCAAGAGCAGCAGGGTTTTAAAAGTCTTCTGAGCTATTTCTGCTGTCATCTCTTAACACCAGTTTGAGCAAAGCCCTGCTTACTGGGGACAATAGCAGAAAGCATCCCTGGCTGGCGGGCTAAGGACTAATGCAGCAGTCCTGAATGACCAGCTGGGGACTGAGAAAGCAGCCAAGAACTGCACAGAGCCAGGAGCTATAAAGTGGGGCAGGGGGGAGGAATTTAAAATAGCCAGGGTATTATTTCTTTGTGATGCCAAACCCAGGATTCAGGTGGGAAAGGTGTGAGCCAGCTCCAGCATGTGCCCAAGCTGCTCCAGGAGGAGCTGCGTCATGACAGAGGAAGCGAAGGCTCCACCCAGATGTGAATTTAGGTCTGTGATTTTGGGGACAGCAGCCACGAAGGCTGAGGGATGCCCAGAGGCCATTGGGGATGAACCTTCCTGCCGTTTTCTTATGCAGGGAAGCAAAAGACATCCTTCAGCTGAGATCATCATGAGAATTTGGGAGGTCCCTGCCAGGCAGCCAGCAGCCTCTGCAGGCTGAGTCTGGATCCAGCCCCATGTCAGGAGCAGGAGTCTCAAAACACAGCCTCTTCTGCATTTTACTGTAACTGGGCTAATGAGATTCACCTGCCAGCCCGCCCACCCAGCCACAGCCTGAGGAACAAGACCCATCAAAAATCTTTATCCCCTTGATTTTGTGGAGTTAACGCTTGAGCTTTGTGTTTTATTTAGCCTGAGTCCCAGACTGGGCACCAAAGGACAAAGGGATGCTGGTACTGCAGCCTTGCTCCTTCAGCATCTCTCAAGGAAGGACGAGGGCCACGGCTCCCTTTTCACACCCTCATCTCTGACAGCTTGCAGAGATGAGGACATTTCAGTGCTTTCGCTTACACTTTGCAAATATTCCTCTGCATGTTTGGCCAAACACTGGGTTTTTTCCCCTCAAGGGAAAAGTCCCAGTTGCAATGCAGTCTGTGACAGTGCCAAGGCAGGTGCAGAGTCTGGGGCTGTCCCTTACAAAGGTGCATTTCCCAGAGCTATTTTTTAGCTTGGCAAGTACGAGATCATTGTCTTGCAAGTCCCTCCCTGGAAAAGACCAGGGAGGAGTGCCTGGGGGTTTTACGGGAGTGGCACAGCCACTTGGCAGGCAGCCTGCAGGCAGGACTGACCCCGAGTGGGATGGGGCAGCCTTGCTCCACCTCCTCGTGGGCGATCCCAAGCTCTGCTCCCTCCAGTGCCACTTCTCTCACCAACATCCCCTCCTTACCACTGAAAAAACCCACGAACATAAAGAAAGGAGGAAATTTTTAGACGATCCAATTGCAGAGGCATGGAAAGCCTTTCCCATAGCAGGAGCTCTCCTCCACACAGCAGCCAGGGCGTGGCAGGGCTGAGTCTGCCCTCTGAAAAGATGAGAAATTGTTCAGTGGGCAGTGTAAATATCTCAGCAGTGTTATCTCCCGTGTCTAAGTGCCCTGTCCATTCCCTGCTAATTCCCAGGGGTCCTGTGCAGAAGCAGGCTGCTAGAACCACTGCAGGGGGGCACACAGCCTCAGTGGGCTGGACACACATTTCCAGAGCCCCCAACCGAGGGAAAATTAAAGGGCTCCGTTTGGAGCAGAGAAGGTTGAGGGGAGATGCTGGGTTGTTAATCCCAGCTCCAGGAGCAGGGTAAATGGGAGGGATTAAGAACAGGGGAGGCAATGTTGATCAGCAATGGCACTGAGAGAGCTGGTCCTGCCCCAGAGCTGAGAAGGGTGATCTCTAGAAGTCCCTTCCTATGAAATCTGCCTGTGGAAAATAAAAATAGTCATACCCACCTGAGATTCACGGGCAACACATAACCTACACCAGCAAGGCGTTACCACCACATTACAAAGTCTCCGTCCCCAGAACTGCAACCAGCCAGGCCAGCAAGACACTATCTCATATTTGGGAGCAAGATGAGAGATCTTGTGTGGTTTCCCTGCAAGGGACAAAGCAAGTAGGGCTGGTTTTTTTTTCTGGCAGAGCCACAATAAATGCCAGGGGAGGAGGGAGCCAGCCTTTGCAGGCACTGGGCAGTGTGAGGTGGGAGCACGGGATGCTGATGGAGCACGGCCGAGGCCATCTCCTCCCCACGCCAGGTGTCTGCAGGACACAGCTGCTGCAGGACCAAAGCCAAGCTGGGCTGGTGGAGCACAACTCAAAAATTCTATCAAGAAAATGACACTTCCAGCTTTAGCAGAGGCTTGAAGGGAAATCTCAGAGGGGTGCTTGCTATCAGCAATCAAAAAAAAGGGGGGCAAGGATGTGGGATAGAAGCAGAGCTGCAGGTGCTGGTAAAAGAAACTCCCACTTGGTATTCATCATTCCCAAGCTGCTGGAGGACTCAGTCTGGGCTGGGCATCTCTGTCCTTCATCCCACAGGAGAGTCCTAGCAGCTCCAGGAGGAACAGTGCCTGTCCTCAGCAGCTTGTGGCCAAAATAATAATTAAAAAAAGAGGCAGAAAGCAGTCTAAGCTCAGGTGAGTGAGGTGAATTTCATATCAGGTAGGAATTTCCCATGGTTACAGTTTGCTGGCTCTAATGCCACTCTCATAAAAATGAACATTTTTTCCTTGGGAATATTTCAAGATTGATGAAAAAATATGAGCTTCCTCTGGGAGAAAGGATGGGAGAGCCAGAGACGTTCACCTAGTCCCATTTCTGCCTTCAGGGAGAAAACAAAATTAATGGGCACTGGTTGAGCAGTCACATGTTGAGCTGAGAAACCCCACTGAGCTCTCCTAAAGCTGTGCTGAATATCTTCTCCCAAGGAAAAAAAAAATCTGATATTGCATTTCACCGCAATTCAGGTACAAAAATGGCTTCAAAATCCCATTCTTGAGTATGGGGTGGGGTTTCACTTCCCAGCTGGTGGCAGGGGCCTTCTGTCAGCAAGACCTCTGCTCTCTGCAGCATGCCCTGCCCAGCCTGCCCCAGTGTCACCAGTTTAATTAGCTGCTGTTCCCAGTGCCTGTGGCTCAGCTTAACCTCATGTGAACAGACCCTGCTGTGCTCCACAAGCTGGACTCCTGCTTGCACCAGGGAGAAATCAGTGCCTTTGTCTCTGTTTTTTTCCCTAGACTTCATGCCTGGCAGAAATTAAAACTCAGAAACTGGGCCCAGTTGGTTTCATATATGGCTTGGTCACTCAATCTTGTCTTTTATCTAAAGAGGAATATAGAAAAAAAAGGGACCTGAGGGAAATGAATCCTCCACTGAGCCTTGATGTGCAGCTTTCCAGGCTGCTGGTGTCTGCCTGGGTGTGGGATTAATATCACAGGGACTCATGGAGGGAAGAGCACTCTCACCAGATGCAAGAGGGGACAGAGAGGGACCAGGAGGGCGACATGGGGCAAAACCCATGAAGACTGACTGGCAAAACTGGGCTTTGGGCTCAGAAAAAGCAGGTTGTAATAAGGAGATAACAGGAGAAGTGATGTCGAGAAAGGGAGGTGCTTGTTCTTCTTCCTCTGCTGGTTGGGACAAGGCGGGATGGACTGAGGCAGCAGCAAGAACATTTGGGGCTGGACATCAGGGAAACCCTTCCAGGAGAGCAGTTAAACCCAGGGCAGGTTGGCTGGGGAGAGGCAGACACTGTCACTGAGGGGAACAGCCCGGCTGCACTCTCTGTCCCCGGGCAGAGCAGAGGGAGCTGATCCTGTCTGGACACACGGCTCTGGACCAGACAAATTGCTGAGGTTTCAATGGCTCCATTTTTCCACTGGGCCAGCCCGGGGCCAGCCCCTGCCTGACTCCCTGGGGGATACATTTACAGCCACTTTTTGTCACTTTGCCACTTGATTTCCCAAATAGCAGCAGCACCCACCCAAGGCTTGGGCACCCAGCTGGGATCCCGTGAAGGAAGCTGGATTTACTGAGCTGCAAGACAAACCTGTGCATCCCTGGGTGAGCCAAGGGGCCGGCAGTGTGCATGGCAGGGGGACAAGGACAACTGCCTATAAATTTTTCATGGGCTCAGACAGCAGAGGGGATTGGGAAAATACCTCGGAGAGGTGTGCTGAAGTGGGACTTCTCTTGCTTGGCTCCATGAACTGGATCAGGAATCTCAGCTGGTGTCTCAGAGCACTAAAGTGATCTCTTTCCTTTTGCATACATGATCAGAGACTTTTCCAAAAAGGTAGAAGAGAGGGGATATTCTTTTTCCCGAGAAGAAGTGCAGCACAAAAGGACTAGGCTGCATCTACCAGGCTGACCTGCATCTCCCTGCCTGCCACAGCCATGTCCTGCTCCTTTCCCAGGGCTCAGCCAGCAGCCAAACCTGCCCCAAACACAGAAAATCCCCCTCCCCACGGCAGTGAGCAGCAGTGACCTCAGGGACAGGGTTTCATCTCACTCTCAGGGTAGAGGAGGGGAGCGGGAGGGGTGTGCAGGAGGGGGTAACCCTGCTGCTATGGAGTTCACCAGCTTTTTATGGTGTCTGATTTTTGTCATCTGCAAAGCTATCAGCTGAAAACGTCAAATTAGTGCTGTTAGTCCACTGCGCAGCTCTTATCTGCGTCTCTCAGGATGGAAGACACTTCAAGATGATTATTGTTCCCCACTGCTCCTGAAATGAAATTGGCCCTCCCAGAGTGCTAAAAGGGAACCGAGAAATTGTTTGCCTGAATTTGCATGAAAAGCCCTGGAGACATAATGAAAGCGGGTGACAAGCCCAGTGTCACCTTCTGCCAGCTGAATGACAGAAGGGAAAATTTCCTTTGTGTTTCTGCTTCACTTTAGGGCCTTGATTCCTTCTCCTGCCCTTTCCCCTGGCCTGTCCCTGAGCCCCTGAGCCCCGTGCACCCACCTGCCCCATGGCTGACACGGGGCTGCCCTTTTGGGGCCTGGATGATATTCTGCCACCCAAAGAAGCGTGGTCTGTCCTGCTTGGAGATATGGACCCTATTCCCAGCACAGCAACAGCATCTGTGTGCCCAGGGCACAGCCCTCCCACCTTCACCCCAGGCACAAAGTGGGGTCCCCCCAGTTCTGGAACATCCCATCCTGCTGTAGCTTTTCCCCGGTTCAGGAAGTCTTGCACACTGCAAAGAGGTGCAGTGACACAACTTCAGGTCCCAGCCATCACAGCTTGATATTTTCCTTTTGATCCACCTCTTTGGCTGTGGGCAAGCAAAGTAACGTGGTCCCTCAGGACAGACTGTGTGCTTCCAGGGCTCGTCCTGATTGCCATGGGACCATCAACCCAAACCTGCTGCACCCTGGATGGGGCAGGAGTGTAATGATGGGGCTCTGTGGTAAAAAACCCCCCAGCATCAAGGAAGGCAGTGCTGGGGAGGGTTCCTCACTGGGCTCAGAGCAGCGTTTCAGCAGCCAGCTCCCGCAGTGCCCAGATGGGGCTCCAGAGCCAAGGGTTGGCCCAGGCGAGCTCGTACATTTGTGTGTGTGCTTGCCCAGGCTGGGCAGGCAGCTGGCTCGGGGAGAGCTGCAGCCAGCTTCCAGCAGGGAATTTGCTCACAGGTCCTAGTTTGTGAAATTGCTAATTCCCACCAGCCTTGTGGTGTCTGCTGCCTTGCTTCCCCGTGTTGGTTATTCCTTGCCTTGCGGCTTTCCTTTGTACTGGGAGCACCTTTGGAGATTTCATACTCCAGGAGGAGGCCTGGAAATAATGATGCAAACAGGCACAAAAGCTCAGAAACCCAAAGGAGAATACTGAGATCACAGAAAATGTGAATAAAATGTAGAAAGCCATGATGTGTCCAGTTTGAGAGAGGAGAAAAGATCTCTGCCTCGCTTTGTCAGGGCAAGGCTGAGCCGTCTCCGCCCTGGGATTGTGGAGCTGCTTTCTGACAGTCCAGCCTCATCGGCTCCTCTGTTCCCAAAACTTCATCCTACATGGTTTTTCCGTCTTCTGCCTCCAGGCAAAGTCAGGGCAAAGCACCAGTACAGGCATCTGCATGAGTGGAAATGCCTGGAGGTTCAGGGAAGAACTGTGCTGCAGAGACCTTAATCCACTTTGTTTCTCTTTTAATCCATACACAAGGAAATGTCCTGGAGGCAGGACCAGCTTACCTGGGACCTGTTCCTGAGTTTTCTTCCCATCCCATCAGCAGAGGAAGGCAGACATAAGCTCCTGCTGGCAGATGGGTGGAAACAACTGTTTCAAAGATGGAGAGCCCAGCAGTGAACCCCAAAACTGATCCCAGGGCAGTGCCAGGAGATGCTTCCAGGTTTCTGGGTCAGTCCCACAGGATGGTGGCTGCCACCATGGGGACCAGGTGGGACATCACCACATCCATTACTGTCCAACACCCCGACACGTCTGCCCCAGCCCCAGCAGAGCAGCACCATCCCCTTTCCCAGACGGCTCCTCCCAAGTGCAACTGCAGCAGGCACAGAGTCCCACGGGGTGTTTCCTCCAGGTCTCTGCCTGCCTTTGACTCCCTGCAGCAGGTTCTGCCCATCTGCACTGGCAGCATCCCTCCCTGCCCTGGGTTATGGGCTGTGGAGCACCTCACCCAGGAGGGAACACAGCCAGAGTCACACGAGTGTCTTCACGCTGCCGCCTGGGGAAACCGTGCTGACACATTTTCCCTCTCCCTCATTTTCCCACCTCCAGCAGTGGGAGTTTTCTTGCTGCTTCGCCTCCCACAGCCAAGCGAAGGTGGGATGTTGTGTAACAGGAGTCCTCGGGAAGGGAAACTGAGTCACAGCAGGGCGGGTTGGGGTCACTGGAGGGGGACGAGGGAGGGCAGTGAGTGAGTCCAGCTCGCCCGGGGCTCCCTGGCCAGGGGAGCCCGCCTGGAATGGGGGCTCAGGCACAGCAGGAGCCTCCCTGCAGCAGAAGTTGTTGCCACGGCGGGGAATAAACCTGCCCGGGGCGAGACAGGAGGATCTGTACTCAGCCGTCACAGCCCCGGGAAGGCTTTGGGCTCTGGCTGCCTGCAAGGACAGAAAATCAGACGGAAAAATACACAGCTAGGAATTAGGAGGGATCTTTCAGAGTCAACAAAGGGACAAAAAGACTGGTTACAGAGTCAGAGAAGGAAGCTTGTGGATCAGTGGTGAAACGACAGCAGCGATTACAGTGGGAAAATGTACATATGGATATATGGCCTTGGAAAATCAAATGGTGGTTCTTATGTTGTGGAAGATATGAGACGTTAAGAATTCAAAAAACAATGAAAATACTGAGAGAAAAGCATACCCGGAAGGGCTAAGGGCAATAAGAACGGAGTTTTTAAATTTGTATTTGTATTATTACAGACAAATGCTTAATAGAGATGGCAAAACTGCTAATGATACATAACAGGCAGAAACAGGCAGCAAATATTTCTGTTTGGTATTTGGAAATGAGCAGGCAGCTATATTTGTCTCACGTCAAGCTGCTGAAGCACTTTCTAGTTCATTAATTATGTGGCCTTATTAAATATCATCTGCCAGGAATAAACACTGGAGAAGTGGTAGGCCAGGGTGCCTCAGCTCCATGCCCTGCCTGAGCCAGATCCTGGAGTGAAGCCCAGAGCCAGAGATGCTGCAGGAGGTAAAGGTGAGTTGGCTCCTGGAGAGGAAACAGGGGATGACCCAGATCGGTGCTGCCTGCTCAGCCTGGCTTTAATCCTACGCAAAGTAAGAGACAAGCTAATATAAGATTCAATTAATAAAGAATTAAAGGATTGAAATCTAATTAATGCCAGTCCACATGGTTTATGGAAAACAATGTCTTGTCGAACAAAGCTGGCTGGTTCTGTGGTGGGATGATGCTGGCTGAACGGAGGTGACTGCAACACTGCACCAACCCACAATTCGTGGGGCCTGGCTCTGAACTGGAGGGTGCCTGGTCCCCAAAACTGAGGTTAGCAGACTGCCAGCAAAGGGTGTGCAGCTGGGGGGAAATGTGGGGTATGAGCAGCTCACAGCCTTGCAGGGACTCTCCCCCTGCACAGGCTCACCCCAGCTCCTGCCCTGCTGGCAGACTGGGGCTGTGGTGACACACACAGGGACCCTGCTGCCACCCCCTCGGCTCCTAATGGCGTTTCCCCTGTTAACTGAGGCAGAAGAAGACCCCTGGTGGCTTCTTCTCCTGCAGGAGGTACTCTGGGTGCCCAACTTGAAGATGTGTGAGGTGAAACGACCTCACCTCAACTCCTGCTCATTGCACAGTCAGCCCACCAGCTGGCTCCCCTCTTTTCCTTCTTTTTTTCCTTCATTATTCCCTTGTTGCTTTTGTGCTGATTTCTTTCTTCCCCTTTGTTTTAATGAGGGATAAGATTTTGGATGCAAACTATATATTGCAGTTGCCTGTCCCAATGGAAGGGGAATATGTTTATTGAGGCCAGGAGGATGCTTCCCTGCACTCGCTGGGGTGCACAGGAGGATTTTGGGTGCTGGAGGGGTGCTCTCCTTCTCTGGATGTGGGACTGAGGTGCAAACGGATGCTGTCTGCAGGGAGGAAGGCTCTGATAGCAGAGACAGAGGAGGTCTGTCCGTGAGGAGCAGTCAATCCCTCTGCTCTCCCTGCCTGCCAGCACACACACACAAATTAGACCCACAAACAGGGCACAGGGAAGGGGACAGGCTTCTGTGTCCCATCCAGTAGTGCCCTGCACATCTGGTAATTGGCCTTCACCCCCAGCACAGTGCCAGGGCACGTGGGGCTCTGGCAGGCACTGGGCAGGCAGCACTCACATGCCAGGGGCACGGGTTCAGCATTCGAATTTCTCTCATTCTGCACATCACCCTGCTCTCACTCCTGAGGAGGAATTATCCTTACAAGAAACACAAAGATATTCTAGTAAGGCTGCTCCCTAAGTACCTTGGGGTACTTGTCACATCACCTGGAGGTGCAGCACCAGAGCGGAACTGCGAGAGCCGCTTGCAGGGCAGCGCAGGCTTGAGAAGTCTCTTTATCAGTGGGAAGGAAATGGAGAGAACAGCTTCTGTCCCAGGCACGGGAGCAGAGGGAAGAGGGAAACACCGAGGACCTCCCAGCACCCCAGTGCACTCCGGTGCCGTGAGGCGCAGCGAGGCCGCATCCCCGTGCAGCTGTCCCCTCCCCGGGCACTGTGTCCCCAGGCGGCGAGCACACAGCTCCGTCTGCGCCAGTTTTATCCGCGCTCCGAGGCTCAGCCCGTTTCAGCCTCATTGCGATTCCATGTCCTCGCGGCGTCTCCTGACACTGGATCATTTACAATGCCCAGGAGGCAAATACAATGACTCATTATTATTAGTTAATGAAGCATCCAAGCACTAAACCCACAGTCTGCCGAACGGATAAAGAGCTCAGGCTGAATCCGATTTACCACGCATCTCGCTGGCTCCTCTGGCAGCGATGGAGCGCTGCAGCCCCCGGCCCCTTCCCGCTCTGGATGCAGGCAGCAGCCGGGAGCCGGCGGGGAGCGGGGCCGGGAGCATCCATCCCGCTGCCAGAGCTGGTGAGTGGTGCTGGCTGCTCCCGCCGTGTCACCTCGAGGAGCAGAGACCACCAGAAAGGCACTGGAATCCCTTCTCCTGCAGTGGCAAATCCCCGACACAGCTCTGGCTTCAAAGCCACCGGCCTCAGGGGACAAGGGACCCCAGGGACAAGGGATCGTCCTCTGCATTTCAAGCCTGCACCAAGGGGTCAGGGTGGGGTAAGGGCAGGGCATGAAGGGCATGACACGTCCTTGGCTGGCAGCACGGATAACGCAGCATTTCTCCGGCTGCATCTGCCTTCCCAGAAGAATAAATATTTGATAACAAATTACTTTGAAGATAATCCACTTAATCCTTTGCCAGGTCTCCAGATTTCAATATAATTAAAGTGTGATTAATGTTCTAAAGAAAAGCTAAAACCCCATGCCTCTTCTTGCCCCCACTCCCCAGGCTGCAGGGGATGGGCTCAGCCCATGACAGGGACAATGGGGTCCTACCAAAATCTCTGCTGGTGGCCAAGTAAAGTCCAGAACTGGACCTACACACGTCCTGCATGGCTCAAACCAGGCTTGGAGCAAGGACAGGACAGCCAGATGTGCTTCTGGCACGGGGAAGGGCTGACATGGGCATGCAATTCCCAGGAGCTGCTCACCCAGATGTATCCCTGGACTGGGAGGGAGCTTTTGACCCCATATCAGCTTCCCTCAAACTCTCCCCCAGCCTCTCACTTTCATTAGCCCTTGTCCTCCACTCAGGGCAGCTGATGTCCCACTGGTGTCCCAGTTTAAGGCTGTGGTCTGCAGAGCTGGTAGGATGCTCTTCTGCATCTCCCAAGGGCTGATGCAGCTCGAAACAAGGGCTTTCAGATCTTCAGCCCCTTAAGCCCACCTCCACAGAGGCAAAAATGTATTAGAGTGGTATCTTGGCAGGGATACACACGTGACAGTGCAGAACTGTGTGGGCTGGGGAGCAGCACAGAGGGGAGATGTGTGGGCTGTGCCCTGCTGATGGAGTGGGATCACCTTTCCACTCCTGAAGCACTGAAACCGGGGTTGACTCAGTTGATTAAAAATAGAGAGTGAGGGGAGGTGTGAAAGCCATGGGAAAAAAAGGAAAACAGGAGAAAAATGAAGAAAAGCCAACCAGCCTAAGACAATCTGCATTCGCCTCTCCAAAGGTCCTGGAGCTGGGAGGAGGGGGCCTGGCACTTGGGGTATTTCAGAGCTGAGACACCTCAGGGAGCCACAGTGACATCTCCCTGGTGCTCCCAGACGTGGCAGCACTGGTCCCCACGGGGATGGTGGCAGCTCCAGCTTGTCACACTTCACAGCACAGAGCAAGGAGACCCGAGGGATGGGTGTGGGGGTGCTGGCAGCAGGTGACACCACTGGAGTTGGAGGACAGGACCCTCCCTCTGCTCTTTACTTCCCAGCACAGCTATCAGGGACTCAGATGTTCAAAAACACCACGAGGTACATCCTTCCTTCCCAGCTGTGTCCCTTTTCCTGGAGCTGTTTGCAGCAAACCCAGGCTGGATTTTCTGGATTTTGCTGATTGGTGTTGAATGAAGCTCAGTACAGACCATCACCACAATGTCCCTGGGGCAGCACAGGCAGAGCTTGTCCCAGCCACACGTGTGTCCCCTACCATCAGGGCAGAGCAGAGCAGAGGAAAGAGGCAGCCCTGGGTGCTGACACTCATCTATTCCACTTCCCTCGAGGCAAAGCAGCTTTCCCAGCCAACACTGGAAGGATGGATGTTGCTGCATGCAGCTCTGCTCTTGGTCCTGCACGACTGGTGCCACCACCTTGTCATCCCCAGGGAATTCCCCAGTTCCGAGCCAGCTCCTTTCAAGGCTGGAGGCCCTGAAGAGTTCCCAGCTCCAGCACGGGCTGAGGGGAGACAGCTGAGCAGCCACAGTGGTAGAGCTGAGTTGGGGTTCTTGTAGGAGATATCCTGCCAGGGGGCATTGCAGCATATCATGGGCAGGAAGCCTTGGTGCCCGGCAAGCTGAGCTGTCCATGCCAGCCAGGGGAACATCACGCCTTGCCTGCACCTAACGAGGATATGGATCCTGGCTAAAATTAACACTGTGCTTTCACTGCACCGGTCCTGGCAGGGCTTCCCTTGTTACGTGCCCTAGGATAGTTGTGTCTTCAGGTTAATCCTGTTAAGAGAAGCTTTGGAGCTCAGGACCATTCATCATGAAGTTAAAACCCACCTGAGCTCAGGGAGCGTGGGAGAGCAGCACAAAGCTGCGCTTATCAGACAGTTCAGCCCAATCAGTGTTGGCTCTAAGGACACAGATAAAGCTACAGTATTCAGAATATGAGGTTTAGCTATTGAATGTCAATAGCTGGCCAGTGCTTTTAAGCATCAAACACAGCAGGCATCTCACTGCAAGTCAGGATGCTGCCCTGGAGCTGCTTCTGCAGCCGGCACGTGGGCAGGGACATGAAAATCTGCTGAAGAGAAGGAGCCAGTTGTCGAAGCCTGCCAAACTGTCAATGGAAAAAGAGTTACACTGCTGAAGGATCAGTTATTCAGCAGAGATGGCAGTTTCATTGCTGGGATGAATCACAGAGCAGCAGCAGCCGTGGTGGGGGAACTCTGCCCGGCAGAGGCTGTGCAGCCGTCAGGATCTGAGCTGCTGGAAGCTCTCAGCACGATGCTGAGCGCCAAGAGCAGGGTGGGTTTCCAATAAAATACCACCAGTTTTTGCATCACGAGCTGCAAGGTTTACATTAAATGATAATGATAAGGAATAAAACTCAGCACATTCACGGGTTTTCTCTTGCAGGTGCTCAGCACAGCACAGCCTGCAAGGCAAGAGAGCTCTGCTCCATGTACTTTGCTTTTGCTGTACCCCGGAGTAGTCCTGAGGAAGGGAAGAAACAATTCCTTTCACAGGCCTTCCTCCCTGCCTCTTTCCTCCTTCTATTTTCCCTGTTGAATTTGGACTCCCAAACAAAACTAGGCAAAGAAACTCTCCTGGTGGTCTCTGACTGAGCTCACTGCAGCAAGCAGAGGTATTTTAGGAGCATCCTGCTGAGCTTTCTCTCTCCCCTCACAGGACCTGGACTGCCATAGCACAAAAGACTAGTGGAAAAGGGGTTGAAACCAACCAGCACCTCCAAAAACCACTTGGCAGTGCAGGAACCCCAAAGTCCCTTCCCTGGCTGTCCCTCCCCACTGTCTCCCAAGCCCTGGGATGCCCCTGAGGGCTGTCCCCACACTGAGGCACGTGAGGGTTCACCCGGGGCAATGCCAGCAGGCAAGTTTTGTATTTATTTCCCTTGAAAATATGTCCTTAACAGGCAGTTAACATTATGCTTAAGTGACAACGAATTACACATTTCATTTAAGAGCAGGCACAAGGAACAGTGTAATTCCCTATAGACTAATGGTGCATTTCTCCTCACAGACAGTCAATTAAATATTTAATCAGCACAATAGCCGGTTAAGTATTGTATATGGCCATAAATACAACCCAATACATTTCCATGCCACATTAAGCTGAAGCTTGTAGACACTTGTCTCCCCAGCATCAGGCACGACAGCTCGGTCAATGCATCCTTCGAAAGCAGATTCTATTTATTTTCTGTCATATTAAGCAGGCATCATTTCTGTCCTGTCCCAGCCAAGTGTATTAACTCCTCAGCAGCAGCATGTGGATAATCTGCATCAAATTGTGGACTAATGGAAGATTCCTGCCTTCCTGCTCAGCAGCTGTTTGTGAGGTGACTGCAAATTTATTTGAATCATTTCTCTTCGGGTCACATCCCAGAGGTGCAGCAGTGGCTGGAGGGCCACTGCTCTCTGTGCTCCTCGGATGCTTTGGAAGAGATGAAAGATTCAGCAATTAAAAACACAAGCTACAAAAAGAGAGGAGAAGAAGAGAATTCTGCTTCTCCTCATTTAGTGGAGAGGGCTGAGGTTACAAAAGCATTAAAAATTAGGTTTGCAGACAGGGCACTGCCAGAAGGAGGGAGGGAGGGAAGGACAGGGCTTATGGAAGCCTCCAAGGGCACAGCAGAGCACTGGATGCGGGTTCTTGGTGGCAGCACAGCAGGGGCTGTGGGCACAAGCGTCCCCCATGGGCGAGTGGAGCTGGCCCCAAAGGAGAACAGTGCTGGATCTGGGCATGCACAGCCATTCCAGTGCAGTGTCCAGAGAGAGAAACCTTAATTCCTCTTTCCCACCATCTGCGAGAAGTGCTCATTCCACCAGTGTCTTCTTTCAGGCTTGATTTCTGCTCTGCTTGCTGTCAGCCCCCTCTTCCCAAACTCTCACTGGCTCAATTGTAACTGTAAGAATAAATCTATTTAGGGTGCATTGTTGCAAAATGAATCAATAAACCTGAAGCAAGCACAAGGCCAAATCCTCGACAACCTGAATGGTTTTGTGTCAGCTACAGCAGGGGCTGCCTCGCACATCCCCCCAGAGCCTCTCAGGTGAGTGCTGTTTGCAAGCACAGGGGTCATTCCTGGGACAGAAGGTTGAGCACATGGGTTATTCACGGATGATTTTCTTTTCTGGCTTCTCAGCAACTTGAGATACAACTTAAAATCCTCTTTTTAGTTTTGGCAGCCACAGTGATCAGTGCTGGTAAAGGAATGAGATTAATATGAACCCTTGCTTGCGGAGATATGCTGTGCTTGGAAAAGGGGTGTTTGCTTGATTTGGGGATTTCAAGCACATAACAAGGGCATGCTGTAGATACAGCACCTAAATACAGCAGAGCTCCCAAAAATCGGGGACCATGTAACTAGAGGGGTGCACCACAGTAAATCCTGCAAAATGCCACTCTAAAAGGCTTTTCAAGGGTTGTGAGCCACCCTTTGGAGAGCTGGAGATGGTGAAAAGGTGGTGTGCAAGGAAAGGTCAAACTATGGGAGAGACACCAGATTTTGGTTAATTTTACCTGTTTTAGAATAGTTTCTGGAGAAATCTGCTACATTACATAAAGGTTTGGGAAAGTAAAGACTGTGTAACTCACTGGAGGCCAGTGCACCCCAGGCTGAGCAGGTTCACACCTTCCCAGCCAGCTGTGGTGGCCGGCCAGGACTGTGACAAGGGGCTTCACCACCTCACAGGGCTTCATTCTGACACGTTATTCCATCCTCAGCCAGGCTGCCAGTGAGCTTTTGCTGACTGCATCGTCTTGGCTGAAGCACAGTAAGGCTTTAAGCCACATGAATGCCCTCAGTTCTGCGCCCCTTGCTTTAATTACAACCTGAATTTCATCAAAAGTCAGTTTGATCCCAGGCACGGGGAGAAATGGAGCTGGGAACCTGCCCACAGGTGCCCCCAGCCACCCCCACGGGCTTCCTACTAATAAATCCCCTTCCATTAGGAAACAACAGGCAAGCGCCAAGGGTGGTTTACACTTTTCTGTCTCTGTTGCTCTTAGTTCAACCTCTGCAACAGCTGCCAGGAGCCATAAATCACCCAGCACAGTCCTGGAGCTGGGGATCACTGTCTTGTAAAACAAACATCTTCCAGATTTTGTAGCACCTGATGCTGGTTACAAACTGTAGGTTGTCAAATTCTTCCTCTTCCATTTATTTCCCAGCCCCTCATCTCTGCTGCTCCTTGTCTGCTATATATCTTCTGTTTATTGTTATTTCTTTTCCCCCTTTGTTTTAATAACTCCTTTACTGTGGATTCTTGTAAAAACAGCTGCTCCAGCCAGTAAAAGAAAAAAAAAAAAAAGAATATCTGGAAACAGATGCCCTGGCATTGCTTCAGCTGTAATCTGTTAGATTTATAATTCCTCTTCAGTTCAATATTGATTCAGAATAAAGCAACTCAAAACACACTGGCAGTTCACATTTTTTTGTAGTCTTCTCCAGTCTTTCTTCTTCTCTGCCACATTTATTTTCTCTTCATCCACACAACTAAAATATGCGGAGGAACAAACCAATCCAAGCTGATGAGATATACCCAGGTGCCTGTAGAGCAGAGGGTTTATGTCTGTGGCAGCTCAAAAGAATGATGTCAGTTCATTTTTTATTGTTTTTATTTCTTTCCTCTTGCCCAACATTATCTACCTCTGTTGTCCTGTTTTTTGCTAAGCCTTCTGTTATAACCTTGGAGTTGGAGAATTTTCACACAGTTTCATGTAAACAATAGTCAATGTTTACTTAACCATCTTTTCTGTTTTTCATTCCTTTTGTGATAGGAGAAAGTTTGGTAAGCATCCTTTTTCTCCAGTGGGATTGAGGAGGAAGTGACATGTCCCCCAATCCCTTGTGGAATTGAAAACCCTATAAAGTATCAGAAATGTAAATAAAGTTTTTTCTTTTCCCTCTTTCTGTTGAACCCAGCAGGTGTGAGAGTTTCCTTTATTGTGCCATTACCAGCACATACCTCCTCACAGCATCCCCCCTTAAGTCACTGCCCTGTATTTCAGGGACTTTGGGAGTCCCAAAGCTCACAGGGAGGCAGTGGCAGCCTGGCAGCCCTGAGCCAGAGCAGAGCACCTGCCAGAGGATGCAGCTGGGGCCACTCCCCTCGGGCTCTGGGTGCAGGAGCCCAGGGAATGGGCACCGAGGCTCCTTCTCAGCCCGTCTGCCACTGAACAGCTCCACAGGGATTAGAGTCCTCTGGCACCACACTGGAAAGGAAACACTAGACTTTCCCTTCCATAAAGGGCCTTGAGAGTCCCCACAGGAGAGGAGAAAGCTGTTAGCACACATCTCAGGTCTGTGGAAAAAAAAAGCCCATTTAGGACGCATGTGTTAGATATAAAGCACCAGATGTCCCTGAAGCCTGACTGTAAGTGGCTTGAGGGCCACACCACCCATCCACCAGCTCACAGATTTCTTTTGGCTGACCCCACACCAACGAGACTCTACCTAAATGCTGAGTGGAGGGGTTGTCTGGAGCCTAGAAGAGGAATTTGCCTGTGGAAACATTTTCCCAAACCTCAGAAAATGGCACCTGCCTCTTGCATCTCAGTTTCTCTCAGGACTATTTGCTTTGACTGCTTGGGACTATTTATGCCTGGCCAAGCCCAGGTCCCCTTGCTCACTCCTAAGAAAGCTCTGCCAGTCCCACAAGCCGTGTCTGCCCAGTGGAGCTCTGTAAATGTAATAATTTCTTCTTTAGCAGAGGTAGCCTGCGCTGCCTTTAGCTTGTAAAAACTCAGATGGTCTCCAGTCCAGATCTCACCCAGATATGGTACTACCCACACTCTCCAAGCCCAGCAGAGCCCTTTGGGTTCCCCTCAGGCTCTCCCCTGTGTTCTCTTCTCCTCTGGCTGCTTTTCCCTCTGAGGAAGTGGGCCCAGCTCAAAAGCAGCACACGAATCTCAGCAGCCACGTGTGTCTGTCCTTACCTAAAGCCAGGCTCTAAGAGGCACAAATGCAGGAAGTGAGGTATCAGTCCTATGATACAGTGGGAAATGTAACTTCTAGCAAAGCTAAACTGCTGCAGGGAATTTGATTTGGGGAAGGAACTCCCCAGTCCTCCCAGCCCACAGCCAGGCTGTCTCAGTTGGACAAGATTGCCCTGTCAGCCCAGAGCTGAGAAACCCTCTAGTGATCATTGCATCCCTGTGTCTGGAAGGGCAGAAATGCTTCTAGAAATGTTCCTGGAGGCTCTACATCAGCAGAAGAGCTGCTCTCTGTGCTGTCTGTCTGCAGACTGGAGTGTCCCCAGCATGGAACCTCGTGTCAGGGTGGGTGATTTCTCCAGCAGACAGGAGGGATGGGAATGTGCCTGTTTTTACCAAGCTCAAAATCCAGCTTCACCATGTTGGCCCAACCTGAAATACGTGCTAGCCAGGGAAAATGCCGCAGGCAGGAGTGGCTTTCTGTGCTGAGAGTCCCTGTGGTCCCCAGCTAGATGTCAGGCACAGCCAGTTGTAACCAGCCAATGTCCCCTGCCCGGTCTGCATCCCAGCAGAGCACACAGACAGTTCTGGAAAGTCCCCAGGGAACGGCAACACTGAAGTAACTGAGTGCTTCCAGCAGAGCAGCTTGGAGGGCAGAGGTGGCTGTGGGTGCAGCTGGGTGTCAGCACATCTTGAGCAGGTCGGCAGGGTGACACACACCAGCAATGCCTCCCTGCCTCTGTGCTCAGCTCTCAGCAACAGCAGTGGGGTTTGCAGCTTCAGTGTGCCACATTTTCTGTGCTGTCCCCTCCTTCCCATAGGAACAGCACCAGGACCGAGCCCTTATGTGAGGTCTCAGGTCTGTCAGCCACAGAGCTGGGGCCCGAGACCTGCCTGAGGTTTGTCACAGCGTCCTTGAAGTCTGCTTGTGCAAAACAACTGGGATTTAACAAATTGGCAATCTCCAAGGGGAAAAAAACCTATTCTGTTGAAGCATTTCCAACCAGCTCTGTGGTCACTGTATTTTTCTTTCAAGAACTGATGTGCTGGCAGAGATGCACAACCCATGTGCAGTCCCCCAGGGTGGCCTCTCCCTGCCTCGCCTCTCCGGCTCATTTCCAGCACAATTCCCCACTGCTGTCCATCACCACTGTCAGTTACTCTGCCACTCAGCATTTCCAGGAATGTGCAAGTGCACAGCCTGTCCCATGCAGTCCCCAGTGCCCACGGCAGGGACTGGTCCTGTCCAAGCCCAGGGAGGGACGGGGTCCCGTGGGAAGCAGGACGGTGTGGGAGGGATTGCTCGCCCTGACAGCCACTGTGCCAGGAGCTGGCAGAGCCATTGCCAGCCAATCCGGGATTGTCCTAATTTGATTATTTGTTGGCTGACTTCAGGGTGCCAGAGGACAATGCACACAGCCAGGACACGCCTGTGGGTTGGCGCTGGAGATTCATTAGGCTTATTGCATACCTCATTACACAGTTATGAGACTCTCTGTGGCTCTCTAGGAGATTTGCAGTCACAGTGCTCTTCCTTGGTCTGTCTGTATTTATTTCAGGGAGGAAAGGGGGAGCTAGGCATGATGGTGGCTGGAGAAACAGTCCATGTGGAACTATTCCCATAGGAGAGTCCACGCTTTTGCAATCCCTGTGCAAGGAGCAGGGAAATGTGATTTTCCAGATGAGAGCATCTCTTCTCCAGTGCTGGACACATTTACTGTGTTTTCCTTCCCTTTTCCCTTCTCAGACAGCCCAGCAGCAAAGCAAGATGTTGCTCTCTCAACTCTGGTTCACCCGGTTCCTCCCTTGCTTACTTTCCTGGGCGAACCTATGCGTCAGCTTCAGGCTGAAATCCAAGAGTCCCAGAACTGACTTTCTTGCTCAGTTTCCAACAAATTAAGCAAGCAAACAATAGAACTGCATAGGAGTGCTCTGGGGCACAGAGGAACATGAACCCCTTTCCTTTGTCTCTGCCCTGGTAATAGGGAGACCCCCAATACCACCCCTCTGACCCTGACCATGACAGTGACCACGCAGCTCAGGCCAAGGCACTTTTCTGCCTGCTATTTCCCCTCTGTGATATGGACAGGGTTCAGCTTGAGGTCTTCCTGGGTGGATGAATTTTCCTGTCTCCTCTGAAACTTTTTGATGTGTTTCCCACGAGGACAAGTCTGGGGGAATCCCGTGGGAAGTGCTTTGTCTTACAGTGCTGTGTACTGCAAGATGATGGTTATCAGCATGCTCAAAGCAGCTGCCAGTTATCTTTCATCCTGCTGCATCCCCTGGGAATAAGCTCTGCACGGGGCTTTGCTCAGTAGGCTCAAGTCTTTAACACAGGGCTGCTGAATCAACAGTCCTCAGCAACAGTAACAGCAATGGGATGTGACAGCCACAGCCTGGGATGTCTCTGGTGCCTCATGTCGGCCCTGCAGACTCACCTTCTAAGCAGCACGGATACGGGACGTGCAGGATTTTGCTTCCCAGGCTTCCTCCAAAGGCAGCATCATCCCTCCTCCGTTTCTATTCCCACCCCAGCCCAATGCTGGTCCTCCCATGTTGTCCTCCCTGCAGAAGGAGCCCAGGGAACACTGAGAGCCTGTCACAGTGAGTTTTCCTGATGGTCCCAGGTAATCACTGCCTCTCACGCACACAGCCACTTAAGATTGTTGTTTGCTGCCCCAGGAGACTCATTACTGGCTGCCTCACAGGGCAGGAGGAGAGGAAGGAGGAGGACGGGAGGGATGAACAGCAGACTACAGGGGGAGGAGAAGAAAGGATGTTTGGGATCTTCAGGATGAAGGCAGCACTGAACTTCACCTCTCCAAGTGCAAACGTCTGGTCTGAGTAAGTCACTGTAGCATCTTCTCTGTCAAAGAAGAGAAAAAATTCTGCAAAGGAGAGGCTGTCTGTTCAAAATGCCTGTTGGGACAGGGCCTTCCAGGGAGAAAACTGCCTCTTCATTGACCTCCAGATAATCTCTGTGTACTTCTGTATAACAGAGTTAAAACATAACAGAATTTCAGTTGAATTACAACATTCAGCTGATGGGAGCTGTACAATTCCTTCCACAATGTCTTTGTGTGTCTCAGAGGCCAGAAGCTTTATCAGGCTCTGAAGAAATAGAAAGAACAAGAGCAACCCTGGGGATGTGAAAAAGAAAACATGAGGTATCCAAACCTCTGATGTTAAGATATGAATTCATCTCTAAAAGATAAAAAAAATTGGTAAAATACACTGAGCAGCTGGGCAGCTCCACTCCTGGCTGATGGCTACCTGCAGCCACAGGGCAGCCTGGAGGAGTGAGGCTCCTTGAAGATGTGGAGGGCAATGACTTTGAGACACAGCTGAAGGTCTGACCTGACCCGGCAGAGCTGATCCCACAGGCCTGAGCAGCGAGCTCCTGGTGCCACAGAGCTCTTGGCTCTCCCTGTTCATCGCCATGGATCAGCTCCACGACTCCAGCGAGCACCTGCCCTCCCAGTCTCATCCTCTCATCCCATCCCACACCATGTCTGTCTTCCTTCTCTGCTTCTCAAACACAGCTTTCTCTGCCTTTCTTTTTAGAGACAGAATATAAAGGACAGAGGTCCTGGTTTCCTTCTAGCTCTTGAACACAAGAGCCCTTGGAAAGGACCTATTTTAAGAGAGGAGAGCCTTCCCTCTGCTGGAAAAGCAGCTCAGCAAGGGCAGGCTCAGTGCCGTGCCCTCCAGTTGGGCACTTGAGACACCTGCTAACAGCCACTCCAGCTGCCAAATGCTCCTCCAGCAGTGGCAGAAATCAGTGTCTGCAAGACAAGCTCTGGCAGCATCCATGGGGAAGAGCGGGTGAGGCAAAGCCCCCACTGCAGACCCTCGGCAGTGACTCCTGGCACGGGTGGCTGCAATGCCACCTTCTCCCTGGGGTGGGCAGAAGCACCTGCTGGGTGGTTCAGGCCCCCTCCAAGGCTGAACATGTCATGCTCTCAATCCAGAGGGCTGAAGAAGCAGAAGACTCCCGTGGGAAGAGCTGCCCAGGCTCCCCTCACTGATGGCAATCATTTTCTGCTTAGTATGAAAAATCCTGAAGCTGATTTCATGTCAGATGCAGAAGGCAGGACAAGATCCCACAGAGGCCACTTGGCACATTTTTTTCTGTGCTTAGAATTGTTCTGTGCTTAGAATTGTAGAATCATTATGTTGGAGAAGATGTTTAAGACGATGGAGTCCAACTGTTAATCCACCTCTAAAGCAGCCCCAGGCTTGTGCTCCAGGGTCACATCCCATCTTGGAAAGCCCCAGTGAGTCCACTCCAACCTTGTTCAGCAGGTCATTCCCTGCATTTTTGATTCTCCACTTGGGAAGGTGCTTCTTGACATCTGTTCTGAATTTGATTCTCCTCTGCTTATGTTTTATAGCCCTTGTTCCTCTCCTTTTGGTAATTCAGATTATATTATCCATATCACTTAAGCTTTTAATCACTTCACCTAAATTTTCTTATAACCAGCTTTATTTTTCCCTTTCTATATTTTTTTTAGTGCTGGGTTAAGCATCTTTATCCTGATTTCCCCTTTCCACATGGTTATTTTTCAGTGGTGTAAACAGAGTATATCACACTTAGCAAATAATCTGTTAAAAGAGATCTTGAGCATATAAGTGTTCTGATCCACTGTAGATCCACCCTAAAGGAGACTTTGGACTCAACTGATGTTCCTCTCGTCCCAGAATGCATCCAGCAAGCTGGAAGAAGAGCAGACCTATCCTCCAGGTTCAGCTCAGTGATGCAGAAACTAACCCTGTTCACAGGAAAGCTGCAAACCTCCACTGAAATCAGCTCTTTGTTGCTCTCACAGATGCGTTGGAGAGTCTCTTTAAATTCCTCCTTGTCAAAACCATGCAAGCCCATAGCAAGCCCAGTTTAAAAGCTGGTACCTGTTCCAAGCACTAATGGCTGCTAGAGGAAACAGAAAAGTGAGGCTGAAGGCTACAATGTTCAAAGCTGCCTTAATTATTAGAGCGTGAGCTTCCAAATCCCTTGAGAACAGGCCACAGAAAGTGTTGGCCTCAAAATTCACGGTGTGCTCAGAGAAACCAGGGAGCCAGGGAGTTTTGGGGACATCTTGACTGCAGTCTGCCTGCCTGGCTCCACTGGACTTGGAATGAGTCCGATTTATTGCAGCAGCTCTGAATTCAGAGCAGAGGGAGCAGACAAGGCTCACTGCCTATTCCAGCCAGAGAGACTGCAACAACATTTGTGGTTTTCATTTTTTCTTTAAAATAAGGTTACTTGAGTAGACAGCCAGGAATAGACCCTCTGTCTCCTCATCCCTAAACCGAGCCCCATAATTATGCACAAACTGTCAGGACTGCTTTGGAAAAGCATTTCTGGAACTAAAGCAGCCTGACGTGGCTTTGTGCAAGGCTTTGCCTGGAGAAGTGGTGTCCTCGATGACCACCAAAGTCCAGAGGGGAGAGCTGGGACCATTCAGATCCTGCACAGTGCAGCAAGAACTTCTCTCAGCCACTAATGTTCCTGAAGGTTGGGCAGCCTGGCCAAGAGGGGTGTGGTTTGACACTACTCCTGAGGAAAAATATATTCCTGCGCAAATGAAATCTCTGGGTATGTTGGTGCATCTGTTTGCATCGTGGAACGCATGAGGCTCCCTCCTTGCTTCATGCTCTGCTCCAGTGTTTATCCTCCCAGCAAGCCATCACTGCCTCATCTTCCAGGACTGTGCTTCAACTTAGACATCAGCAATTTCCCCTGCCCCAGGCAATCAGTGAAATTACCTGATTTAAGGCCAGAGGAGTCAAAAATGTTACACTTCAGAAAACTCCTTCCGCAGCTTCATTGCTCTTGCACCTCTCCAGGCTGCAGACGGACCCAGTCACTTCTGCCACTTTGCACCAGGCTGGAGGAGAGACCACTGATGATGGCACTGCTTTCCACGCAGGACCCTGAGCATCCTCCACCAGCATCCAGCTTCAGCCACCCTCTCCTGCCCTGCACTGCTGGGCTCTGTTTGTCCAAAGTAAATGCAGGCAGATTTCCCTGTTGACCGTGGGGATTTTGCTTGCTCAGGTGGATCACCATTTTTATTTTATTTATTTTTCTGCTGAAAGTCTGTTCTATGCAGATAAAACCCCAGGTCAGTCATGCCACAGATAACTCCCAACCAGGGCACAAGGATTCATGGATGTTGGTGCTGTCTCTCCATTTCTTGGGAGGGATGGAAAGAGGGCTGGATGCTCTCCCGCGGTGACAAGGTTTGCAATTTCTTTTTAAAAGCCTGTAATCATCTCACTTCTGTGAGCTATTCAGGCATTTACATTGTTTTGCAGCATCTTGAGTGCTGGCTGGAAGCAGCTCCAGGGTTTGGGGGAGTGCAGCAGGCTCGCTGTGGGGGGCTGTGCTGACAGGCACCCCCACACTGAGCAGAGGAGGGCTGTGCTCCTGCCCACAGGTGAGCAGCTTCCCGGCCATTGTCTTTTATCAGGAAAGAAAAAAGGGGGAAAAAAACCCCAACAAATCAATTCTGTTCACATGAAATTTGAGCTGAACTTCAACTAATAAACACTGAAGGATAAAGAAATGCCACGAAAACAAAAGTCCTGTTGTGACAACAGCCACGGCTGAGATTCATTCATTTTTTAGAGATTGTTTTTCCTTTTCTCCTCCGGGCTAAAAATGAGATTTTCAGAAAAGAGAAAGCATCACCAGCATACAAACACATATCAAAAAAGGAGGTGGCTTTCCCTATGGGTGCAGCCATCTGACACAGTGTGGTCACAGAGACCTGGATGGGAGCTCCCTAACTCCGTCCCCTATAGTGGTAATGTGTATCTGCAGCTTCTGGGAACCCAAGGAAAGAACCTAACGGGCTCTTGGGTGATACTTTCCCCCATTTCCCCCTTGCAGATATGCCATCCCTCTGGCAGTGTTTTCTCCCCCTAACCCATGCTGTGAGGCTGTCACAGCATCTGGGAGCATGGAAAGCCAGCTCTTGTCTCGTTTCTGACCATTTAGCAGCAGAGGGGGGATCCCACAACCATTCAGCTCAACTGGAGGGATCCAAAGGACTCCCTGCTTTCCATTAGCCACCCCTGCAGAAGTTCCAAGGTCGAAATGCAGCCCTTCACATGAGTCAGTCCTTGCCCTGAGGAGCTGCAGTCGGAGCAGACCAGAAGGCAGGAGAACACTGATTCCCTAAGTCTGTGCCATCTCGTCTCCATGCTGTCATGCCATCTGTGGGCTTTATCCCAGGAACTCCTGTCACATCCACTCCCATTAGCATTTTTCAATGCTCTCCTGCCCTTTCCCAGCATCTGCTGACCAAGTCCCTCTGGTCAACCCTGCTCCTCATCCTTCATCAAGGCTTTTAATTTTCATGATGCTGTTACCCACTTTTGCTGCACTCTGCCCTGCAGCAGCTCAGCACACGAGCTGCAAACCAGGCAACCCAGCTTGCTAGGCAAAGAAAGCTTCCAGATGGGGATTGAGCTCCTATTAATTTATCCTATATTTGTTTTGAAAAGATGCCTGGGGAAGGTACACCATTTCCCTTTCCAGTTAGAGGCTTAACAGCCACAGGCTTTCCCCTTTCTCAGAAATGTAAATCCATGTTTATTTTGCATGTACCCGATTAATCCCCAAGGCATTGCATCCAACAGGTCAAAATCAGAGCTCTGTCTCCACCAAAACACTTCAGGAGAAAGAGGAGAGGGAGACATGCTCTACCTTTACAAGAAGAAACATCTATTTATTTGCGACTGAGGTAGCTGCATGGAGTATAAATTACTTTAATTGGTAAGCCCAGCAGGACTCACTCCCTCTTAAAGCAGAAAGGAAGGACCTGGAACATCCATTTACAGAGTGATCACTAAGGAGCAGCCAGACTTCAATTCCTATGAGGCTCTTCAGAGGGTTTGATCATTCAGGATGCTCTCACATATACAAAATACTAACCTACCTGCAGCACCAGCCATAATCTGTTCCCAGTTAAAACTTGTGCAACTCCGCTGAAGCCAATTTATGAAGCAAACATTTAATTTAGCGAGCAGGCTCACAATCCTAAATTTAAACATATGTCAAGCCAGCTAGTGGCTTTGTTTTAATTAACTCTCAAACTTTGTGGCTGTCATTTCTTTATATAAACGAGGATGTTCTGCCAAGGGCAGCCTGTAAGCCTGTGTGCATCCCTATGAAACCTCCTGCTATTTCACAGCCACTTTTCAAAGAGCTCTTGCAGAGGCGAGGGGATGTGGATGTTATTATAGGGGTCCATATGGCAGTACACTGGCACTGCAGTATTAAATCAGAGGTATTGTAGCTTTCCAGCCTGGATTCTCACAGTATCAGGTAATGTATACGTAGCTTTATTGTTGTACAATTTTAGTGGCTATGCATTATTCAAGAGCAGCCTAAGTCTCTGCACTGCCGGAGGTGATTCAGTGATGATAAAGGGAATATGCTTTGCTCTAAAGGCAGGAGTGAAGGGATTTCACGGGTCGGTATCTTCTCCACCCACGGAGAAACAATGGAAGCATTAACACTTCTGGTAAAGAAATCAGCTGGCGACAAATTCTCATCGATAATTAAAACGAAAGTACAAGCTGCCTTAACACGTAGTTAGACTTAGGAACTCTAACCTGCTCTCTAAATTAAATGCTTTCCTTGATAATTTGGCTCTCGCAGCAGGCACTGAAATCTGCTGGAAGATGCCATCTAGTGGGTTATGGAAGTTTATTTAAGTTTAAATCCACTTGCTGGTGTGGGGCGAGGGTGGCAAGAGCTGCAAATGCTGGGGTGCATAGTGGTTACCGTAGACGTTTTGTTGTTGCTGTAGGAAATTAGATATTTCCCCGCGGGGGTTTGCACTGGAAGAGAACTAATATTTATTTTACCAGTGCCCAGCAGGGCACCAGATTGTCGCAGCTTTGCTGCTGACACAGCCGAGCCTCAAGGCTGTTGTGCTGGCAGAGCATCTTCCTGAGCGCCGGGGCTGCGGGCTCCTCACCCAGGAAAAGGATCCGCTCCCCATTCTGGGGAAAGCTGTGCCGCCATTGGTTTTTTCATAAAAACTCCGCTCAAACACCATCCTGTGCCTCTAAATTATGTAGTTTGCAGTATAGTGGAAGCCACTTAATTGGTATCCGACTGAACAGCATTGGTTTTTAATGCGAACCACGGATTGGGATGGATTTGGAGCGATCGTGAGTGCTGGTGCGGCCGGCGATGGCATCTCCATCCGTGGAGCGCTGGTGGCGACTGCCTCGTCCCCTGGTTGTTGTGTGCCCGTGGGGCGAGTTGCAGCCCTTTGGGGACCACCTGGAGCCTTTGGGGAGCACCACAGCCCTCTGGGGACCACCTGGAGCCTTTGGGGAGCACCACAGCCCTTTGGGGACCACCTGGGCTCCTTTAGGGAGCACTCACAGCCCTTCACCTTCNTCGCCCCCCGGCTCCTCATCCCCATCCCGCTGCTCATCCCGCTCCCGGCAGCCGCTCCGATGCGGCGGAAGCAGAAGCGGCTGCTGCAGGCGGTGGGGCTGGCTCTGGCCGCCCTCGTCTTCTTGCCCAACGTGGGGCTCTGGTCCCTGTACCGCGAGCGGCAGCTGGAGGGCGGCGGCGCGGCCGGCGGGGACGGGGCGGCCGCCGCGGGGGCAGCGGCTGGCGAGGCGCCGGTGAGTGGTGGGGCTGGGGGCGCTGAGCGGCTCCGGGTGTGCAGGGGGGGCGGCGGGAGCCGCTGGGTGAGGGTCGGGGGGCTCCCGTGGGAGCCGCTGTCGCACGGGGTGTGCGGGGCTGGGCGCGACCCCTCTCCATCACAGAGGGGAGCTCGGCACGGGAGCGGGGCGAGAAGCGGCAGCCGCCCCCCTAAGAGGTGGGGGCCAGGGAGGGAAGCCTGGGTGGGCTCCTGTGGTCCCCGGGAAGGAGCTGTTTGATGTATCCTGTGCCTGCGTTGGAGGGGGAGCGCGAGTACTTTCTTGGCAATTCACGGGTGCGGGAGGGTCTGTTTGCCTTTTTTTGGCTGAGCGTGGAAAGGGAATAAAACAAGGTCTTTGCTTCTTGCGCCAAGGAGTGAGGAAGGGGAGCTCGTCCCATCCGTGCCCAGAAGGAGCGGCAGTTCCGTTTCCCAAGGGTGTGCCTCCGTGCCATTTCCCTTTACCTGCCCTGGAAGGGTGTGGGAAGCAGACATCACCTGTTACTCNCATCTCCATCCGTGGAGCGCTGGTGGCGACTGCCTCGTCCCCTGGTTGTTGTGTGCCCGTGGGGCGAGTTGCAGCCCTTTGGGGACCACCTGGAGCCTTTGGGGAGCACCACAGCCCTCTGGGGACCACCTGGAGCCTTTGGGGAGCACCACAGCCCTTTGGGGACCACCTGGGCTCCTTTAGGGAGCACTCACAGCCCTTCACCTTCAAACTCCTCTGCTCCCCCCAACCCACGGCCCAGGTCCCGTCTAGGGGCTCCCTCCCTTTTAAGGGGTTTTAAGCCAATTAACCACTTTGACTCGCCCGCACAGACGGTCCGTTCGCATCCCGCTCCCGCGGCGCCCGCCCAGACACCCCGCCGTGCCACGGCATCCTCAGGGCGTCGTTCTTAGGGAGTCATTAGCGGGGAGTCATTAGCGAGGAGTCATTAGCAGAGAATCATTAGCGGGAGGGGGCGGGGCCGGCTGGGGGAACGCCCTCCAGGCGATGGGCGGGGTCTCAGAGGCCACGCCCCCGCGCGAGCGGAGCGGAAGTGTCGGAGTTGCCGCCCGGCGCCGCCGCCGAGCGCGGGCGAAAGTTGCGCTCCGGGAGCGCGGCGGTGGCGGCCGGACCGCGCTCCCTCCTCGCCCCCCGGCTCCTCATCCCCATCCCGCTGCTCATCCCGCTCCCGGCAGCCGCTCCGATGCGGCGGAAGCAGAAGCGGCTGCTGCAGGCGGTGGGGCTGGCTCTGGCCGCCCTCGTCTTCTTGCCCAACGTGGGGCTCTGGTCCCTGTACCGCGAGCGGCAGCTGGAGGGCGGCGGCGCGGCCGGCGGGGACGGGGCGGCCGCCGCGGGGGCAGCGGCTGGCGAGGCGCCGGTGAGTGGTGGGGCTGGGGGCGCTGAGCGGCTCCGGGTGTGCAGGGGGGGCGGCGGGAGCCGCTGGGTGAGGGTCGGGGGGCTCCCGTGGGAGCCGCTGTCGCACGGGGTGTGCGGGGCTGGGCGCGACCCC
>VYXC01006019.1:1031424-1085937 GCA_013397175.1 Platysteira castanea | reverse complement strand
CACGGGAGCGGGGCGAGAAGCGGCAGCCGCCCCCATAAGAGGTGGGGGCAAGGGAGGGAAGCCTGGGTGGGCTCCTGTGGTCCCCGGGAAGGAGCTGTTTGATGTATCCTGTGCCTGCGTTGGAGGGGGAGCGCGAGTACTTTCTTGGCAATTCACGGGTGCGGGAGGGTCTGTTTGCCTTTTTTTGGCTGAGCGTGGAAAGGGAATAAAACAAGGTCTTTGCTTCTTGCGCCAAGGAGTGAGGAAGGGGAGCTCGTCCCATCCGTGCCCAGAAGGAGCGGCAGTTCCGTTTCCCAAGGGTGTGCCTCCGTGCCATTTCCCTTTACCTGCCCTGGAAGGGTGTGGGAAGCAGACATCACCTGTTACTCCGCGTCCCCGCAGAGCTTAGGGCGAGGGCTAGCAGGGAATTCCAGGTGGAGCCGGAAGATTATGTCAGTGGAGTGATGCTCCTTTGGGAAAAGAGAAGCGGATAACTCTTCCTAAGAGGCAGAGGATACCCTCTGGATACGTGGCCTGAGGGTGTTGCAACACCTGACTGCATTCCTTTCTTGTCCCACTGGTGTAATAGTAAATTTAACAGCCAAACCTGTCTGTTTAGTCTGTGAGTCAGGAAGGCTGGATCACCCAAATTAGACGTTTGGAAGCACGGTTTAGCTGCACTTACTTCTGTCTGTGTAATTGCTTTGTCCCCTTCTGGGTTTAGCTTTGTACCATTAAGAATGATTGGGACTTGAAAGCTTGAAATGTCATTGTGTAACTATCAGTTCAGCTGCCACTCTAAAAGGCTCTGCTTGTTCAAAACCACTTAAAACTCTTAGTTGCCTAAATCTTTCCCTCCGTGGAGACTTCCTGCTGTAACTGCACCGTAAAGGTGGAGAAACCTGCTGTGACAATTTCTGCTCTGAGGGAGAGAAGGCTTTCAAAGAGCTGTACTCAAACTGGGACTGAGCTCTTCTTTCCCCCAAGAAACACTTTTTCGAATTCAAGCTTTTTAGTGTAAGTCTGGACATAACCATGTTCATGTCCCATGCTGGTGGGGAAAGGGATCAGCTGTTGCCTGTCATAAAACATAAATTTGTAGCAGATCCTCAGATCTGTGCAGAAGTCCTTTTGACGTGATCACACAGTGATCATTACGTGCCTGGAGTTCCTGATGTTACTGCCTTATGGTTGTATTTCTGTGGGATGCTGGGAATCTATTTTGCATGACTGGTAAAAATCAAGTGCTGCTCCGTAGTTTCGTGTGACGTGGCATTAGGGCAAAATGAAGACCTTTGTAAAATCATGTATCCTCCAGAGGTAATGAGGAGAAAGTTGGTAATTATTCTTAGCAGGCTTTAAAGTGACAAGTTGACTTTTATGGTTTTGGTCTTCCAAAATTGTCCTTGTACTGTGGGCTTTGGGTGGGTGTGAGCCAGGCAGTTCCTCTGCTGATTTCTGTGTCCTTGCAGTGTTCTCAGTGTTTAGCTATCCCGAGCTGCCCGTGTTGTACACAATGCCTAGTCCATTTTTCTTTATGTCTCTGTAAAGTATGGCAGCTGTCAGTGAATTGAGATCTGCTTTTCTTTTGATGGTGTGTGGAGCTGGGCAGGAAACACCTGTGCAGCTCGCAGGAAAATTCACAATAAAACCTCTCTGCGCCCCTGTAAATCAGAGTTGCTGAGTTTTAGGCTGAAGGCTTCATCATCCAGTCTAATTAACGTGGAGTTATGGGCTGCAGGGGGTCTGTGAGTGAAGATATATTTGTGTTATGTGCTTATTTTTTGAATGATTCGGCCCTGCAATGATAGCTCCAGTTACATTGAGCAAGGGAAAACGTAGCCTCAAGGACAACAGGCTGTCTTGGTAAAAATAATTTCAGATGAAGCAGAATAAAAACAACTCAAATGTGATTTTGTTTTTCTGTTTAGTTGTGTGGGTTTGTTTTACTGTTGTCATAGAGGTATCTGCCAGCTGACTGCAGAGAGTTTTTTGGGCATCCTCACAATCAGTGGTTCCAGCCTCTCTTCCTTGGTCCCTACAAGCATTCATGGGTTTTGTACTTAATAATCAACTTCCAGCTTGTCAATGAATATGCTGTTTGTCTGCTTCTTCCCGAAGCCTTTCGAAAGAGCTGGCTTCTTAATACAAAAACTCCAGATGATAGGAAAGAATATAATGAAAAAATATATTCAGAGCAGTCAGAAAAGATTTTCTTCTGTTTCTGGCTTTAATTTGCCTTTTTGTGCAGGCTAATCTTTGAATTGAAGACATTTCCTATGTACTACAGAATTGAGCTTTTCAATGAAATCTCTGTCCAGGCTCATTCTTTCTCTTTAAATGGTGTCTGCTGTTTCAGTCAGTAGTTTTATCCCTCATAGAACAGCAAAAGAGGGAAAAAGGTTTTAAGACACAGCTGAATTAAAGCTATAAAGCAAGTCCTAGAACGCTGAGTTGTGCTGCTAAAATTTTGAAGTTTGAAACCACCTAGGAGTTTTCGTTGTCTATCTGTGCTGCATGTTACCTTCAGTAACATGGCAATATAGGTGATGTGGCTTTATTTAATCTTTCTAGTGCCTGAAACAAATGTGTCAGAAAATTAAGCAATCAGAAACCATGTAAATATATTCTAGGAAAGATTATTCTAAACGGTTTCTGCGGAAGTGCCTAGGCAGCTAATTGCTTCTGTATTTACATGTTCAGGGGAAACATTATGGTGGCTGAAAATAGCGTATTGCTTTAATAAGGAGGGTGAGGTCTCTGCTCTTTCCTTCTGCCTTTGGGTTTGTTCTTTTGCAGCTCTGTGGGTGCTTCTCGCTGCACAGAGGAGAGATGGAGAGAAGTCATCAAGGTCTTGGCCTCAAGGTCGTGCTGCAGATCTCCTTAGAAAAGCTGAAGCTTTGAGTTAGTCCTCACTTAACCTCTGTGTTCAGAAGTGGCCTCTGTCACCGTGTACAGTGGCTCGGCAGACGAGATGATCTGGGAAGTCCTTTTTTTGTGGGGTGTGTAACAGGTCTGGCTTTAAATGGGGGTGGTGGAATCGTGGTGTTTCTGAAGTGTTTCTGCTGACAGCTTAGAAGCTGCCTTGACTTCATGACTGTACTGTTTGCTCATCACTACGTGAGTCTCGGTGTGCTCATGGAATGCAGATTGACTTTTCTGTAGATTCATCTTTTTCTTTTTTTAACAACTATTCAATAAGTAAAAACATACGATCTGTGGGTGTGGGGGTAGGAAGAAGCAAAAGGAATGCAGCTATTCCTTTTGTCTCTTGGATCTCTGCTGTCTGGCTCAGAGGCTGCCGAGCATCCTCAGCCGAAATGTTTAATTGATGTGGATGTAGCTGTGCAGTGTGTAAACCGTGGATGAGTTCGGCTCTGGGCTGGTGGTTTATGCTTGGGCTAATGCAAGTATTTACGTGGCTTCCAATGCTCTGCAGAGCTCCTGCTCTGCACCTCTGTGGTCAGGCTGGAGATCTGCACTCTGCGTGAAACCTGCTGTTCTGGGAATGTGGCATTTGAGCTTGGAGAGATACTAAGCTTGAAGGTTTTTCTTTGAATTGCTGGCTAAAAGCACTGTAGAAAATTAGCTGCCTTTCGTGGCAGTGCGTTTTTATCTGATATGATGAATGCTTTATGGAGTCGCCCTGTAGCTTGTTGTAGCAGTAATTTGTGCTCTATAAATTAACTCGGGAGCATGATGGAAGTGTATAAATCACATCGGTGATTGTGTGGTGCCCTCTGCTGCCGGCCGGCTGGAGCGATGTGGGAAATACCCTCCTGCTGCTTCCTCGGCAGTGAGAAACCAAACTGGGGATTGAAAAATGGCTCAGGAGGATGCTGCTGTTGGAAAGTTTGGGGTGATGAGCTTTGGCTTTGGTGCAAAGTTTCCAGCCAGCATTGCTGAAAATGCAGCCCTGGCGATGATCTGAGAGGGGAGCGATGCTGCTCTGCCTTCCAGGCTGCTGCTGCTCGTGTCCTCCTCAGCTGGGGAAGGGGATGGGCTTTGCTGTTCTGACCTGGCAGCTGTGGTATTGTCGAGGTTTGTCAGGGTTGTGGTGCGGTTGGCAAAAGCTAATAAGGAAGAAGGTGTTTATTGTACAAGAGGCTCAGTGCTGCCAGGTCTGGGGAGGGAGGAGAAGGGCTTGGGAAAAGTTAGAGGAAAACCTTTTCTGCTCTCTGCCAGCCAGAAGGAAATAGCACAACCAGCTTGCTGCAGTTCACAGGCAGATTCCTCTGGCACTTAAACTGGTTGTATCCTAGACCTTGCTGCTGCTCCTCTCTGGGGCCTGGCTCCTCGCAGACCTCTTGGACCCTGCTGTGTTGGCAGCTGTGTTTGCCAGGCACTCATCAGCTGATGTAAAGGGAAACTTTGAAAAGCTTATTTTTGTAAGTGTAGTGTAAAACAATTGGCATCTAAGGACTGACATGCAAGTGCTACAGCTGAACAGGCCTGTTTTAATTTAAGAGTGACTGATTCCCAATATGGGCTACTCTGAAGTTTATCACTTCAGTGCAGTTGGGAAACGAGGAGGGTTTCCAGAACTAGATAAGTGTGTCCTGCACTCTTGATTGGCAAAGTGAGTTGAAGTGAAGGTGAAGTGTCTAAACCATCTCACAGCTGTAAAGTGCAAAGTAAAATTTGAAAATCTGTTTATAAAGAAACTGGAACTTTCAGTGGCCTTCACTCAGGGTCTCATTGTGGTGATCTTCACTGGAATGGCAACACAGAGCTGAATGAACAAATGGGCTGTATTGTAGGTCTCCTACGCTGTGTGAAAATAAAAGGTGTATTATACTTGTTCTTCATCATAGAGCAGGTCCTTCTGTTACTGGAAAAGTGGTTCTGTTTCACTATTCAAATGTGCTCCATATGCACTTAATTGCACTTAATGCAATGGTGACCTTTTTCATGGAAGGAAGATTTCTACTGCCAAACCTTTTGGCTCCTGGCATCTGGACAACACTGTAGGTCACTGGTGAAAACCATAATCATGTGGTGATCTCTACAGCTGTGTGTTTTTCCTCTTAGAATATGAATCAAATTGCAAGAGACAACTGATTTAAGAGCAACCATAGTTATACATTTCCTGGCAGATAACTGCCAGATATTTGACTTAAGAGGATTGAAAAACTAACAGGAAGTTACTTATTACCAGTGAGGAGGGTTGGTGAAATCAGGCAGAAAAATGTTATCAACCAGACTTTGTTATATAGTGTCACTTCCTACTCCCTGTTTGAATACAGGTACAGGCATCACTAGAAAAGGATAAAGAGCTGCAGTTTGCCTTCCTGTCACTCTGCATTTACTTTCTTGTGGAGCCAGCTGTAACCTTGCTTACTTTGTGTAGGAGCAGATCCTGTTTAACTTCGAGGAAATTGTATCCAGGTGTTAAATCTGCACGCTGCTCCTGTTTCTTTGCAGCCTTTTCCTGTGCCAGGTGACACAGGTGGGCAGCCTTCAGCTTCCTTCTGGCAAGGGCAGAGCTGGTGAGGTGCATTCAGGGTTGGTAGGAGGGATTCTGCTGTGTGCTGGAAATATCAGTAGAAGAAAAACTGTGCTGCAGGAATTTGTTTTGATTCCCCAAGAAAGCAGCCATTCCAGGCTGTGAGGTTGTTATCCTGTGGGTTGTAGTGGAGCTGTCAGTGGTAGGTTTTTATGGAGTGCACCTCAGCTGGAGGGCAGTGTGCTGAGTTCCCTGGCACTTCAGCACGGTGTAAATGCTCGTGTAAACAACGCTGCTGTGGTATTTGCCATCAGAAGACATTATCTAGTGTCCATCATGCTTCCATCCTGTTAACTCTGTGGAGTAACCTGAGTTAACGGTGCTTTTGTTTAATAGTAACATGAATAATGCACAATTCTGTGTACACCCAGGGAGAGAGGTGGCTGCAGTGACTTTGTGCATATGAAATTTTTTAATAGTAATAGCTCCCTGCAGGTCAAGTGATCTGAGTGTATGTGTAGATGTTTTTTCTGGATCACCTTGTCGAGAAAACTGGAAAGGCTGAATGGATTAAGAACTGTCTGCTGTGATGGGATATACTGTGATGACAAGCAGACATTAATGATTATTTTAATAGTCATTCATTTAAATATTATTTAAATGTTGCTTCAATCAGACTGAGCTAGGTTGGAAATAGTTACTTTCTATTAATTTAATTTTCTCTCTGTTCCTATTCTGGAATCAAATCACGAATAGCCTTTCTGCCTGACATTTGCACTTTGCCTTAACCTGATCTCCTGTCCCTGGACGGAAAGGTTTTGGTCAGTCCTAGTGCAATTTGGCCACTTGTATATTCCTTCCAGATACAGCCTAGCCTGGGATTCTTCTGCTTCTAGAGATCTGTATAAAAGACATTCTATCTTGCCTTCAGGCCCCAGATTGTTTGCAGAACCAAAAGCTGTCGGTGGGGATTTTTAGCAGTTCAGGGATAGTGTGAATCTGTTTATCATGTTTCACAGACTCCTGAACAAATTCTGGTGCCTGAGTCACTTTCAAGAGTGTAACAGTGTGATGCTTAATTCCCAAATCCAGGGATAATAGCCCCCACTTTCTAATTTTAAAATTTCATGTTCTGCTTTCAGACTGCCTTTTGTCTTGGTGGTGGTGATAAAACTTTCATATTCTCTGTTATCTCTTCAACTCTTTATCAAGAGTCTGCTTGTGGTTTTCCCTTCAGGTCATGACTTTTTACAGCTCAGGGATCCAGTAAGTGCTCCTGGTCCTGCTTTATTCAACATGAAGCCTGGCCTCTCAGTGGCAATGGTATCTTTTCTATCAGTGTAACCCACACCTGTGGTGGTATTTCCTGCATTTGTGTTATCCTGGGTGGGTGATGGATAGGCAACAAGGAATGGAGTGTTTATCTACACAGCTTTGTTAAGAATATAAGTAGTAGTGGATATCAAATTATGGCTGACTTGTCAGACTCTGCCTCTTTTGTTAGATTTACAGGGTCTGGCAAACGATTGGAGAAAGCTACAGATCAGTAAATCAATACAAGCACAAAGAGTTGCCAGGCAGCCCTCCTTTTCAAATGCCTGGGTAGAAGAGTAACTTCTACTGTGTCTGAGATCTGCTGGCAGCTCTGCACCCCCTAAAATACAAGAAATGGGTTGTTTGACATGTCTCCTTATTGTTCCTTGTGTAAACTTGATAAAGCTTTAACTTGCAGCTTCAAAGAAGGGAGGTCTACCCTTTTTTGGTCCTTAAATTTGCTTTTCTTTCTAAATCATTACCTCTCTTCTCTGCCCTTTTGCAGTTCCTCCATTTTCTCTAATCTTAGCTCTAGGTTATAAGAGATCTCCCTAGAGCATAGATCTATAATTAAGGCTTTTTAACCACAGTTACAGTGGAGCATCAGCGGTGCTCTGGTGTGGCCAAGGGAGAAACTTGCTTCAGTAGGAAAGTTGTTGATTTTATTACAACCAAAGTCTCCTATCCCACTCATGGAGTTTCCTCTGATACTGCTTCATGCCTTCCCTCTTCACTAAGTTATTTTTCTAAGGCTGATGACCATTAATGGCACATCTTCTGTAGCTCACCAGAATAAAAAGGTTTTATTTAGTCCGCCTGTCATTTTGTGGAAGCACAGGCTGCCAGCTACTGCAAATCATGTCCTTCACAAGTACATTCAGAGAACTCCAGGGTTTAAAATGGTTTGACCAAACTCGTGTAACTCATGTGGATATTTAGATTCTTTCCCTGGCCAGAAATAGAAAGCAAAGGAAGGGAAGGAGGATGGAATCTACGAAGGCTTGACTGTGTTGTGCTGCCCAGCTTGGTGGAGAAGTTCACTCTTGATGTCACCCAATAAGGTGACTGTGTCTTCCAGTCTCAATTTCTTATTAATTTTTCAGCTTTAATGCTTTTTTCCCTTCACAATTAGCACAAGTAGCAGAAAGCAACTTCTAAAAACTGTCTTTCAAAACTGTGAATGCTGACATCGTTTTAGGCTGAGAGGTAACTAATTTCTGATCACAGCATCTCCCCTCACCACTAATTTGTATTTCTCGTGTGTATGCCATGTGTAGCTGATCTAGCAGTGACCTGGCACCTCTCCCTGATGTAGCTTTCAAAGAGAGAACTTGTCCTGTTCTTCGTGGTTGCAGATCATGAGGCGACTGCTGAAGTGAAACTCAGAGTATTTTTTTAAAGACACAGAAAATACAGCTGTTTACTGAAATAATGATCAGCAAAGGAGTTAAATTTCAGACAAAAAGAACTCATGTCCTAAACTTGGATGCCTGTAAATGAAGCCTGCCTTCCTGCTGTAGAGTTACTTGGTCATAAAAATAAAGGATTCACACAATAACAGTAGATCAGTCTGTCTCCTGCAAGAATTTTAATTTTTTGTATGCATGAAATGTTCTTATTTGAATACTCTCCCTTTCAAAAAATCTGATTAGACTGCATTTTGTCTTTGTTAGTCAAGGTCTTGTGATGTTTTGAGGCTCTACCAGATCTTATCTGGAAACACTGTCAGCTGTCCCTCCTCCACGCAGAGCTGCCTTGCTTCAGCCCTCCTGAACAACTGCTTGTTCGGGGCTTTTTTTACAAGCTTAAGTTGCTATGAAAAGTTCTGCTGTGCTTGATCCCTAAAGCCTGAAATCCTTTGCTTGCAGCTATGTGTGCAAGCTAAGGTGACTTTTCAAAGGAAAGTCACTTTGTTCTCTGTCTGCTTATGATTATTCAGAAGATCTAATATTTAAAACCTCAAGTAGCCAGTCTTGTTTTGTCAGTGGAAGATCACATAGGCTTTTTTTTCTGTAAGTTACCTTCCTTGTGTTCAGATTCATTTGGGAGGTTACTTTTACCTAGCTGATCACACTAGCAAGGAAACAATTTTCTTCCATGATGGCAAAGAGGTAGTTTTTTCTCTTTCTTGAGCTTCCCTAATGTTTCTCAGCCTTCAGATGAAGTCCAGAGAAGAAATGTTCACAGAGACTAGTAAGTATGAGCTGTTTCTTAATAAATAAAACAGGTGAAACGGAGTTTGAGTGTTCTTAACACTTTAGTCTAAAGTTTTCAAAGATGTCTCAGAGTATGATGTTCCTTTGAAAAATAAGAGTCTTAGTGACTTTGATCTAGGGTATGATATAAAAATATCCAGGACTGGCATCCCATAAGATTTTTTTGTTTTCTGGGGGTTTCTATAATATTTTTAAAAGAGTAAGCAGCTCCTTCACTTCTGTTCCGACTGACTTTAATCTTAACTCTGCTTCCTTGGAAGTGGCTCTCTTTAGAGACTGCACTTTCAACTCAGATAAATACAAGAAAAATATATTCCATCACTAAAGAAAATCAGAACCTAGATAAATACAGACATAATGATGTTGTAAAAGGCTTTCATTGGGCAAGTAAGTAATTTTCTGTAACATTACAGAAGGTCACTTAAATTTAGCCTGTCAGTCCACGTTAGCCACTATGTAATGGGCTTGTTCAGGATCTCAAAAAGAAGGAAATGCTGTGATTATCTTCTGTCTTCTCATCTGTCTCCCAGGTGGCCTGTTGCCAGTGTTTTGTGTGTGATAGCCAAGTAAGAAGGAATAACTCTTTTTTTCCGCTCCTGCGCGTGTTGATTTTGCTGATCCACCAAATACACTCTGAGCTGCAACTACCCTTTGATTCTCAGGCTGTGCCTTACTGTGTCAGAAATATTTAAAACTCCTATGGATATCTTGCTTCTGCATGCTGCCTGATTTTTTTTTATGTGTGTGGCTGTTTTGGAAACTGATTCAAGGTACTAATTTAGCCTGAGGGAAAAAAAATCTCCCTTCAGAAAACCATCATCTGCTCACAGGTCTTATTTGCAGCAGTGAAGAAGTTATATTGGTACAGTTAAAGTGTTTGGAGTGAGATTTCTCAGAATTATTTTTCCTGCTTGGTACAGAGGGCATGGAAGTAAACTGCAAAAATATCTGCAAAGTGTTGGAAGACCTGGGATTTTGATGTAGAAACTGGCAGAAGTGTATCTGCTTATGTGTATGGAGACTGGAGAACTATCCGGGTTATCATTGTTGCTGTTGCAGCTGATTTTTGGAAATGTGATTGTTGACCAGTTGTGCCCCAGATTGTTTCTGATCTTCAGATGTGAACTGTGTGCTCTGCTAATGGGGATGTGGAAGATGGGAAAAGTCTTATCTGCAATGTGTGAAGGTCCTACTTGTGTTGTCCTTGATTCTGATTGCTGCAGAGAATCTGTGTATCAAAGATAACAAGTTTTCATTCATTGTACTGTCATATTTTCTCCAAATAGGAACTTGGGCCTGCTGATTACAGCAAAAGAGTCCTTGACAAAGCAATTGCACACTAACAGTTAAGTGTCTTGAACCTCAATCTGTGCCAACATCCTTTTCTGTGCATCTTGGCCAAAGCTGTTACCAGCATAAACTAATACTGGTCACCATGGGTGAAAGGCCTAAGCTGTGGAAACAACTGATGGTTTGGGGCTTTTCAAAGACTGATATTTTTATAATAAGAGGCTGCTTCTGATAGAAATGCATCAGAGAAGCTGTGAATTGACATATGTGAGCAGAGAGCACTGGCATTGCTGATAAATTAGCTGGGAATTGTCAGTTGTGTAGAAGAACTCAAATATTGGCTTAACCTGAAAATCTGAAATTAAATAGAAAAGAACAGATTTTCTCTCTGGATACTTGAAAACAATAACAAGTCATGTGAAAACTTGTTTTAGAAATTATTTCTAGAGGGTATGAGTTTTCAAGCCTAATGCAGTAAAGTCTGTTTTTACAGTCTTTGAAAACAAAACCTGACAGACCATATTTGCCAGCACTTATATTGCTCTGGTGACAGTGCTTCTTTTTAGAGCATGCCAGAGGAAATACTCTGTGCTGGAGCATATGTCAGTGATTAGTGGGACCAGTGCTGCAGGATGAAGTGGAAGAAATATGGTTGTGTGAAGAAAAAGCTGAATGGACAGAACGTGAGAAATGTAGTGGTTTATGGGTCGGGTTCAGGGTAGGAATGGAAAACAGTTATTTTTAGGGATATCTGTGTGTAGCTGACATGCTGTATTCCAAATTATTGAGGTTTAACTGCGAGGATGACTGGTGCCTTTCTCTGTGTGATCCCCTAATTTCTTCTTCATGTAGGAAACTGCTTTCCCTTTGAATCAATCACTGTTTGTATTACGCTGGTGTTACATAATGCAGGTATTTGTATGCTCAGGGTGAACTGAAAACCTCAGGAAGTGAGAGACTTTGGTACCCAACTCTTTTTTTGTGAATTTGTGAATTTACGGGCTGAGGCAGAGACTCATCCTCAGAAACCAGCTGAGTCTCTCCAGACCTGGCATCCTGGGTCCAGAATTCTTACCAGTCGAGCCCATGAGGTGTGTGCTCACATTGTGGTTCAGGGTAGCATTTGCCACCTCCTTCTCCCCCCAGAGCCGTCCTTGGCATCGGCCACCTTGTGAAGGATGCTGAGCTCAGAGCACAGCCCTCGGCCCCAAGTTCTGCACGAGCCATGTGGGACTCTGGGTACTTGTGTTCAAAGACCTGGAGTGGAGGGAAGAGGAGGATGGAGCCCTGCTACCCTGCTCAAGGATCACTGACAGCTTTTACTCAAGAGCTGCAGTGCAGCAGCTGCTTGTTGACTCTGCCTTAGTTGACTTTGCTTTTACCATGCAAAATAACAAATATCTGTGTTCTTTGCAGGCACCAAAGCTGCAAACAAGTGATTCATGTGCAATATAGAGGCAGCATTGTACATAAGCCGTGTACCAGGACCTGGAGAAATCAGGTCAAAAGCCTGTCACACCCAGTTGTTGTGAATGTGGTCCTGCAGGTGCCCACAGACCCCGCTGTGGGAAACACAGAGCTGGAAGTTGAGCTCCAAGATGCACAGCCTTGTGATTTTTAAGTTTCTTGTATATTTAGCCCTTGACATCACAGTTTAGTCATCAGTCAAGTGCTGTAAAAATGTTCTGCTGCCTCACCCTGTTTTTCATATCTTGTCACTTACGTTGGAGTGCTCCAAAATTTTTGCTATTCAACATAAATGGGAGTGAAATGAAAATGCCCTGTTCCCTTTATCACAATTGATGCCTGTACTTGAACTTTGCCTGTATTGTTTATGAAAACTGCTTGTTTTCTCCTCTGAAATGTTTTTGTCAGAGCAGCTCAACACAACTTGGATTAGGGGAAGTCAGAGGAGGTTAGAGAAGCTCTGAAAACTAGAAAAAGGATAGGTTAGACTCATACATAGAATTACCCAGCTGGTATCAAAGTTAGACTGCTACTGCAAAGTAGACATCTGGCTGTTAATAATCAAAGGAATAATGCAAGAAGCCAAGCAATATTCAATTAAGTGCAGGTTGTAAAATAACTGTCTTGAACTCACTACACCTGTGACTTACCTGACTTACACTTTTTTTGCAGAGTTCTCCCTCATATTTAAGAGTTTTTAAAGCTATTTTAGGTCTTGTAAACTTCTTGCTTTTGAATAACGCTTGAGATAACTGGAAAAACAGAATTAAATTATTTGGGCCCTTTAGGGAAAAGTGAAGGCTTCATGAGGTTTGATTTGTATTTCTATAGCACACAGGAGGCCAAGTCAGAAGTATGCAAGGAGAAAGTAAAACACCCAAAGGCAGACTGCTTCCCATAAAGTAACCCAAACTGAAAGTATATATTTATTTTCCTTTCCTAAAGTTGCTCTGTAGAAAACGTCTTAAAAATTAGATTGTTTGCTGGTACTTGTACCAAAAAAAGGAGCTTCTCAGCAGTGCAATAATTAGATTTTTGTACTGTGTCACCAATACTGCACAGATTTCTGAAAGAGACATCTGGATTTTCACTGGTGACAGAACCCCGTGTTTAAAGATCTGGGTGTTTTCAATTTGATATGTGGTGTCTCTCAGTTCTGTAATTGCTTCATACTTGAATCTGCAGGCTCAGGCATGAGATGTATGGATCCAGTTTCCTCTTCCTTAGATTGTCAGAGCTGTGAAAGGAGCTGACTTTGAATCCGTGATTATAGTTAATCTTTTTGTTTCCTTACGACTGTTAAAGATCTAAACATTTAAGAGGAGCAGCAGCTTACCTCATTTGAGAGTCACAGCTTCACAATGAGAGGGTGTCTTCAGCAAAATGTTCTCAAGCTCATGGAAGCTGGATCCATTTGTGATGGACTCACGTGGTGTTTGTCTGCATCTGCAGATACAGTCTGGGGTTTTTTCTCTTCTGCTGGAGGGCTGTTGAAAGCTCTGGCTCTTGGTGAAGTGTTGTGATGTTACTGTGGACTTCTTCATCAACTGCAGTGATCTCGGCTCAGGAGGTCTAAGAGAATACCAAAGGAAATTTCCTTCCATCCTACTTAGGAACTTTGTCAGCTTAACATGAATGAGTTTGGGCATGTGCTCAGTGCTGGTGGGCGATGCAGTTGGGATTCTGTTCTGGCTTCCTAAACAAGAGCAGCGTGTAACACATCACCATTCAGTGTGTGTGCAACCTGCTCTGGTTCTGTGCTGTGTGCAGTCAGCAAGAGGGGTCAGGATTTAAATAACGAGATCAGTTTGTGCACCTGGATCATGTTTGAAATCACAGGGTGCAAAGCTTCTAAAGCCTCTAAAACCTCTCAGCGGCTCCTCAAAAGAGGAAACTAGTTGGCGGACGAGAGCCTGAAAACTGATTGGTCATAGAGTACTCTTAAAATTTAATGAAATGTAATCCAAGGTTTTAATTGCATGTCTGGGCTTATGCATTTAATGTTGACCTTAGCAATTCTGCTTAGTACCTAATGGGGCTGAACTCTTAACAGTGAACCTTCTCCAAAAGATCTCAAGATTAAGAAATACTTGAAAAAGCAGGGAGGGAGAGACAGCATTTGCAAAGATACCGCCTGGTTTCTTGAAGCTCTTTAAGTGTCCTTTGTGGTTCAGAGTAATCTTGGTATTAGCTAGTTATGAAAATTTCCTCCTTCCTGGTCTGCAGAATGGCTCAGGCAGTCTGTGGTGACTGTGTAAGAGATTTCTGTCATCTGCAGCCAGAACAGTGGAAGCATCAAACAGGCTCTTTAGCAAACATGCTGCAGAACAGCTTTCCAGAGGGATTTAGAAATGTCCATTCCTTCATCTTCTCCTCAGGCAGCATCCTAATCCCAAAAAACCCCGCAGACAGTGGGCTGCAATGGGCAAACACTTGGCACTAAGCCTAGGGAAGCTGATGGGCAGTAATACTAGAAGCTGGCATCCCGTGGATCTGACACAGTGCTTGACATAACTCTTAATCTGTGTTAATGGAATTGCCTGAGTGGCCTTAGTTTTTTCATTGAGGAGTCAGCAAGGTGGATATTTCAAGTCTGTGGCATTGAATATTTGCTCCCAAGGCTCGCGCCCAGCTCCAAGGTGGGAGCTGCATTCTGGCTCCGCAGGTTAATGTGCAGCTGATGCAGGAGGTGGTTGCACTAAAGCAGCACTCTGAGGTGATGATTGTGTGTTCTCTCTCTTCCTTTCATGTGCCAGAAAAGCTCTGGTTTCTCTCCTGGTCTACAGCTTGAAAGGAAATGTCTGTCATGTAAACATTTTTGTGTATATGTAGCAAACTGTAAACACTGAGGTGCTTTGGTATCTTACAGTGTAAGGCACCATCTATAAACAGTGGTATTGGTTGGATGGGCAGCTTTCAGAAAGAGAAAGGTGTCTCTGCTGTAGTTTTGCTGCTCCATCCATTTCTGTGATCATTTCTATTGCTAGAAGGGGACTGGCTGTACTTGGGAAAGGTTGTAGTTGAAAGAAGTTACAAAACAGCACCCCGCAGGGTATAATTCTTGAAGCTCAATCTCTTGGAACGTACGTACTTGATAAGGCATTTCAAGACATAAGCCTTCTCTAAAGAGTAAAGGAAAGTTCACTGGTATCCAGACAAAGACCCTTTGGCCATCTGGACTTGACTTACTGTTGTCTGCTCTTGTTCGTGGGTGAGGAAGTGCTGTCTGAGCTGTGGATATAAGGTGCTATGCAACACAAGCTCCCTTGACCTAATTCACTTGCCTTTTTGCTGGAGCATGGATTAGCAGTGGCTTGCTGGTGCAAAAGTAAGCAGCAGTTAATTCTTGTAAGTCAAGTCCCATACGACTGTGATTTGGGTAATGCCATCTTTGTGGAAAAAGCGGGGCAAACTCCTCAAATGAAGTGATAAAAGAATGGCAGGGGTGATCCTGGAAGCGAATATTGGCACGGCAGACAAGCTGTGTGTTCAGGTTTGGATGATGCTGGCTGCTTCTGACTGCTGCTTTCCCTTTCTAAGTCATGACTGATCTCAGCTCAGCCAGAACAGGCTTCCTTGGAGGCCTTAAGACATTCCACAGGATTCCAGATTGTTCTGAAAATGCTTTCTAAATGCTCTCTTAATTAAAGATTTCTCTAAGTCAGAATTAAGCTATTAAAATGTTCCAGGCATTTTCTAGAAGTCTTTTGAAAGCTGGCTGTACATTCCTTTCAAAGTTGATCTGCTGCCTGTTATGAGTTACAAAGTAATATTGTGCTGCTTGTGGGTTACAGATAAATTCAAATAAACAAGTGATTAGGATTTTTTTGCAGTAGTTTGCCTTTTTGTGAACTGACACTGCCATTGAGTCACTCTTTGGGATTTTGCCATTGCATAGTTGTGGTCCTTTAGCTTCGTGTTTCTGGGTGGGCACTTCCAAAATCCCTGGATATATCAGAGCAGGTAGTGCTGCATAAGACAATAAACTAACAGCCTTCTAAAATGCTTTTGTTTTACTTCGCAGAACCTGTGTCTGCTTCTAAAAAACTGGCTGATCATAGATGATAGATTTGTACTATACAGAAAAACTGCACTGTGTGGCAAGTTTGCTCACCCAGCTGTGGTGCTGCAGGTACTCAGTGTGCTGCGGAGGTGATCTGAGGGTGACAAGTGCCAAAGAAAGAGAAGTTGTGCTGTCCTGGGTCTATCCCTGCCAAGCTCTGTGAGAATGGGTGGTTCTCTGCAATCAAAATAATGGTTAGAACCTCAAAGCCAGAGCACCCCTGTCCTGACTTCAGATACATGTACTGACATGGACTGAGTGCTGTTGGTCTGGGTTTTAATTAGGCTTTCAGTGTTTTAAAGGCACACTGCAACCAGAAATATTCTGTGTATCAAATTTAAAAGGCTTGGAATTAAATTAAAAGGCTTGTGTATTGGAAGGAAGTGGATTTCTGTAGTAGTAAAGTGGAGTTCTTAGCTTAAAATACGTGTTTGTAAGAGAGCTCTGGTTCTGCTTCCTTTGCATGTCCAAGTTCTGCTTAGATAATGTTCTTCCTTGCATTTTGCAGGTAGTTTAGAAGAGCTTCAGTGGAATTGTCACCTTTTCCTGGCAAGTGTAGTTAACTTCTGCAAGAAGATGATAATCAGTGTCCCCTTCACTCAGCCAGTGTTAGGAAACTTTGACTGCTGGTTCCAAGATAAAGTCAGTGCACAGGCGTCTTTCTGAGCTTGCAGTTGGCTTTGATATTTTGCTGCTCAGTTCTACAAAGTTGCAAAAGGTTTAAAAAAAAATTAAATCAGAACCTTGTCAGTTTATGCTGCTTCTGCTGGGACCCATGAGCAGCTGTGAAAGAGCTGATAAAGTTTATGTTCCAATTCTGACTGGAATTTGGAAGAGCATGTCAGGTTAGGACTTGGCCTGAAAACAAATGTGTGGTCATAGAGAGCACTGTTGTCATGTACATCATCCCAAAATCTTTTACAATGAGTGAAATGTTAATTGTTTTCTGTTTGCTCTGCAATCTTCTGGTGTATCGAAAGCTGTGCAATTATCTTTCCTTATTAAAGGTTCAGCAGTGGGAATGGATGACTGTGTCCATATTTGCTGTGCAATTGCTGTTAAATAATGGGAAATCCTGCTGAGGGGTCAGTCAGCAGAAGCATTACTGGGAAACTACGCAGCTATGGAGCACTTGGAAGCAGAAGAGAAATCTTTAAGTGTCTTTTGTGTTCTGAAAGAAGGATGGGAGGCAGCTCTTACAAACTTTGCACTGAGATCAGAGTCTAAGCAGTGAAGGCATTGAGTGCATTAATCCATGGAGCTGAGAAAAATGTTTCTTTTCCTAAGATAATAAAGTTTGACAGGGCTGTTTATCTCCCTTAAGTTTCCCAGGAGGTATGAACACAAAATATGTTGTGCTCAGCCTCTTCTATCACTGTGCTAGATAATTTCTTTGTAAAACATCTTACCCAGAGAGGTCAGGTTTTCAGCACAAGCCTTGCTCCTCTGTTCCTGCTCTGTTTTTGAGAGCGTTTTGCAGATGTGCCTGGTTTGTGAGAGGTGCTTTCTCCAGGGCAGAAGAGGTAAAATGAAGTTTAGAGCTGCTTTTATTTAAAAGACAAAGCAGCATCATGGCTGTTTGAACAGTTGCTGCTCTCTGACCCACAAAACAACACTTATCGGGAAGATGCAGTTTTGGGGAAGATTTACATAGTTTTTGGACTACTTCACTGCAGTCTGAAGCACAAGTTGTGTGTTTGTTAGAGGATTTCCATCTGCAGTATAGCACTCTCCCAGTGCTCCTGCTCTGGATCTGGCTGGTGGAGCATCCTTAGGGATGTGGGGCTCTGCTCACAGGCCACGAAGTTGTGCTGAACGTTTGCTGTTTAAATTGAACATTTCTGCCTGCCTGTAGCACAAGTTGTTTCAGCTGGCTTCAGCCTTTCCATTCAGGAGTGCCTGTTTGGGCCATAGGAACAGCAGCTCAAGAACCTTTGCAGCAGGAAAATCCTCTCACCTCGTTTAATGGCTTTCATTCAGAGGGAATGGGAGACCTGGGTCAAAATTGAGTTCCTGACTGATTTAAAATCCCTGCTCTCATGTCCTTTGTTTGAAGCCATAAGCCACTATTTATTTGAGACGAAGTTTAAATTTAAAACCCACAATGTAAATTACTTGGGAAGGGTTGTCATTTCATGCACCATAATGGTGATAAGCTGAATAAAACAATTGCAGGAAACTTATTTCTGGCGGAGAAGCCAAGGGAGGTATTTTAGCTATGGCACTTTTATGATAACTTCTGGAGCTTACTCCTCTTACCAGAAAGATTATGGATGTTTGACTGGTACAATCAAAACCAGCTGGATTGGGGGAATTTTAAGGGGTTTTTTTTAAAGCATTTATATAAAAACCCAAGAAGTCCAATTAGTAGAGTTCAATTCATAGGAGTTTAAAAATTAATGGTAACTTACCTTATGAAATATAGATCACTTGAGACTAAACTAAGAGCAGACATATGGTTTTGATTTTTTTTTTTCCCTTTAAACACTGGCACTGGTACTAAGGCCAGACAACTTTATTTTCCTGATGCATTATAACCAGCTGCAGATGTTTTAGACGTTATCGCTTCTAAATGGGCTCTGACAAATGTCTCCTGGAAGCCAGCAGCTCTAAATATTACATGCACTGTATTCTGAGGAAATGTTGAAAATAAAGTTTTAGGAATTAAATGTTCAGTGTCTGAATGAAGAAAATTTACTTTCTGCCTTTCTCAGGGGGATTTGCTAGCTGAAAACATTCTTTTGTGAGACAGGCACAGCTGTTAGTCAAGACACACGTGGAGACTGGAACAAATATTGCCACAGATGGTCTTGCATCATGTTATTTACTGGCCCTCTATTGCTAATACTGGAAGGTGGACACTTGAAAAGGTGCTTTGACATATAACTAAATGCTGACCTGGAATTTGTAACAGGTGTACAACTATTCAGCTTTAAGGCAAAAAAAAAATTGAAGTATTTATTTAAACATATGGAAACGTTGTGTTTTGTGCATCAGTGAGCATGGTACGGCCCTCTGCTACAGAAACTGTTGGATATTTCAGTTATTCTGTTCAAAATTAAAGTAGATAGTTTCAAGTAAAGTTTTTTTTTTTGTGCTTCTTGTCTTTTCTGCATAGCTTTGAATCCTTTGAATCACCCAGAAGGACATCTTCACATATATATGGGATATAAAATGTTGCTTGCATATCAGATGTGTGGCTTTGTGGGGGGAGAGGGACCATATGAATATTGACATGGGAATTGCATCTGATGTCCTTGACTTGCAAAATTCAGACAGCTTGATTCATCTCTGTGTAAACCATTCACATTCATTCTTCCATACCCTGAGAGAGAGTGGGAAAATATCTGTGCTTTGCTGTAGACACCTCATTAACATGTGATTCCATATGCAGCTCTGTGAGTTCTCAGGTCAACACAGGAGAGGAAGGAGGTGTCCTGAGGGGACAGGCTGAGTGAGTAAAGGCTGCAGGCTGAAAAGTGCCTGGTAGAAATACCTCTTCAGGCAGGGATGTGCCAAACGGGCACTGTGTATGATGGGGCTTGTTCACATGTTAGCAGTTCACCAAGTAACGGTGCTCCTGATTGCTTGAGATTTTGTTGGGAGTCTTGCCAAAAGTCTTTATAGAGTTTTAAAGGAAAATGGGGATTGCTGAAGTATTATCAATAACTTTTTTTGTGTGTGTGTGTGAGAGCTGTGTTGGTAAAAAGGTGTTTCAGAACATGGTATGTACTTATTATATATATAAAAGGTTAATGATGCATCCAGTTTGCACCACACAGGGTGACCAAAGGGAATCTCCTTGCCCGTTTCTGTTACCCCTAAAGAGCCTTGCTGCAGCTTTGGTCTGGTTTTAATATAAGCCATCTTGTGCTCATTGGAATCCCTGGAGTCTGCCTGGCACTGGGGAGCAATTCCAAGAGCAGATTAGGGCTGGAAGCATCAGTGGGTAAGTGCTTGAGCAGGGACCCGCATGCTTTGCTGGGAGGGACGTGGCACAGTGCCCTGGGTGGGAGCCGAGCCCAGCAAATGCAGGTCTAATGATTTGGATTTTGCTATTTCACATTAGTGTTTAAAACTGCTTACATATAATCCCCCCAGCAAATCTCTCCATGCTCAGGGATGGTGAACATTCGCTGCTGCACACTGAAATTTAAGTATGAACTGGTTACACGAAATTCTTGTGCAGCTGAACAAAGGCTCTCACTGGTGCCTGGCAAAGAGGAGAAGTTTTCATGTCTGATTCTGTTTGTACAGGAGCATAAAATGGGTCTTTGTATTGACGTGCTGTAACAAATGAAACATTCAGGCAGAGGTTTGGTTTGATGCTTGCCAGTTGTGTGGTGACTCTGGAAAATCATAGAATATATGTATAAAATCCTTGGCAAAGAGAGGAATAACTGCTGGGTTCAGAGTCCAGAGCTACTGGTTGCATGTGTTGTGTTGGACATGTTTTCTTTGCTTATAATTATTACTGAGAAAGTTTATACACTGAAGGTCGATGTTCATAATATGAATCTTTTCTTAGTGGTTGCTCACCTGAGCCACTAAGAAGTTTTTTCCCTCAGTCACCCAGGATATTTCCACTATTTCTAGAGCTTGCTCTGGTTTCTTCCCATAACTTCATCAGAAAAAAACCAGAAAGATAGTACGTGCCCCTCAGCTGCAGCTGTCTGAATGTACTTATGCTCAGAAGTCCTTTTTCTCTACTGTGTATGGAGCCTGAATCCCTCACATTTCTGATTAAAAGACAAGCCACAGTTCATTTTCTGAAATATCAATCAAAAGCACGCAGTATTTTTATGCAGCTCTCAAAAGATTGATCTGAATACTCTGAAATCCATAGAAGCTGTGAACTTTGGCTTGCATCTTCTTAAGGAAAGGAAAATGATCCTACCTTTGATGGAATCTAGCAGAAAGTTGGCTTCTATTTAACTCCAAGGAGTTTGGGGTGATTTCTCACCTCAGTGGTCTAAGTGGAATATCTCGGCTTGTTCGAAACAACTGCTGCTTTTTCAAAAATGTATTTAAGGGAATTTTGGAGGTTAAAGTATTTGATTTTCCCATGTCACCCATCATGTACTATAGTTTCTTCATACTTTCCCCTTCTTGATGGAAATGTTGAGCTTACTGCAGTGAGAGCTGCTGCAGAAAGTTCCAGAGGGTCAGGAGAGTTCTTACAGAGGACAGAGGATTAAGTGATGAAGGCTTTTATAACTACATGAACATTGGGTTGTTTTTGTTTTTTGGGATTTGGGGTTTTTTTTCATGCAATGCTCTTTCTGAAGCTTGCAAAGAAGATTAAATAGAACGGTGTTACTGTGGAGTTGTTGTTTAATCAGACTCTTCTTTGGCTGTCACTGAGATTAAAATGCTAGCACAGGCTTGATGCAGTTCTGGAGACTGAAGCAAGAGCCTGTTTAAGGTTTTATATAGGGAAGGTGTCTTAAATTGCAGGACTAATTAGATTCAACTGTTTGGAGATGTTAAAATAGGTGCACTAAGCGGACAAAAATGTGTGGAATTTCCCACCTACTAATAATTATTTACTGATTGCTTTAATGCTGGCACCGAGCTTTCCCTTCTGTTTTCACAAAATGGAACTTCCTGCTTTAAAACATTTTTAACCTCTTTGGTTTGATAAGTTAGGGGGCGGTGGAGATTGATACATGCTCTTGTATGAGGAAGCATGAAAGTGTGAATTTGACTTTCAGAGCCTCTTTGGTTTGATGAAGAATAGTAAATTAATTGCCTGAATGTGCTCTGCTGCCTGAAAAATAATGATCCAGTAACCAGGGCATGTTATGGAGGGCTTTGACAGGGGTTCTCTCAGTAATAGAGGCAATTTGATGATCTTGCCCCCATTTTCCAGCTTACTTTCCCCTCCATTGCGCTGGTACGGCCCTGGATGGGGACTTACTGCAACCAGATCGATGAGAGAAGCTGGGTTTGAGACAAGAAAAAAGCCTTTAAACTGAGCTCTGCTTCCGAAGATGGTGAGTGTAGAACAGCAGTGTAATTCAGCAAACTGGTTTTGCTCAGCTGTGTACAGCAAAAAGACTGTTGGTCTCACCTCTTCAAAGAATTTGCAAGGATTTACTTCAGACCAGGGACAAAAGTGTCAGGATTTATCAATCTAAGATTAGCTTTACTTGAAAGTACAGAGCAGCCTTGATTTTTGTTTTGTTATGCGAATTGGAAACTAATTCCACTAAATTGCATGTATTAAGAATCTTACTTTTTACTTTTTGGCAAGATTGACATCTCGTCATTACAGTGAGTGTCATGGTCCTCCCTCCTCTTAATGTAATTTGTGAAAATCCAGTCCTACGTAGGCTCTTCTGAGCATCTGTCCTAAATGGGATTACTGAAACACTGACATTTATCTGAGCTTTTTCTTTTATAATTCATAATAGCCAAGTGCTCTGGCTTATGCTTTTGGGGATGGTGAACTTGTCTTGCCTCTTCGCACAGTGGTAAATTTATTGAAATACATAAATATTTCCTAATCTGGGAGCATCATGTGGACACTTAAATCTTGAAGTCTCTTTGCTTACTTCAAGTTCCAGGAGATGTTCTGAGAAATAAAAAAGACTAGTTCACTTGATGTGTGGCCTCCAGAGTGTTTTATAACATGAGGCATGGGAAAATAGGTCTGGTTGAAGTCATCTGTGAAGAGGTACTGAGAGACAAGTGGCACTTCTCTCTGAGGTAGATACTGAGGAAGGGTGAAAGTGTTTCCTTGCTCTGTCTGCCTGGTGAAGTGAATTTAGATGCATCTGAAAGACCACTCTGGTTGGCAACTTGCTGTGGAATACCAAGGCTGACTTTTAGTATGTGTTAGATATGAATTATGAAGTGATCTGGGTCCATATTCAGTGTGCATCTCTTAATAGCCTAAAATTATTCAAAGCTGACTTGTTTCCATGCATTAAATGTCTGGCATATTTATGATTCTCTTGCCTTTCTAGCAGACATGGTAACTTCCACATCTAACATTTTGCTTGCGTTTTAGAAGGCAGTTGCCTTTTTTTTTTTCATATTACCGTGAAATATGTAGCTTGTCTCCCAGTGGTCTTGCATGTGCTGACACCCAAAACTAGCACTGTATGTAAGGGCTTTGGGATTCGGGCTAGTGTTCCTGGGCAAAAAGTGCTTGCCATGCAGCATCATGTTTCATGATCTCATGGGGAGAGACTGCTCACAGGATTAGGTGTGGCTGACTGTGGTTTGGGATAAATAATCTGCCTACTTATTACTGTGTGGTGCTTTTTTCCCCTGAAGCTTCACAACCATCCTTCCTGTTGCAGTTCCACCTCTACTTAAAAAGCCATCTTTCTTACTACAGCATGTCTCATCCATGAATCCTTACCCTGAGAGCAGCACTGCAGAGGGGATGTTTTCCACAAGAGGTTAGTTGATTAAATGCTATGACAAATTATTACAGCTACTTGAAAGCAGTTGCTGCTGTCTTTAATTTTACAGTGTCAAGTTACTCTGTCTTACTTAAGTGCCAACACTCTCCAGCTGCCTTTTGTCGAGGTCGCTGTACATGGCTCACCTGTAAACATGCCCTCTTCTCTGGGAGGGGAGAACAGATGTTTCTGCCTCCAAAAGATGCTCCAGGCACTTGCTGCAGGAGATGGTCAGCAGGCTGTCAGAAGCAATCTTTATGGGCAGGCTGGTCTTTCACAAGGAGATGTGTTTACAGAGCATGAAATGAACATTTTTGCACAGAGGCAAATAATTGCTTACAACGGAGACTTTAGTAGCAGATTTGAAGCTTGAATGATCATTAGTAAGGTCAGCTGGAGCACACACGATGTCCGTCTCCTGAGCAAAGTCATTCAGGACTTTTTGGCTGTTCTTTCGTGCTGAAAGGTTTTAAGATGTTGTAATGTTCACGCCTTGAGCTTGTCACTTTTGATAAAAAACTTCTGATAGGCTGTGTTGCTGCATCTGTATATGTGGTATAGTTCCTTCAGAATTGTTCTTGAATGGAAAACTGTTTTTTGACTTGCAGGAAGAGAGGAAGGAACCCCTGTGCCCACTGAATTTCTATCTAGTAATACTCCAGCATTGGCAGGATTTTTAAGATTCTCTGCATGAAGTGTCTGTGAAACAGGCTGTTATCATGAGCAAAAGGGATCTCTGTGGAAGCTTTCTGTGGTCAGGAGATGGGTCTGAAGGGCAACAGCTCTCAGGTAGTGTTGGCTGCCCCAAAATGCTCTGGTTAATGCTCTCACTCCTCAGGTCAGAGCTCTTTCTTGGGCAGTAATGAAAAATGGTTTCCGAAGAATGACTATTGGCAAAATTAATCAGATTGATTCTTCACTTATGACACAGATCAAGACTTGAACTTCAGTCGTCTATGGTAATAAGACCAGTTCATCATCACTAATTGCATCTCTTTGTTCCCGGCAGTTTCTTCAGCCTCCTTACTCTCCTCCAAGGTCACTTCCTCACTCAACAGATGTGCAACTCTGACAGAGCGTTTAAAAACCACAGAGCTTGAAGCAGATGAAGTTTTTGTTAAAGCCGTTCTGTTTGATTGCCATTAACCATGTCACAGAATTCAGGAAGTCTGACTGATGTTAACTGTGAGTGCAGACAGACGTCACAGCAGAGGGAGCCTCTCCTCCCTGCACACCACAGCTGGAAATGCTGCTTAAGGCTCCGAGTGCTCCATTTTCAAAACATCTGTGCTGCTTCAGGGAGGGAAAAAATTGCCAATGTCACAAAGGCTGTTCTGAAAACCTCTTTAAAATGCTGTGTGTTACACCCATGATCTTCCCGTTGCTTTTCTGTAGGACATCATTCTCCAGGGGCTGTGGCCCTTCTTCCTTTGTTCACATTGTGCAGAACAGCCTTAACCATAACCCCTTTCAGCAGAGTTATCCTTGTCTGTGCTGAAAGCCAGTGAACGTGGCTCTTAAAAGGTACATCAGAGCACTGCCTGAATACTCCCAGAACAACTGTCCTTGAGTCCAGGGAACGCACAAAATCTAGGATACAAGTTGTGTTTCACTCCCTGTTCCCATTAAAAGGAGGCTTTAAAATAGTTTATGCTACTCTGTACAAGGCTGAACAGAGATTCACCTTCAGAATTCCTCCAAAGAGGTGAAGTGGAGCTCCCTGTGTGAGCTGAGCAGCCAGCACTGTTTTGCCAGCACTGTTTTTGCCATGAGGAGTTACACCATAAATTTTCAGAGGACTCGAGAGAGATGAACACACAATGAATTAGTCAGGCGCTCTCTAACACGACCTGCTAATAGCCTGCCCTCTCTGAAACAGTCCCAGCAGTGGGAGCTTAATTCTTTTCTCCTGTTTAATGAGACTTGGTAGAGCAAACACCTAAGCAAATCTGAGGAGTTTGTAGCTGTCATTCTCTGCCGCATCTCATGTATAACCATGCGTTTTATTTCTTTATTGATTTTTTTTTTCTTTTTTTGTCGATGCTTAAGCAGTATTCTTTCAATATGAAGCAAGACTCATAAAAATACCAGCTATAACACATTCGAGTCAAATTGGGTGCTTCTTTATTCTGGTATGAGAAGCTACAAAAACTGTATTTCAGAGAATGTCCTGCTGTACAGCAATTTTTCTCAGTCCCATGGAGCTTCATTATAGCGAGGTCAGACTATGCCGTAGAGAAGAGAATTTATATTTTATCACAGGGCTAACTTCTACGCTCTTGTAATGACCCTGAAGGACAGTAAATGCTCTAAATAATTCAGCTTCCTTGGAATTTTGTTCTACTGTGCTATAGGAGCTAGAATAGATCTAGGAAAATAGAAAATACTGTGGTATATTTTAATGTGATGCCTGAGGGATGCTCATGAGGATGTTTGGCTGCCATAACCCTGTCCAGGGAGTGGACACTGGAAATTTCAGGAATTCAGTGTTTTCAGTGTATTCTCAAGGGAAAGATCTCCCTTAAGATCCTTGTGGTGAAATGAGACTCCTCAAAGTCTAATTGCCTCTTGGCCCAAGATGGTATATATTAATTTATCATGTACTTAAAAAGCCTCTTCCATAATTTCATGTGTGGTACTTTTAATTTCATGTCTGGGCTTTTTCTTCTTTGCAGCAGTGTGGAAAAGCGTGAGGGCTATTTGTAATGCATGTCCTTTCTTTTCTGCCCAGTCGTCTCTACCCTCATCAGCATCCATTATTTTGCATTTTTCTGTGTGTGATGTTTTTGTAAATATCTCAGGATGAAATTAGCTTTTTCAAACAGCAGGACAGAGTTCCATACAGTCATGATGACAGAACAGCTGCTGAACAGCTGCATAAAAAATCATTGAAGTCTCACATTTGTACAGTTAATGCCTTCTTTACCCTTTGAATTGTATCCTAAATTTTTGATGCTTTTTTCTGTGTCGGGACTGCTTTTGAATTTTAATCCCATTCTCCAGTTAGCAACATCAGCAGATTTAACAAGCCTGTCTTCCATTCCAGTATTGAAATCGATAGATAATTTTACAGGGTCTAGAAAGATTCTGGCAAAGATTGTTTTGACACATGACCTGAATGTTTGCATCCGAATGTGTAAGTTTTGATTAGATTTGAGTGAATTCCAGTTTGGATATCAATAATAACAAGAGTCAGTATGCTCAGCTTTACATCACTGAGTGGCACCTCTCTTTTCTCTCCTGTCTGCCTGGTTGTTACCTGTCCCACAAAGAAGCTGCTTGTTTCTTCCTTTTTAATCCTGGCACTGCTGTAGTTAGCAGCTGTTTGTCACTCTTAAGATGACATCCAGAAGTGATTTGTCACCTTTTAGACATACACAACGTTTTGGTGTCTGCATCCCCAGCCCTGCTCTTCCTCAGTTCTCCAGCAGTGTTCAGCATCTCTCAGTTATTGGAAATATTATCTGCCTTCCACAGGCAGCCTAACACTGTCAACCAGCTTCTTCCCAGACCCAACCAGTTTATTTTTCCAGCCTCTATTTTCCCCTGTTGCACCCAAACCAGGCTCAGTGGTCACTACTAGAGGGCATCTCTAGAAGGGACCAGTGTTACCCACGCAGGGTTCTGGCCTCTGGATTCAGCATTCCAGTATGGATCGATCCTTTCCTGGCCTTGGCTCAGCCCCACCTCACCCCAGGGCGGAGGCATGGACAGTCTAAAGTCTTGGGGTGGCATAAAGATGTGTGATATTCACAATTTCATGCTGTGTTTGAAAGGGGTGGAGTGAAGCCTCATGAGCAGCTTGCTTGGGAGAGGAGTATCAGACTTGGGAGGTGTGATGAGATGATGCACATACGGTGCCCAGGAACGGGAGTGCTGCAGGGAGCTCTGCCAGTGCTTTCCCTGTGGGGAGGAGTGCTGAAAGGGTGGCAGACGCTCTCCCTTGCTGGGTACATGTGCTTGGCACCTCGGCTTTTAACTGCTCAGAAGCCTGTAAACATTACTGTAAATGCAAGTTATTTTTAAGGTGCCCAGAACTTGTCCATGGGATCACCTTCCCTGAGCGGTTCCTGGTGGGTTTTTAATCCATAACTGTGTGATGTGTGTGTGTTCTACGAGTCACTTTTGCCACCCATCAGTGGTGACTTGGTCTCCCAGAAGAGGCTGATGACTGAATTTGGGATTTTTGTGCAGTAACTCTGATTTTTGAGATTTTAGGATTTTTGTGCATTTGCTGGGTGCAACATATTAGGTGTCTGAGCAACAGTTAAATAACTCCTTGGGAAGAAGAGTCCTGGTAAATGTTGCTTTTTAGTGCTGGTGTTTTCAGTTTAACATAACACTGTCAGGAAGCATCAAGTTTGCTAGGAAGTTGGTAGGAAGTTCACTTTAAAGTCTTTAAACAGCTAAACAGGAATTGCAGGTGTTCTATTGCTGAAAGCCAGAAAATTGTGGTTTTGCTGCATTACTGCTAAGAAAAAGCTGTGCTGAGACCAATGCTGTTGGTAGGAATCAGGCAGCAAACCTCTTTTGGAGCACCAACTGAAGTAATAGTAAAAGTTTATTGAAAACAATGATTTTTTTTTCCCCTAAACTGAAGCTGTCAGAGTGGTTGTTGATTTCCCAGTGTCTGCAAGGCAAGTGAGCACTGTCAGCACTGAAGGTACTGCCTGAAGAGTGTGGAAAATAAAACAGAAACATGCTTGTGATTCTTTTTGCTTTATTGGAGTTAGCAGGAACCGTTTGGTTCAAGGTGTGTGTGAGTATTATGTAGGCAGGATAATTGTTCCTAGTAGCAGGAGATAGGTGGGGGAAGAGTACACTCTGAAAATATCTGTAGGACTCTTGATGGCTTAAGTACTCCCTAAAATCCTTTTGGCTGGGTATTTATTGTGTCACCTCTCTGCGTTTCCAGGGGCAGTTTAGGGTTAAGCTGCACTCGTGGTCTGCTGAGCAAAGTGAGCTGGCACAGCATGTCTGGGGATCCTTCCCTGCACAGGTGGATGCTGCTCGTAGGTGTTGTGACATCCTCTGGTTTTGGGTCTGACTTTTCCACAGATGACAGATTGTGCCTCCTCTCAAATAATCTGGTTGGAGATACTTCATTAATTTTATGTGTTACTCCTAATGATGGGTGAAGGCTCAAGGAAAAAAGTCCTAAAGTGCAGATTTTTTTTTTTTCTTAGTAGCTTTCAAAATTCATCAGGGAAGAAACAGCTTCTAAGCATGATATTCAACTTGCTGTGGGAAGCACTGTGCTGACATAAAACACATTCTCAGTACCTGGCACACAAGAAAGTGGCAGCTACAGTTCTTATTCCAGTTTTTGAGTCATATCTGTCACGTAGGTTTTGTATGGATTGAATATATTTTTCCATAGCACTGAATGCTGGGTCTTTTTTTACCTTTTTGGAGATTTCAGATGAGCAGTATTAACCTTTCTGAAGCCAGTCTACTCTGCATGCTGACAAATCTTTGCCCCTCACCAGGCATCAAACCTTCCATAATGTGCCCTTGAATTTTGTTTGTGTAAGTTTGGCAGCAGCCCAGTTTCCATGAGGAAAGGTAAATATCTGATCTGCGCTCTCAGCTGTTGCAGACTGCAGCAGCTCTGTCAGGCTTATGGATGCCTTATGCTGCTCTGCCTGTTTTTTTGGGCAAAATCCTGAGCATTTCTGTTTACTATTATGAACTATAACTGTTGGCAGGCTTTCAAACTGCCTCGCTCATCTTACCTCAGAAAACATGTTTTAGTGCAGTCTTGCCTGTGCCTGTATCACAAAGTGCAGGGCATCCTGGTAGTATACTTTGCACACTGGTAAGTCCCCAAATTAAGTGGTTTTCTCTTGAAATGTCTTTCTCTATGGAAAGTACTTAGAATTCTTCCTTTGCATGTCTAGGATGTAGATTTTGTCCTGTCCTTGCTCCAAAGATTACTGGGGCATTAGCAGGCTTATATTTTTGTTTATTCATTTTTTTTTATTATTATTATTTTTTTTTTTGGTACCAGTTATGCCAGTTTATACCAGGATTTCCCAAGGACCTGGTACCCAGTCAGGTGGATTCCATTGTATGAAAGGCACAAATTGCCATGGTTTCATCATTCAAATGGTTATAAATGCTGGACAATTTTTCTGTAAACTGAACTAAGTCAAATTTGCAGTCACACATTTGCCAGGTCCACCTACGTGCAGCCTCACCTGAGCTGTCATCTTGTATTGGTTGAGTGCTGGGAATTTCACCTCTTTGTAGTATTTCTGTGTTGAGGATATTCAGGATGCTCACTGTGATGTATTTTTAATGAGATTTCTGCTAATATGATACAGGGTTTGCTTCTGTGCTTGTGTATAAAATATTTGGAAGTTGTGTTCATCTGAGCAGTCCTTGATTGGCTTAACATTCCTATAATCTGATCTGGAGTTTATAGCTCGAGTACAGGGAATTCACCAAAATGATGGAATTAATAGGCTTTGTATCCTGCATTTTTATTAAATCTTATTGCAGATTATTCAGCTATTTCTGCATATGCAACATAATCTGTAAGTCTTATTGGAAAGTCAGATTTCAGAAACAGTGCTTCAAAGTGTGTTCTTATAGGAAGCCACTACATCTTGAGGGCTGTTCAGTTGTGTTAAATGGAGTGTGGGTATCTGCAGACACGTGCCAGGTTCTGTCTCAAATGGTCACTTCTCAAACTGATCTCCAAACCAGCTTGCTCCCTCCTCCTGTGTATGCAAGGTTGTATTAAGACAGCTTCCGCTCGCACTAGATTCTGTGGAAAACAAAGTGCGTCTCTCTGGATTTCATGCTCGGAGCTTCTGCCAGGAGTTGCAGTCCAAAACCAGCTCAAGGATGTGATAAAACACTAAATGTACCCTAGTTCCTTGGGAGAGCTCATCTGGTTTCAAGTTTCCAGCAAGCTGTAAAGCAGAAAGGGAAGGTGGGAGGGATGGGAAGTCTGTAATCTTATTTGGAGTGGCAGTTCAGAGATTCCTTTTGTCCACATCTTCATTTTGTGTGTTTGTTGTCCAAGCCCCTCCTGGGTGTTGTACCTCAGGCAAGGTGAGTAGTGGGTTGTCTCCATCTCAACCAGAGGCTAGCCCAGGGCGTGATGGATTCTTTGGGAATTTTATTAAGTGTTGCTGTGTCTTAGAGCAAGGTCAGAGAAATAGTCTTGTTGCTTCAGGGGAAAACAAGGTGGTTCACCCCAGCTAAATGCCTGCAGGAGCTGATTCCACGGTGTTCAGCAGATTCCCGAGACAGGCTCAGTGTGGGAGGTGGAGCAGTTGGAGAGGGCTGTAAACGTTTTAGTGAACAGAAAAGATGAGAAAGCTGTTGTGGGCAAATGAATTCTAAAACTAGGCCAGCTGGGGTTTTAACAGCTGAAAGGAAAGTCTGAGGCTGAAACTGCTGTGCTATCACAAGATGTGCTTGAATTCTGGGAGGAACTTGCTGCTTGGTGCTCTGTGCTGACCTTGGAAGGTGCTGTGCCTCTGCAGGCCTGGGCTGAATTAGTCAAACAGTAAGTTCAGAACAGCAGTCATCACAAAACCATAATATTATATCTAAAGGTAAGCGAAGAACCAAGTGTGAGTGTTTGGTAGAGATAGATGACTAAGCTGGATGTCATATCACTGTCCTCAGCTGATGTCTGCAGACTTTAATCCACTGATGATCCAAAACTTCTTGCAAGATGAAATTTTTCTTTGTGCTAAGGGGTTTTCAACAATTGATGTTGAATAAAACTTATTAACTGAAGAAATTTATGGGGGGGGAGTTTCAGTTAAAACAAGTACTGTTCTAGCACTTGATATGAAAAGCTGTCTGCATTAAAAAGCAGAGTCAGCTAAAAGGAGCAGGCTGCCCCATCCACCAAGAAGCTGGCATTCTGCAAGGAACATACTTCTTTAATAGCTCTACAGCTCCCAAATGTCCCTGGGTGTTCTGCACAAAAGGCTCTGCTTTGTGCCTGTCTGCACTGATCCCTTCAGCTGGTTCTGGTCCAGCTGGGGTTTCATTCTCTGACACGGGGTAAGGACTGATCCGGGAGTGCCCACAGTTATCTGGGGCTCTGATTCTGAAGGAATCAGACGGGATATTTCCACACTCTGAAGAAGCCTGGCCGCCTCAAAAAAAAAACCAGAAATCTGAATTTCAGTGTTACTGGTGTTACAGTTGGGAAAGAAAATGATGACCAGGGGATAGCATTCTGCAGGAAAAGTTCAGGTCTGGTTCAAACCTGTTGGATGTGAGTCTCAACAAGCTGTGAAGATGAACGTGGCTTTTTTGTCTTTGAAAGCACTTAAAAATTCTGCATGATGTGGTGCCATTTAGTCCTGAGTTGCCTTTTAATAGTTCCTGAAATGTTGAAGGTATGGATTATGTTAATGTACCTTTTAAATTTTTTATGGACTGAAATAGCTTCAAAACTTAACCTTTTGAAAACACTTGGGTAGATCACACAATAGGCTTTTAGCAACTTTTTTTCCAGTAGTGTGCTGCCTCCTGTTCCAGTAAACGAGGAGCTTTGATTGACTGAGGTTATGCTCAGCTTCCTGACCCAGGAGCAGCCTCCAGCTGATGTTGGTGATATTTTTATTTTTCATTAGCTCATCTGAAAGTCTCAGCTGTTTTCCTGCCAGTGAAAAGGATGGAGGCTGTTTGTGCTGTGTGAGTGCTGTACCAGTTTGTTGTTCAACACATGCTAATAGAGCTCTGACAAACCAAAAACAGAATTGCATTTCTTCGTGGTGCAATAACACTTGCTATCTATTTATTTATGAAAGGGTTATTTACATTTAGCATGGATGGTCCCACAATCATTAAAACCTGAGCTTGCTGCAGTGGGAGGGAGGATTCTTCCTGTTTTCTGCTAGACCTGGCTTCCCTCAGATTTTGCTTCCTGAAGCACCTCAGGTACTGTAAGTTTTGGAAGACTGGAAAGAATCTGCCTATAGATGTTTCCTATTTCTGCTTTGCCATGTTACAAGATGTGACAACTAGGTTCTACCCAAGTGTGTACTCTTGAGTATTCCACTGAGTTCACCTCAGGTTGCAAGCTCCTTTAATAAATAGAGGAATGGTTCCTATTTGCTGCTTTCCCTTTCCCTGTTGTTTTTCTTGAATTATTTTGGCATCTTCAACATCTTGTTGTAGTATAAGTGCAGGATAGACTTGCTGAGGTGCTGGGATAAATGAGGAGGTCTGGGGTGGCACAGATGCCCTGTTTGACACTGTCTCCAAAGGTCATGGGTCTGATCATAGCTCCTTCGTTTGAAAGAAAGTAAGAAATCAACAAAACAAATGTTTGAGGAGGGTTTGAGATCTGTACAGCATTATGGTTAACATATACACTTCAGCAAGTCTTTTTCCTCATGTGTAGAAAACTCTTGGCTTATGTCTCCATCCGCACTTTTTTTTTTTTTGGCTGCAGCCAGGCACACTAAATAGTGATTAAACAAAAAATTAAAATTCCATTTTTGTGCATTTGGTGTTTGAACGCTGATCAATTGCTTTGGCGGCGCGTTAAGTAACAGCGTGGTAGACAACAGAAGGGGCTTATTTACAGCAATCTGTCTAAATCCATTCTCAGTGTATTGCTTAATATGCCTTTCTACTTTAGTTCATTTTCAGTTTTTAAAAAATGAAGGCTGGAAACAGTCAGGAGAACAGTTTAAGATATTGCTGGAGAAGTAATCACTCCTTAGTGGTAAACAACTTCCAGTTCTTAAGGAAAAGAAAATGTGCTTGAGCTGAAATAGAACTTATGGGCTTGTTGTTGGAGTTAATGGATGGAATTCAGTGGCTGGTGCACTTACACAGCCTGACTAGATGATCATAATGAAGCCTTCACGCTTTAAAATGTGCTTTTTGCATGTTGTTTACAATTGACCATTTAAAAAAAAAGGCGATATTTTTGCAAAACGGGAAGCTAACACAGAGCAAAAGTGGAAATTAATGACCTCTTTTATAGGCACAGAAATCCAGATCCGTAGTGTCAATTTACCCTAACCGTGCAGAGCTGACAGCTGCAGTGTTCAAACAATGGTCACTGCATTTCACAGATAAAATGCACATAAGGGGGGGATGTGGTGGAGGGTTTGAACAAAAATGTTCTGCAGTTAGAATTAATGAGAAATTAGGATAAGAGTGAAAATTGAGATGAAATACAGCATTACACGTATGACATAGCTGCCCATAAATGAGATCCTTGTTTAAGAGTTTAAGCAAAAGTCAGTCCTAGGAAACTTGCTGTGTTTTGCAGATTGCTCTGATAGCACAGTCTAGAGCATTTGTTGAAGGAGTATCATCAAGTTATGTAATTTGCATAATTGAGTCAAATCCCAGGCAGCATCCCTGAAGGAAACCACTAAAAAAAGCAACATTCTGGTCCCTGTATGCTGTGTCTGGATTTCTAGAGCTCAGACATCTTTTACAAGGTGGGGGGGGGAGGCAAAAATGATGTGATTTTGGAAGCTCTTCTCCTTCTATGTCAGTAACTGTCCATTTTCCCAGTGAGAGGGACTTTGAGGACACATGTGCACATCCTCCCTCTGCCCGTGGTGGCATCATGCCCGCAACCTTACACACAGCTCTGCTGATAGTGATGGCATGAGATAAAAACTGCAGTCGAGGAGGGGGAAGGCAAATGTTTTATGGTTCACACTGAGTTTTTTCAGTAGTCTGCTGAAATTATGTTGGTCTCGGAAGTGTGGTTCTTAACCAGAAATACGATGCTGATCGGGCTGCTGCAGCTGCACCTTCCCTGCAGGGCTGTGTGGATGGTGAGGGCTGGCAAGGTCACCAAGGCAAAGACACTGATATTCCTTTTCCAGCACTGAAAGTCACTTCAAAATTAATGTTTAGACACTGTTGACAGAACTTGTCAGTGACTCACAGCAGGCTTTTCAGTTACGGTGTTTTAATAGCGACCTGCAAAACCAGTGTAAGCATTGTATGTTTGCTTGCAAGGGGTACAGTAAGAAATATTCCAACCTCTTAACATTTACCCAAGATGAATTAAATGTAGGGGAGGACTCCAGTGTTGGATGAACTAAGGTAACTTCTCTGCCCAAGACCAAAAAAAAAAAGCTCCAGAATGCAGCATCTCTGCCATAACCTGGAACTGTGTCTACCCTTCAGGATTCTAAAAGCCACTTGGAGGTTTATGCTGATCCAACAGAGGCACATGTTGTGCTAGTCCTGTGTGAATCTCTTTTGGTGTTGTACGGGGCAGAAACACCACGAGCACTGCAGGCAGAGGAGCTGATAATGACTCACTCTGCACAGTCCTCATTTTGTCGATGCCAACATGAAGAAGTGTTGATCCTTGTAAGTCTCCAAGACTGAGAGCTGTACAGAGTCTGTTCCCCAGGACTTGAGGATTGATAACTCTTATTCTGTGTACCTCTGAAGTCCCACACTGCAGTTCAGAGAGGTCTGAACAACTGATGAGTGTGCTTCACAGTTTTTCCTCTTGCTTAAAGTTTACAAATTACTGACATGTGTGGCCTTGCCAGGGTTAGCTTAACCCATCTTACAGATGCTTTTGTGTGTAAATTTATCTGGGACTGAGAGAAATTATACATCTATGTGTTTGACTTTCTACTGTCCATCTGCCTGACTGGTACTGTGTGTAATACAGAGGCAGTGTCTGTGGTTTTGTTTTTGTTTTTTTCTTTTTTGTTTTCCTTTATTTTAACAGCCCTGGAGGATGGCGTGCTGCTGCCTGCTTTCCCTCTATCTCAGGGTTTAAATTGGTTGCATTAGGTTGTTGCTTGCTCTGAGGATGTTTACATGCACATTGCTGACCCCTCTGAAGAATGGCTTGAAGCTGTGCAGAAAATTTACTTCCCTGTGCACATTATCCTACACTGAGCACACAAACACAAGGATCACCCCAGCCCAGAGCCTGGGGGTGCTCATGCTGAGCAGGGATGGCTGCAACTGCTTTTTAATGGCTTTTAGGCTGCTTTTAGGTGGGACAGCCATGTAATGGTGAGAGATGCCCCTCCTGAGCCAGCCCAGTGTGGCTTCCCTCAGAGGGTTGTGGAGATGTTGGTGTGAATCCTTTGGGGTGTATTTCAAACTTCTCTCCCGTCTCCTGGGAGCTGTTGTGGAGGACAGCTTGAGATCCATCCCGTTCGTGTGTTTCAGAAGGAATGTGTCGTGGTTGTATCCCAGCTGGCAGCTCAGCCCCACGCAGCCGCTCGCTCACCCCCGCCGTGGGGAGGGGGTGAGAACTGGAAGAGTAGAAGTGAGAAAACTCACGGGTTGAGATAAAGAGTTTAAAAAGTAAAGCAAAAACCACGCAAAGCAAAACAAACCAGGGAATCCATTCCCCACCTACTCCAGGCAGGCAGGTGTTCGGCCTGCTCCAGGAATGAGGGGAAGATTAAATGCCATCACTCCAAACAACTCCTGCTTCCTCCTTCCCCCAGCTTGCTGTAGTGAGCATGACACCCATTGTCTGGGATGTCCCTGGGGTCAGCTGTCCTGGCTGTGTCCCCTCCCAGCTTCCCAAGCACTGCCAGCTTCCTCTCTGATGGCAAAGCAGAAAGGCCTTGACTCTGGGTAAGCCCTGTTCAGCAGTAAGGAAAACATCCCTGTTCTACCAGCACTTTGCAGCACAAAGCCAAATAACAGCCCCATACCACCTACTGTGAGCAAAGTTAACTCTACCCCAGCCAAAACCAGCACAGGGAACAATCCCCATGGGTACCTGCAGCAGTGGACAGGGGTTTTCCAAGGGATGTTTTCAGAGTTCAGAGGGAAGGAAGGTGCCTCTGCAATTCTGGTTTGAGTTGCCCACATCCCAAAAAGAGGTGGGATTTAAAGCACTCTTCGCAATGCCCTGTTAAGATAGATTGGATGTCTTTTCGCTGGTGGGTCTCAGTTGTCCTCTTTTTCTTTAGGGTGCCTGAACTCCCTGCTCATTTTGCACGAGTTTGACATGGGGTGCTGGGTTCCCACGTGTGCAGTGGTGTTGTGAGGTTCAGAGCTGTATTGTGTATTCCTCCTTTTGAAGCTAGTCCCTGGACGCTCTGGCCATGCTCTCCTCTGTGGTGGTGGGTGGGATTTCCAGAGCAGCTGCTTTTAAGGGATTTTCACGTGTTGACTCACAGCAAATGGCAGGAGGGACAGTGGCATTGCCAGTGATTCTCCTGGTGTGTGCCTTCAGTCCAGAGTGCTATAAACAAAGAGAAAAAAGACACCTAAAATATTGAGATTTAAGACTTGCCAGTTGTTCCTGTTCCCAGTATGATACTTGTGCACAAGCCTAGTGCTCAGAAAGTTGGCAAAATTCTCCTGGCAAGGAGGTGCTCTGGTCTGTGAGAGCTTTCCAGGACTTTTCCTGGCAGAGGAGTATCCTGGAGAGGAGACTTGTCAGTGAGCTGGTCTGGCAAAGAATTTTTCTTGCAAAACTCAGGCAAAAATTTCACAGGACAGTAGTGTGCTCTAGTGTGGGTTATTTAGTGGGAATGATTAGAAGGGTGGCATTATCACCAGGTAGGAATTCACAGGAGAACAGTGATGTTTATGGGACAGCTGGAAAACCACAAGGCAGGTTAAGCAAATTAGTTTGATATTTATGTTTGGTGAGTTCAGGTGAGCCCTTCCATGACAGGAGTGTGTGGTTTTTCACCAGCTCTGCTGCTCTGGGGCTGCACTTGCCTTCTCCTGCGTGATGTGAATCAATAAGGCTTTTGCAGTGCCTCTCATGAATCCTCTTTCCATCAGCAAGTGTGAGTCTCCATCCTGTGCAGTCAGAGGTGAGCTGGAGACGTTGGATTACTGGGGATCTTCATTTGCTGACTTGTTTTCAAAGCACCCATGGCTTTTGAATTTCAGGAACAACATAATGAAATAGAAGCTCTAATTGGGTTCAGCAGCAAGAATCTTAATAAATGACCTTTTAAATCTTATTTTGATTTTATTCAGGTGTGGTAGCGTCTCATTAATAATGATCCTGCAATAGGTCTCCCATTACATCCTATTTAATTAACAAAAAGGCTGTAAGATGTATTGGGTGTTTTCAAAATGAAAATGGGAGTTTTTAATAGATTCCCTGATTAAGAAATACTGTTCTGCATGCATGATGGTGCCCTGGAAAAATATCACTTAACAGCCATAGATAAAGTACTGTTCTGAGACAAGCAAAACTCACTTCCTCCCTCACCCCTTTCAGGCTAAAAGGCACTTGCTTGTGATGATCTTGCCTTAAGGGAGGTGTTTAATTTCCTCTTACAGGAAGGGGAGGCTGCTGAGGAAAGGTTTCATTTGTTGTGTATTTATTATATATCCAATTTCTTGTTTAAAAGGCATCATACGTGAGGCAAAAGAAAGACCCTTACTTTGCTGATGGACAAAGGAAAAAGGACTGGCATAACAAAGAAGCCATAAGGAGGGACTCTGAGCGTGTAGGTATGTAAGACTGCTACAAAAATGTTTTAATACAGATTGTAACTTAGTTTGATTTTATTTGGTAAGCTGAATGTAGAACAACATGTTCAATTTTAGGGTCAAGGTGATGTTCTTGACATGATGCCTCATTAAAGCCAATCATCTGTTAATCTTTTAACTGTGTCAATCCCAATTAAATTCCTTTTTCCCTGACTCCACAATAACCATTTTGAGGTGAAAATGTATCAGTTAAATCTCAGTGTTTTCATGACAGGTGGAAAAATGATTTTTAAAAAACTTAAACCCCCCCCAAAAATGGGAGGTCCAGAAAGAATGAATAAGAAAAATGTTCTGGAATATAACATTCATCCATTCCATCGTTCTGGGGTTTGTCTTACATTGCAAATAAGGCCCATTTTGAATGTCACAGCTTTGCACTGGTGTGTTTGCAAGGGCTCTGCCCCTCAGTGCAAGAGCTTGGGTTGTAAATGCACAAATCCATCTGTGCTGAGAATTCCAACAGTGCTGAGATATTCAAACCGTATGGATTCTTCCCCCTGTGTAACAAAAGGCATTCTGTAGATTCTCCACAGCATTGCCAAAAACCCCTTCATCTGTTTCTGGTGTTGGGAGGAAGACTTTTACCTTCCATTTGCACAGCTGAGTGGTTTGTAGCAAAACTGCTTATCAGATAAAAGTGTTAAATTCACGTGGTTGACTCCGTGCTAAATATGACACAGAGCACAAAACCAATCAAGTAATGTTCAGAGGACTATAAGATGCCCTTTTTTTACTATATGGATTAGTTTCTGGCCTGTTAAGCACTAATTAGCAGTAATGATCTGTATTTACTTTCTGTCTATCCACAGGAAATGGAGAACAGGGAAAACCTTACCCAATGACTGATGCAGAGCGAGTGGACCAGGCATACAGGGAAAATGGCTTTAACATCTTTGTGAGTGATAAAATTTCTCTGAATCGTTCCCTTCCAGACATCAGGCATCCAAAGTGAGTATACAATTTGTATTTCTACAAGTGAAGGTTTGCAGTCCCTAAATTACCACATCTACAGGAATGTGTTCTTTTTTTATTATGGACTCTTGTACCTTTATTCATCAAATACAATCCTTTCACAGCTGGGTCCTGATATTTTCTTAATAAAGGATGGTGTTTAGTAATTTCAGTGGGAAATGGAAGAGATCAAATCTGGGGAAAAAAAGCCCATTTTTTGATTCAAAAGACTTAAAATTACCACAAACTTGCAACCCTGCTTAGAGGAGACCTTGAAAGTAACCCAGAGGTTCCAGTTCTTAGGTTGGCCACTAGCTGGAAATGACAATGGAATGCTCAGGAGCAGAAAAAGATGTGAGTAGCTTCACTCAACTATGTATGAAGAGTTTTATCAGGTTTATGGATTATTTTTGTGGACATCTGCCTCGTAAAAACAGCCTCATCAGGATTTACAAGTAGAAATGAGTTCCAGTCAGATGTTGACTTTAGAGTTCATCTGGTTTTGGACATTATGCTATAGGATGGTGTTGAACTGGATTTTGGTCAAGCCAGAAGTTTTTCTCTAGCGAAAGTGTTTCAGCTAGGACTTAACCCTTATTTGTACAAAGCTGAGATGTTTTTAAATAGTGTTTGTGAGGTTTGTAATCTGAAAGCATCATTAGACGTTTGAATCCGAGCTTCTTTTGTGTAAAGCTGTGTTTATCACAATTTAGTAAATCTGAATTCAGTATCTACTTTATTCATGAGATGCAAGTTCCAGAAGTCAGGTTTTATAATTTGTTAACTGCACAATAGAGATATTACCTCTTCAGCTGTCACAGCAAACTAATCAAATATACTGGCTTGACACCCTCTCTCAATATGTAAACATAAAACAAAGTAGTGAGTGTAGCTCTATCAATATTTTAGGCATGCAGCTGAAATGTTTAAATGTAGAGATAAATCAGGTAACTGAAGATGTTTGTGGATCAGCCCATGCTCCAGTTCTAGGAAATACAGTTTGAGTTTACTAATCTGAATTCCACCTGTCCTCCATTTACAGGGGCTGTCTTGGGTTCTGAGAACTTAAACATCAGACAATGCCAGCATTTCATTATCTGAGGGTTTAATGTGTTACCTCACAGGCCTCAGTGTTTCCTGAAATTGCCAACTCAGTGTTGTTAATTCTGCTATTTAAACTTCTTTAAAATGTGAAACTTCTAACTCCAGCCCCAGTTAAAATTAATAAGTGAAATGTCTGGGAAACCAACAGCTTAAGCTGGGATTAATGGTGCTGCTGCAGTGGTTTGCTTGTTGCTTGACACATCCTTTCTCCCAGGCTGTACCTGTGGGGGCCTTGAGGAGAGGATAAACAGCATGTGCCTAATGGGTGCTGGAATTAGCTGGGCAGGGAGCAGGGTTACCCACAGTGGGGATGTGCAGTAAAGGAATTCACAACTGGAAAGTTCTGCTGTGCATTTGCAGTGCCCATTAAAAAAAGATATACATGAAATGGTATGGTTTGTGTTACTTGAAAGGTTGATGAGGGCAGTTTATAACAAAGTTAAGCTGAGACCTAGTCATAAAGTCACAAGACCATAAAGAGTATTCCAGAAAGAAGGGAGCTGTGTTTTAGAGCCTTACATCCAGTGAGGTAATAGAGACTCTGGAGATGTGCCCACAGACAGCAGGGAGTGTGAGGAGAAGGTGTACTGGGGAAAAATGCATCATCTGCCTTGCCCTAAGCTTTGGGGCCACAGCTGGGCTTCCCCCCAACAGCTGCCCTGGGTGGGGAAGGACAAAGAAGCAGCTGATGTGTGAGATGGTTTGTGTGGACTTTAATATACTAAATAGTGTGTCACCTCTGTTTTCTGTTAATTGTGGGACTCGAGGAGCTGGGGCACAGCATGTACTGGGTCTGCCTGGTGCACACATACAATTGTTTGTTTCAACAGTCGTGTCTTCCCCTGATAACATTTTCTTTAAGTGCCTCTAAGGTTTTTAATATTAAATACTAATTTTGCAGGTCTTGTAAAGCAATTGTAGATACAGTAGCTAGAGGGGAGCAATTTCTCTCCATGCTTAATGGTTAAACTTAATAGCTAAAGTTTCCCGCTTGTTAAAGTTAGTCAGAAAATGAGAATTCCAGTTTAAGAAGAGTTAGAAAAGATCCAAGAGCTCTTGGTTCGTATTGGAACAGGACTGTAGCTAGTAGCTGTTGGAGGAAGGTTAGGATGGCAATGCCAAGGGCTGGATGAAAGCAGCCCCTGCAGCTTCAGTTTGCATCTTGCGTCTGTGCACTGCAGCCACAGCCTGCAGGCTCTTGGCAGCACCCCAGGGTAATTCATTACACCCAGAATAAGTTACTGTCCTCTCACACAGGCACCAGAGTAACTTCCTGTGGCCACAGATGTATTGAGCTTGTATAACATAGGTGCATCCTTCTCCATGCCCTGGGAAAGGTACCAGGACAAAGCTGCCGCTGCCAGAGCCGCTTTCATTCCTGCCTGCCCTTCTGGGGGCCAGGGGAAGGAATTACTGCCTGCGTGCATGGAATTGTGCACGGAGGGACGGCCTCCCGGGGGCCTGGCAGGGCACAGCCTGCACAGCAGCCTGGGGGCTGTGCAAGGGGCAGGGAGCAGCGTGGGACCTCCCTCCCCTGCTCCAGGGCACAGGGCAGCTTGTCCCGCTGGCACTGTCACTGTACCCTCCACACACCTCCATTCACACAGCCTCCACTGGTTCGCTCTGGACACAAGGGGCTCCAGAAATGGAATAGATTTTTGACTTCTACTGAAGAGCTACTGGGTGTTTTTTAACTGCATTGGGTCGCTGTGTGGCTTTAGGGGTTGCCTGTTTAACGAGGTTTAAAGTCCACTTATGGCCACACCTGCAGGAGGGTAAACACTGCACTTCATACTGCAGAATTTTCTTTTTTAAACTACTTTGAAACCAACCCTACAAGGCAAGAGTTCGTTACCCCTGTTTCAAAATAAAGAAAATTAACGCACTTCGCATCATTTTGAGGAGTAAAGAATGAGCTAAGTTGCTTGCTGGTAATTAATATTGAAGTGCTGGTGTGCTCTGGCAGCACCTTTTGACTTGCTCTGTCTGTGTCCAGCTGCAAGAACAAGCTATACCTGGAGAAGCTCCCAAACACCAGTGTGATCATTCCCTTCCACAACGAAGGATGGTCCTCCCTGCTGCGGACGGTGCACAGCGTCCTGAACCGCTCCCCTCCCGAGCTGGTGGCAGAGATCGTGCTGGTGGATGACTTCAGTGACAGAGGTAGGATGGTTTGTGTGTGCCTTCCCCACCCTGTTTCCCTACCTCAGGGATCAATGCACTTGCAAATACAAGTATAATGACCTGAGGTTTTTTTGCTTGCCAGAAGGTTTCTTTGAGGTTTCTCCGCATCCCTGAACAGCGGAGCTCAGGGGAATCTTGCTCTTGCACATTGGAAAGCAGAAAACTCACGTTTCATATTCAGGGTGTGCTGGTTTAGCTGCTGCTGACGTGGACTGTCCTGCGTTCTGGGCAATGTGAAAAGCCAGGGAAGCTGGTATTAATATTCAGCTAAGGGGCTGTGTAGCCCTTAACATAAAATGTTGACTCTTGAAATAAAAAAAAAAAGCCAAGAGAGGAGAATAGCACACTCCTTACCTTCTGCTTTCTTTTTTTCTGGACACTGAACATGTAAAAGAATCCTTGGTAAAAGGTTTCCACCTGGGACTGCCTACGATTTGGCTTGCCTTTCTCATGAATTTTTTACTCCTGAAAAGTAAATGTGCAGCATCCAAACCTTTGTTCTCCTGCTGGGAACTTCCCTCCATATTTTGTACTGCATTGCCCGGAGTAGTCACTCTGGATTGGGTTGAAGTGCTCTCTGCAGAGGTGTGGAGTCACTGGCACCTCACATCACCCCGAATGGAACAACCACTTGTCATTGCAGCAGCAATGGGTGCATGTAGTTGCTGAGATCTTTTTCTCCGAACCACTTAAATGCTGCCTGATGCAAATTAGGCTATGCTTTGTCTTGTGTTTTGCACTCTTGCTTTGGTGGAAAAGGCAAGTGAAGGAGGAATGAGTGTCCCATCATGTACAGATTGCATAGCTGGAGAGATCCCATGGAAAGTCCTCTGACTGGTGCTGAAGAGAGCACAGTGACTTTGAGGAGTTAGGATCAGATCTAGCAGCTCTATTTGCTCCTTTAAAGTTACTAAGACTATTTAGCTTTATGAGATGCAGAGTTCAAGCCACTGATATTACTCAAGTGAGGCAAAAGAGCTTTCTGTACAGATGCTAAAGGATACATCTTCAGAAACCTGGCATATAGGAAGCCCCTAAATGAGCTTGGAAACAAGCTTGTGAATATTTAGTGTTCTGACCTATACTGGCTTCCAAATAGGCACTACCCAACAGCTGTAGTAGTTGGTCTAAAGTTCGTCTCTCATTAGTTTGCCAGCAAGGCATGCTGCTTTGGAGAAATCAATGTTACATGAAATAAGTATTTCTTTAGAGGATTTTCAGGCTAAGGTGAGGAGAAGGAAAACCCACACTCCTGATAAGGTCTTTTTATTGCTACTCAGTCTAGAAGCAAATTAGACAAGCTCATGCTGTAACCACAAGTGAATTGTACAAATGGGTTCCTTTTTCAGAGAAGTGGAAGTAATGAATTCTGGTTTCCTGTGGATCTGTTTTCCTTGTTCTTTAGATGTGCCCTGACCAAGTGAAAGAGAGCCCTCCTGGCTCCTCCCCTGCTCCTCAATCTGTACCTGTGCTGTTTGTCCAGCTCGCTCTTCTCTGTTCCACCTGCCTCTGATAAGACACAAACTCTTCTCCCTTGGTCATCCATCTTCCATACAAAGGTTGCAGGAGTTAGCTGAGATTCATTTGTGTGCAGCATCTATTTATAAATAGACATAAAAGACTCCAGATGCTGGACAGTGAGCTGAATTGTCAAGGGAAAAGAATAACACTCATGCAAAGAGAGTGTGTTAATAAAAACTGGTGTGGGGGTTTTCTTTGTTTGGTGGGGATTTTTCTTGGTTGGGTTTTCTTTAAACCAGAATTTTCCTGCCAGCACAGTTGATTTCTTCACTGGGACAGTTACTGGTTAGGATGAAACATCTTTCCTTCAGTGCTGTCAGTTCTGTATCTGCACTTTTCTTCATTAACCACTCTGGGGTTGGCTTCCACATCCCTCAGTGGGCTTAAATAGATCCTTAGTCTTAGGAAGCTCCTAAATCCTAATCACATGATCTTGACTTGAAAGGCTGATGGTTACAAATTTCTGGTTGTAATTTATCAGTTGTTAAAAAGGCAAAAAACCCCAAACCTAAACAACAAACACTTCAACTCAGTAACTGAGAAGTGACAGTTTAATGGATCAAACTGAAATGCATGAAGGAGCAGAAGTTCCAGAAAGACTTTCACTTCACGTGTTTTATGTTTGAAAAGGGCACATTCTTGGATTTGGACTGTTAGGCAACTGCTCTGGTTATCTGTTTCTTATGATTAAATTGGGCAGATAAGAACTCTTGTGTCCAAGATGATGATCATCACAACTGTGCCACAGAACTGAAGAGCAGTAAAAAGAATGAGAAGAAATTGCTTGATTTTTCTTTGCAAATCATAAATGATTGGTCCTCTGCACTGTCTGCAAGTATTCTGTATTGTCTGCAAGAATTCTGTGCTTCTGTTTGAAATAATAGTCCCCCAAATTTGTAGCAGCATCTTTCTTTTAAAGTTATAGAATCACTATTGGATGTAATGACAGTAGAGGCCACATTTGAGACCAGAGGGGCATAGTATGAACAGTAAATGTCATCTCCTTCCCTGAAGAGATCAGTAAATAGTCGCCATAAACTCCAGTGAAAAGCCAAAGATGGAAAGGATAATCACTCAATAAAAATCTATTATTAATCTTTTTTATCGAGAGGTTACTCTGACAGGATAAAACATTGGATATCTCTGCTGTACCTCATGCTGACCTTTCACTCGAGGGTTGTCTAAACAGACCTCTAGAACTTTTCATATTCTTTAAAGAATAATCTTCAATTGCTTGACCTTCCCTGGCAAGGAGACTCTCTCTGTCTCTTGCCAGCATTTCTTGCGTGCTGACTGTGCTGGGGTTAAATGTGCTGGGTTTTGCCAGCTGCCCTCAAGGTGCTGCTAAGGTTTCTTTCTTGTTCTGCTGTGTCACTGGTTTCTGGGAATGGTGATATTGGTGCTGATCCATCGGTCTCTTTCATCCCTGTGTCTCCTACATGGAGAATCTTTGCTGCACATGAAGTAAAGAGGACTTTGGTAATAATAGAACAAGTAAGTGTGGAAACCTGACTACTGCAAACAGTGTTTTTCCTGACAGATGTTATTTTCATATGTTTTTCATCTGGTTTTAAGCTTGAGAGTAAGGAATTTTTGGTGTGTCTACGAAGAGGGCTGAGAAGTTGGCTAACAGCAGTGACAGGAGAGTGAAGACAGATTTCTGGGTTAGTTGGTGGCTGCTGTGGTCTGCAGCAAACCTGAGGGGCAGCTGTGGCCGTGTGTTATTGGAGCTCCCGGACAGATGAATCATCATCTGGAAGTGTCAGCAGCCATTTATTTCTTAACTTGTTTGAAAGAGACAACTCTGTGACCTTTAGCAATAAACATTTTTCATCCAAAAAATGCTGTCCTGATGACAGCAAATCTTAACAGGGAGCAGCAAAAGCTTTACGAGTCATGTTTTTTAAATGTTTCCTTTGCTTTGTACTTGGAAAGTCAAAGTGTGCTGGAACAACTTGCTGTCTGGATTTTTTTTTTTTTTTTGGTATGCCTGCAGTATAATGCAAATAGTCCAAATCTAAAAAAAGGTTAGAGCCTTACCTCACCCCAATATTGTGCTGGATGCCGTGTCAGCCAGATTGCTGTGGGAAAGGCTGCCTGTCAGTGGGGTCAGGCGGTGTTCTGGTTCCATCCCCTCTGCCTTGAGGTGCAGACCATGTTGTCACTTCCAGCAGCTCCTTCCTGACACTTGAATCTTCCTCTGTGGGGATTCCCTTGGTAGGCTGGGTTGATTTCAAAGGAGCTGCTTTCCATCATGTGCCATTGGTCACAGCAGAGGAAATATTGCAGGGCTATTTTTCACTTTCTCTATTGATAGTCTCTGCTATCAGTGTAGCATTGCATCAAGACTGCTATAATGCTTTTTCCCCCACAAACTTGGTTGAGATATCTGATGTAAGAACTTTCTTCCCCGTTCAAAACACTTGTAGAGATTTCCTGTGCAGAGGAAAATAGGTTATATTGGAGAGGGAGACACCAATTCAGCAAACTGTTGTTGGAGAATAAGAGTTAACCTGCCTAGCATTGGCTGCTTCCTCCTGCATGGTACAGAGGACTGCTGGAGAGCCACAGACTGACCTCTGTGGGTTTGATCAACCTCAGCTATTGCAGGGTGGTCCAAAATAATGCTTGCCCTTCTGGATGAGCAGAAATCAGAATACAACACATGTGAACTACCACTCTAGAATTCCTGATCATAAAAACTCCTAGCTGTGGCAGTCCTGTGTGGATTTGTGGCTTCACTTTTAATTTCTATGGCTCTTCTTTAGGTCTGATCTCAGTTAAATTAAGCCTTTTCATATGTTGGCTTGCAGGGTACTAATTGCATCCCTCCAAGCCTGTTGTCACCAGAATGGCCCTATGTAAACTGTTTTTTCCATGTGTATCAGTTTTCTCCTGGGGACTGTCATGTGAAATTTGTTTGCTTTTTGAATATGTAATTACCATGCTGCTGAGTGGGAAGTTGGTTCTATTCTATCTCTAGAAATGGGAGGAGGAGAAGAGAAGTGGAATTGCAGGTCAATTTGTAACACTGCAGGTTTTTCTATCAGCTCTGATGGCATTTTGTTATTGATAGCAGGCAACGAGTAACAGGCAGGCAGTTCATGGCTCTTCAGGGTCTGCTTCAGTCCCTGGGCCTGCAGCCTGAATTGCTGTGGTGAGAAATGGAGCTGTTCAGCTCTAGTGTCTGTCTTGTGCAAAATCAATTGTTGGTCTCCCCCTAATTCTTGTAGCTTGTGGACACCTCTGCTGTAAAAGCTGTCTCTGTGTCTGCATGAACAGATGTAAAGCTGTCCTCTGTCTCTCACTAATAAATGATCAGCCTTAAGCTAGAGGAACAGAGGGTGGCACATCCCTTTGCAGGATGCTGGTCAGAATGTTCTGTGCTTTTCACCTGATATGTATTTGATAGCCCAGCACAGCACTGGAACATCAAATACACCTGGTGAAAGGCAGAAGGCAAGTGCTTTGCTCTGGAGGAGAGGTCTCATGCAGGTGGGACTGGAACAGGTACAGAATCACAAATAGTTGAGTTTGGAAAGGATGTCTGGAGATCATCTAACCCAACCCCTCTGCTCAGCTACAGCAGGTTTCTCCAGATCTTACTTACTCATTCAAGCTTTGAAAATCTCCAAGGATGGAGACTCTATAATGTCTCTGGGGAACCTGATCTGCCGTTCAGTCACTCTGTCAGTGATCTAGTTTAAAAAAGTAATTAAAAAATACCTTATGCTTAAACAGCATTTCCTGTGCTTCAGTTTGTGCTCGAGGACTCCCAGGTCCTTTTCTGCAGAGCTCCTATGACTTATCTAGGAAACACCTGTAAAAGAATACCTCTAAAACAAACTGATTGTTTGCATTTATGTGCTTCTGGAACAAACTGGCATCATGGATTTTTTAGCCTTTCCCTTAATGTCAGACGTGGTAGGATTTTTACCTTTTCACCCTTTGCAGCAATGGAAATTTAAAAATTCTTCAAGACATTTGACCTTACTGTGTGCAGAAGGCTGTGACTTAATTGCTGGATGTCATTTAAAAGAAACATCTTGTGGTGTACTTGGGGCTGGCTGTGTGCACGGAGGAAAGGGTACACACCACACAGGGTTTGTCTTATTTTATGGCTGAGCTTGACAGAAATCAGCAATTGTGGCTAAGTGCTTAAATTTCACATAAAAATCACGTTTCAGCATTCAATTATTTGCATATTGAGTGACAGCCTGTTCTTACTTGTTTTTAAGCTTACTTTGGTATAAATGACAGTGTTTTAGAACAAGTGTTGTCCCTTGTTGAAGAAGAGAACTGCAGCATCAGTCATCTCCAAAGCATGAGTTACATACCAAGCACTGTGTTGGTACAATAATAAAGCTGGATGTGGCAGCACTGAAAATGCTGCAGTCTCCAAACATCAGGATTGTTCTGGAACTGTTAACCCAGCTGGGCCCTCTGCCTTAGGGTGTTGCATGTCTGTACAGTGGCAAGATGTGAAAACTGAGCATCCTTCTCAGAGTAACCAGTCAAACCCTGCACCTGTCACTGGGAGGCAACAACAGCTTTCAGCCCGAGTATTTGAATATATTTAACCCAATATGACAATGACATTTGCAAAGTGAACCTTCTGGCTTTTACATTAAACACAATCTGGTTTAGGGAGTGGTTATCCGGGAGGCTGTGTAAATACATCCTTGGCTGCAGTGCATTTCAAGGAGACAGTTTTGTTCTGAGGAACACTGGGGAATTCATTTTCCCTGGGGTGGTCATCATGGAGGTTATGGATTTCAGTTTCATCTTCCAAGACTACCCAGTTACCTTGAATCTCATCTTAGTTTGTGAAAACTTTTTTTAGGATTCTATTCTATTTATTTGTTCAGCCATTTAAGAATTTTTCTTATTCCTTCCCCATTTTCACTCCCTTTTTCTTTAGCTGTGTGTGTTCAGCAGGACTTTGTGCACTCAGACTTGGAGCTGCTCTTCGGCGTTTGGGAGGCAGCGAAGCACCATGAGCCTGGAGTGTGGTGTGGGGCCACTGCTCATCTTGGAAAGGCAGCAAGGGGGTTTTAGGCCTTTTAACAGAGGAGTCCAAGAAATGCTTTCCCCAAGCAGTGTCATCTCAGCCCTGGGTGTTGACCAGCACCATTTCCCCTCTCCCCTCACACACCGTTGTGCCATCGCACCGCCCTGGAGTTGCCCTGGACGTTTACACACTCTTGGAGCCCATCCTTTCCCAAATCAGAGAGGAGACACAAGCAAATCCTGCTTTTTCCCTTAACAGATAAATCCCTGTGACATTTTAAACCTCTCTTTATATTGCAGTACAAGTAATTCTGGAGGTACAGGATAATCTGAATGAAAAACCAAATGTGAGCGAGGCAACTTGGCTGAACCATGAGCAGCATAATTTGGTCTGGAGGGCAGAAGTCACTAAGTAGTGTAGTGAGGGAGAAGGCAAGGGGTGATTAATGTGTCATTTGGTGCAGCAGCAGGTATATAGCAAATACAGCTCTGTTCCATTAACCACATCTGCCAGGCCTTAATTGAAAGAAATCACGTTCTTAGTATCTGAAATAGAAAAAGGTTTAATACTTGAATTCTCTTTGATCTTTAAATGGAACAGTAACGGATTTATGCAGCTAAAGAGATTATCTTTTCATCTTTAGGCACATGCACTGTAAAAGTAATTTTTTTTTCTCTTAAATGCACTAAAGTGCATCTGGTTAATACATCTCAGAATATGGAGTGCCTGTGCTTGGGACAAAGTGATGACAGCCTTTCTGCTGAATTATCAATATGTTTATCTTAAAGCTTTTTACCGTAAAGTATGGAGAGAAGAAGAAAAAGTCAAGCTCTTTTGGGCCAACTGTGCTTTTCCACAACATTTTGTGAGTGTTCCTTTCAAGCTTTCTTGTAGAAGTTGTGGTAAGTATTGTCCCAAACAACTGATAAAAAAGATTATGTTTGTAAATTAAGTCAGAATAAAGAGGGTGTTTCCTTGCTGTTAGAATTCATTGCAGACCATCTCAGGTCTGTTTAGACTCACAAATAATTTCTTTGAAGTAACAGTCAGTGAGACAGATCTCCTTTTGAGTAAGTGGGAGAAGGTTGGTTCTTCTAGGTGGAGAGATGTGAAGTTTCTACCCCAAACTGCAGTGTGACTCCCAGGTAGCCCAGCAGAGCAGGGATATGGGTGTAGGAGTGAATTTGTGAACTCACCAACACTCTTTTCTGTAGTGAGCACCAAGGGGAGCAATAAAATAAAAGCTGGTGCAGATGTCCCATTTTAGTTTATGACAAGACAGTAATTTGTTGTTCTCCATTTCTGGCAGTGTCTTGTGGGTGTGAGATACTTTAGATAACAGTGACAGAGTCTGCTTAGGATCAGAGTGAGATGTGGATGAGATTCAATTTTATGTTTTCCCTTTTTTGAGTATTCATTTTTAATGTGTCTTTAATGTCTGTACTCATGTATTCCCTTCATAAAGGGATGTCTAAAACCTGCACTGTTCATTAGGCAATGGCTGGGGAGCATTAAAAGTTTATTCTCTGGTGTTTTAAGAGGCATGAGGGCCTATTGTAGTTGTTTACTACAGCTTTGTTTGTGACAGCCTAAATTAACTAACCAGTTTACTTTTCATCATCTTGTATTTATTTCTCTAAGATCAGTTGCTGCAGCTGCAAGATTCTTCTAGAAAGGAGATGAGGTGGCTTTAAAAGGTTGAGTTTACTGTGACCTCTTTCTCAGCTAATTATTGTGTAGTGAAGGATGTCTGGCAGTCTAAAGTTTAAAAAAAATAAATAATTGAGCAGAGTTTCCATTACAGCTCATTAAGTAAATCTCAGTGCATTGCTTGCTACTAAGAAACCCTACGCATGTAGCTTCTGTTAGAGGAGCTTTGCAGGAAAACAGCTTTAATTTTATTCTCCTCACCTTGAAGTACATGTCCTCATCTGCTAGGAGTCAAAAATCTAGATATCTGCCAGCTGCAGTGCAAATCAGCATTTTAATGCTTTACAGCTGCTTCTCTATAGAAGTTAATTAGAAATGTGATTCAAACACCCTCTGCCCATATATGATCTCTATTACTGGTCATCATGGTTTCTGCTATTTAAACCTGCATTTGGGGGGGTATTAACAAAGCAGCTGCTCCACACAGGGCCTTTGATAAAGGTGGAAACTTCTTCACTTGGAGAAAACTGGAAGCTAAATGCTGCTTCAACTGGAAAATAAAAGTGGCTAAACCAAACCACATTCCTTTTCTAGTTTTAATTGCAGTGATATTTTCTTAGTAAAGAGATGCCACACCATTCCCTGAGTGTAGCATCAGTTCCTGAGGACCTCTTTCCTGTTAACCACAACAGGGATGCACTGATGGAGCACTGCAGTTTAACTGTGCTGAGCAGGGGGAAGCCAAAGCTCCAGATTTAAAAGCAGGTGCCTTCAGCTATCAGTCCTGCCCTGTCCTCTGTCATCCAGATTAAATTAATGTGTTATTTGAGAATGGTATTGCCCACAAGATGGCTTAGTTTTGGTATCAGTACAGCTGTGAACAGGCCTGGATTTGTGCTTCAGGATTTAACAGATTTATTGATCTTTCTAGCAGATGTCACTGACTTACTGTGATAGCTGCATTTCTTGTGAGTAAAATAAACCAGAGTGTTGGGAACTGATGGTGAAGAGGTCTAGAAGAAGAGTTAAGTGTGAGATTATAAAATATACTTCTGACATGGCAGAGCTTGTTACCACGAATCAAATGTGTGTGTTCTCCCTGCAGCTGTATTGGTAATTTTTTCATTTGCCAAATACATTGTTTTCTGTTCTCTGACACACAGATTACAAGACAAACCTCTTTCTGCTTTGTCATTCATGGCTACTAATGTTTGAGCATCATTGTAGGACTGAAGGATTATCAGTTAGTTTTCCAATATTCCAATTCGGCTGCAACCCCAAAGCAAAAACTTTGTAGTTCTCTGCTATTAATTTTAGGCTTCACAGTTGTTCTTCCACACTTAGACACTTGAGATCAGAGCCTGTGGGATCCAAAGGGGTGCATTCCTACCAAATCAAAGCCACTTTCAAGTGAGTCACATCTTGGGTCTAACGGGCTGTTCTCTAACAAGACAAAAGTCTGGAGCAGATTTCTCTGTCAATCCTCATGCTCTTTCTGGAATATTTCCTTTTTTGATGGTTTGCACAGAGCAAATACTTTCAGGCCCAGAAGTTCTTTGCCTCTATCAGCACTATTCATGTACAAAGCCAGCTCTCCGAGAAGTGGTTTGTTTTGGCATCTTCTTTTCTTTTCTTTATTTTCCCTGGCAAAACTCAGTGACTTTTAAGGCTTTAATCTCGCAGCTTTGATATGTTCCAAAATGTTTCAGTAAGAACTGTCTTAACACTTCATCTGCCTGCATCTCTTCAAATGGTGGCAAGTTTTGCCTTGCTGTTGGTCGTAGGCTTTAGGTTCCTGTCATGATACACGGTGCAGAGCGTCGCTGGCAGCAGTGGCTGTATCCTGGCACAGAGATCCCTGGGCACAGAGGAGGCTTTGGAACAAACTTTTGAGATCCTTCTGCACCCTGCTTGCCTCTCCAGTGCCCAGAAAGCCGTTGATGGTGTCGGTTCAACGCAATTAAAGATTTTTAGTGTGATTCCCTTGGTTAAACAACTGGATGGTCAAAGCTACTGATGTGGCCTTAAGAAGGGCACAGAGATTCCTCGGGTTGAAGGCAGCATTTGGGACAGTAATGCCCTTCCTTGCCGGTCACCATGGCTACATCAAACTTGAGCGGAATATTAAGTGTACTGCAAGGAATTCACCCCTGTTTTGCAGCTACAAAGGCTGTGTAGGCCAAAACCTGCTGCTCTCCAGTGTGTGTGTGCCAGCACAGCAGCTCTGAGGTTAAAAGCAATCAACAGGAAATGACTGAGAGTCACAAAATACCCTCTTTAGATGAGCTGTAGTCAACAGAAGAGGGAAGAACCTAAGTGGGTGCTTTAATCTTGATACATATTTAATGAAATAGGAAGGGAGAAGAGAAAAGTAATGAGAATGACTTGACTGTTTCCCCTGGGAGAGATGGATTTTAGCAGAGGGGGAAAAACTGATCTTGTGGGTTGGCCAGGAGGTCAGTGTGCAGGAATTAAGAAGTGATGTATACACCACAGGTCGGTTGCACTGCTCCCAAGGAACAAAAGGTGTTTAAACCTTTACAGCGTGAAGGAAAGATAAGTAAATGGATTTTTCTGGATTCCCTCAGAAAGAAGCAGTTGGAATAGACTCCTTTACAAATTAAATTTTCCTGAGAGATTGAGAGGTTATGCTGTCACTAAGATGATTACTTCCCTGTGTATTTCCCTGCTTGGAAATGCAGCCTACTAAACTTTCCTTGGGGTCTGGGTGTATTTATATACTAGTGCCAGTAAGTGTGAATTTTCGCACTTTAAAATTACACCTTTGTCTCTTCATTCAGTACTGGTATCTCCTGAAGGATACCTGATCAGGGTTGGGATGTCTGCTGTAGGGTGGAGGAAGCACTGAGAAAGTTCTCTTTGCAAACTGAAGGATGAATTGATGGTACAGGCAGGACAGCAGAAGTTTGTGCACCTGAGTTTATCTCACCACGGGCTCACACAGTGGTCTTTCTCCACTAACTCACAATCTGGCTTATTTCTTGGGCTCCACACTTCCACTTCTGTGCACTTTATTGAACCTAAAACAGACGCTTGGGCTTAAACCATTTAGAAAGAGAAGAAAATCAGTAAGGTTTTCAGCAAACCCTTTCAATCTTCATTAAAGTATAAACCATGGTATATTATCAAGTGGGGTGGTACACATTCAGCTATTGTCCCATGCACAGAAACCCTTTCCCCCCTAGTTTTTCTTTGTAAAGGTGTGCTGAGACCAAACACTGAAGCAGAATGGGCAGTGGAAACTGGGCCCCCCTCCGTTTTTGGAGTCCACCCCAGAACTGTAATCAGCAAAGCAACAAATATTAATTCTCTCCCTTCCCAGGCCTTTTCCTCTTTGTAAGAAGACTCAGCTTGGAAAGCTGTGATCAGCCTAATCAGTTTTCTATTACTGAGACTGGTGCTCATAGTACAATTTGTTAAATCAATTTATTATCCTCCCAACCAACTTCAGTGATCAGAGCGTGAAAACATTGAAAGAAAATTAAAACTAGTGGAAGTGCTGCCTGTTTGGATAACAGCACATTTTGCTGTTTCAAAGGATTACTCATCTGCACCAAAACAGGGAGAGAAGTTAATTTCAATGATTTAGAATCTTCTATTTCAGGGACGCATGGCTCGCACGTTATGATGGATTCAGGAAGAAGTATAATTCGTTCTTAAATTGTTAAACAGCACGTTAGGGCCAAATATCCAAGTAAAAATGAATAGATTCATTTGTAATCTTAAACAAGCATGTCTGCATGTGGGAGGGTAGGGATGGCAGGCTGGGCTAACCTGTAAACAAATGCCAGATGCACAGTAGCACTTCAGGCTTTGGTGTTGGAAAGTAGCCAAAATAACCTGCAGAGGAGGGAAAAGATCCTTTTCTGCCTAAAATTGAATTCTGCAGATCCTCCAGTCCTGTCCTCCCGTGCCCTTCAGCAGGAGGGGAGAAGTTCCCTGGATTTTCAGAGTACAGTGGCTCTTCCATCTTTTTATCTCCAAGCTTCTGAGACTCCAAACTAAAGCCAGGCACCTCAGCAGTGCTGAGGGACCTTTGGAAGGTGTCTGGGAACGTTTCTGATTTCTGCAGGGCTGTTCCTTCTGGATTGGGTTGATGATACACCTATGGCAGGGGCACTGGAGCTGCAGATGTGCTGTACAGTGTGAAATTCAGAAACCAAAGCTGATGGTATCATATGACCCATGGAATGCTGCACTGGTAGGACAGGGGAAGTGTTCCACTCATAGTTCTTTCTCAGGACATAAATCTCTATAACAGTTTCAAGTCCTGGCTGGTACTTAAAATGAGTTGGTTTCTTTTTTTTGTTTTGGCAAATACTGGTACTCTGTCCCCTGTCAAAAACTGCAGAGAAGCTACAGGGACTTAAGGCTTTAAAAAAAAAAAAAAAAAAAAAAAAAGGAAAAAAAACCCTTGA
>VYXC01006019.1:1001774-1031394 GCA_013397175.1 Platysteira castanea | reverse complement strand
CGAGAGAGAAGTAAGGGGATTAAGAGGTTAAAAAAAAAAAAAAAAAAAAAAAGGGAAGAAGATCCTTGGACTCTCCTGTCTTCCTCTGGCTTCTGTGGCTTCTGTATATACTTGGTTTTGAATTTCTGAAGTGCCTGTTCAGGTGGCAGAGTGCAATGTTGGAATGAAAAGTCAAGTGGGTATGAGGAATTCCAATCTTGGAAAGTCCTTGCTATGCTGGATGTAGGTGGTCACCAGACTAGGGCAGCTCTGCTTGGATGAGGCCAGTAGGAAGAAGTACAGTAAGATCACCACAAAAATTTGACCTAGGGGAAAAAAATGCCTTATTTTGTGAAGTTTAGGGGTGCTTCTGTAAAGCAGGCTGCCTGTTGAAGCTTCTCTGCGCTCTTCACACAGCTTTATTTACAGCTCAAAGTAAAGAAAGTGGCAGTTCTTGACTGGTACTGTTAATGTATACACTGTACATCAAGTTTATTGCAAAGTGTGTTAGCAAAATACCAGCCTAGTTTTTAATCTGCTGATAATCATACTCTCATTTATATTTTTGGGCTGTGTTACTTTCTTTGCCCAGCATAGACACAGCCATTGGAATCCATCCAGTTCACCTAACAACTTTCATTAAAGAAAATTGCCCCTGTAATAAAAATTACTCAGTGTGACAAGATTCCATAATGTATTTTTTTAAAGCTTCATAAAATTTTGTAGCGGTTAATGCCACTTGTTTGGGGATTTTTTAATTTTCTTTTAAAAGAAAAAAATTGGCTTAATTGGGACAATATTTGAAATAGAATGAAATAACTATTTTCTATCAGGGTGCATAGAAGCCAGGCTGTGTGGCAGGAATAGCACAAGGATAAAGAAATAAGAAATCTGCTTGAAAAGCACATTTTACTGAGTTTTGTATCTTGTGAGGTTGCTCAGAAGTCTGTGACTCTTCAGTTAGGGAAAGCAGATGCAATAAACTCTGCCCCCTTGCAGTTCAGGATAGAGAAGTCATAATCTTACAAAATGGAGTGATCAAACATGGATTTTTCTGCAGCAGCTGGGCAGAGCAGCTCACCTGAGCATCATCCCTCTGGCTGCAGGACAGCCCTCAGCAGGTGTGTCCCCTGCAGCAGTGATGGAGCACCTGCAGCTTTTCCTTGTTCTCCCAGCCATCAGGGACACGATTCCTGATGTGTCAGGCACTCCTGACCAGTGCAGTGGACAGCAGGCTCCTCACTGCAAGCATGGAATGCTTTGGTATTTTTCTTCTATGGAAATGTAGTAAAGAAGTGCTGAAAAACCAAACCCAGCTTTTGGGAATGCAGTGAGAAGTCAGTGGGATGGGCTCTCTGCTGTCTCTTTGCAGAGTACTTGCCTGAGGAAACTCTATGGCTCCAGTGCCCTCCTTTCCCCTGTTACACAATAAAAGTGGGGAAATCTCAGGTTTTGGCTGCTTGTTCATCAGTAGATACAAATCACCCTGTCCTCAGTCAGCGTAGCAGAGCAGCCATCATCATCACAGCTGATAGGGCCAAGTCCAGTGACTCTGTATTCACCTTCTGGGGTGTGTGTGAGAGCAGATCCCAGGACATTCTCATGTTTGGTAGCAGGCTGAGCGTGCCGTGCTCTGACCCCTGGAGGAGTCACTTCAGCTGCCTTCAGGGGTCACCACAGGTGAAATTGCACCAGAAACCAGAACAGTTAAGAAAGGCAGGTGATGCTAAAATGGAAATGATGAGCACACACGTGGAAGACAAACCTCTGGGATCTTTCACAGTCTCATTTTCTCATTTTAATCAATATAAAGAGCTGAAGAAAGTCTCACTATATTTTCCATTGGTTTGGAGCTTTGGATTTTTTAAGACTTTCCAGTGCTTTATAGGTTTGGCTTGGATAATGTAAGTATTGTGGGGTATGATCTTCAAAGTGTCTTCTACTATTATCAGTCTCTGGCTATTGTTAGGGAAATCAGACTGAGAGTGTCTGTGTGATGGTTCCCTCCTTTATTGTAAAGAGCACCAGCAGCCACTGTTGTGTTTATCTTGTCTTGGGTACATAAAGCAGGGTCTGCATCTTGGTTTGGGCTTAGCTGATTTAAGCTTGAAGTGAGGATTGTTTGTTCTCTGCGATGAAACAATCTTTTGTGACAGACTAACAATGGCAAGGGATGAGCTCTGATGTTAAACAGTGGTAGCTTTTCTTTCTTTTTTTTTCTTCTCTTCTCGTTTTAAGTCTACCCACTGCCTCAGGAGGAAGGCAGCTGCACTAATAGTATGTCTAGTCTCTGTGGAAGGCCCTATTTGAAAAATCTGTAATTGAGTGGACAAAATTTCTGGTTGCTTGAGAGGATCTATTCAGAGGAGTCCTGAAAAGGATGAGGGAAAAGCACACTAGACTTCAAGAAGTCCTAAGGGCTCTACTGAGCAGGGAAACCTATGTAGATATTGTGGGACAATTACACTTGTTAGGCAAAATACTAAAATGGATCTGTGGAAAAAAATCCTGGGGAATGTTAAACAAAGCTTTGAACAGGGCAAAGAGCTTGCTGGGAATATCTCAAAAGCAAGGAGGTGTATTTGGGTGATCTTTGAAGGAAGGCACATGATGGCTGCTTCAAAGAGCAGGCACAGAATGTGTTATCACAGGGCTTCTGGCCATTTTCACAGGCGCCAGGTCAGCACAAGGGGGAGAGCTCATAAGTAGGTTAAGTTTATTTGCTCCTTTGCTCTTTTCAGTGAGCTGTTCCAATGCCCAGCCTCCCTGGTGCCCTGTTCAGGGACACTTTCCTGCTGTTGGCCTTTCTAGCCCCTGCCTCTCATGCCTCCTTTGGAAGCTGAGGAAGATGTGCTGTACAGAGTGGAGAGGATGTGTTCCCTACAGAAGGCAGCTAACCCTGTGAGGTTATTTGTATTTCAGTGATTGCCTCTAGTCAAGTTTTGTTGTGTGTGATTTTAAGAAGAGTTACTTGCTTAGATGTAACACACTGAGTTTTGCCTGGTGAGGCTGCTTGCCTGCATCAGTTGCTGATGGCAGTGAGTGGTGTGGGGCATTAATGAACAATCCCTGGCACCCTCTGAATGGGGTTTGCTGTCAAAACTTCAGATGCCTAAAAGATCAACCCATTAGTGATGAGGCCAGCGTCAGCTCAGCCTATTTTTAGGTTTTGCTTTGCTGCTACACTCTTTGATGTAAAGACAGCTGTGTTCCCCTCTCTCTTTCTGCAGACCAAACTTTTTATCTCCACTTTGGAACAAGCTGTCCATTGTTTTGATCACTCAGTGATCTTTCTCTGCAGCACTCCTGTTTGAATTCCTGTTAATCGTGGTGACTGTCAGTGTCTGTGTTAATTCAGATGGCTCCAGTCCATGTTCAGTAGCATAAATATTTCCATATTTAAATGCAAATCTCCTCTGATAAGCGTTTAATGAAGCCATCCCCATACACACTGTGGCTGTGCCTGCCTTGTAGCTTGGAGGGATGTCTGACTAGGCTTTTTCCTGGTTTTTATTTATGCATGAGTGGATGGTTATGTTGTGTGTTTTGAAGAAACCAACTTAAATGCCCTGAGTGTGGTTTACTTCTGAAAATCAATTCCCCTGTGTCTCTTCTAAGTTACGGTGGTGGTTTTCCACAAGTGTCCAAGAATCCTAGCTCAGGGTTTGCCAGCTGTCTTTTTATTCCTTTTCCTCTTCCTCTGTTGCTTTCTTTCTCATCCTATACTCTTTGTTCCTTTTTTTCCTCCTCTGTTTAATTGCTTCTAAGACTTTGGAACATCTTCAAAAGTCTTGCTTAGGCAGTTATTTTTAGACCTTTAAAAGAAGTAATTTTTACTTCTTTTTCCTGTGACTGCGTTTGTTACCTGTGGAGGCCATACTTCCAAGGACATCTCCTCCTGGTAAAGACAGAACTGCGTTTTTAAGAAATCGGTTGTTACAGTGTCCCAATGTCTCCTTTTCACTCAGAACACCTGAAGAAACGCCTGGAAGATTACATGGCCCAGTTCCCGAACGTGCGGATCCTGCGGACCAAGAAGAGGGAAGGGCTGATCAGGACTCGCATGCTGGGGGCCTCCGTGGCCATCGGGGACGTCATCACCTTCCTGGATTCCCACTGCGAGGCCAACGTCAACTGGCTGCCACCTCTCTTAGGTGAGTGGGGAGTTGCTGAAATTATTCGCACCTGGTGCTTTCCCCTCATGCTGTAAGTGGATTAAAGTGACTCAAAGTGTCATAAAAGGGAGAACAAACCAACCGCAAGACTCAAGTGAAATTGCTGGCAACTTGCAGCGTTTAATAGAAGATTTTTCTGTTCTGGAGTCCTGCAGTGTGCAGTAACTCTGTCATATGCTTTTGTTAATTAAAGAGCAGAAATCATATTATTCTGTTTCCTCATTAAATGAAATCTTAAATAATTTATGGCTTGCTGGAAGAGTAAACTATCACATGGTCATTCAACAGCTTGCAGAGAGGAATGGCTTTATGATGCAGAAAAGATCTTTGCATACAGTTTTTGAGTAGCTTTTAGAGGTTTTATCTCCTGTATAACTATATTTAACTTCATAATCTGTGAGCCTGTGAAAACTGCTTCTTGTGAATGAGAGCTGCTGGTGTGTATTTGCAGAACATGGGCACTCTTTTCCAAGGCAGCACTTCATCTTTGAGGAGGTGTCAGTTCTTTTCAAGGATGACTAATTGAAGGGACAGTGCCGTCTGTTCCTGGTACCTGTCTGCCTCCGGCTGGTACCAAACTCCTTCACAGCCCTACCGTGAGTGACCTGTCAGAGCTCTCTGAGGTGTGACTCTCTCAAATAGGCTGTGGCAACGATAGTGAAGTGAAGGTTTAAGAAAGAGTCAGATTTTCCCTCAGGATTGATGGATGGTTATCCTGTTGCTTTCACTACAGTTTATATCTGGCAATAGTTTGAAACATTTGCAGCTTTATGAGCCCCAGGGAGGGAGGACAGAATTAGCTCCAACACCATTTAAATGAGAACTCAAAGAGGATGCTTTGATTTTTAAAGCACAGAAAGGATTTCTGTGAGATGTGTTTTGGAAGCTGAAACATCATTTTATCGCCTCTGCTCTGAGAGCTAACTTCCAACAAGAGACCATCTCAGTAATAAAATATTTTTTAAATTCCAGATGTTTATGCAGGAATTAATCCTGTGTTGTATTATTCTGTTGGAAGAAAAGGCTGGAGGGGAGGAGGTAACACTTGCATTTCTTGAGCCTGCTGAGAGTACTTATGCCATTAGTCTGAAACATTTCCTGCCAGATTCTGGCATGGCAATTAGAGCTGGGTGGTGCAGTGGGTTATTCCCTGGATTTGGATCTGCAGAGAAGGGGTTCACATCCTGGTCAGCTGTGGAAATGGGGATTGCTCACTGAGTACAAGAGGTCTGGTTTTAGCCTGGCAGTCAGTTGTCTGTGGTAGTGTGGCTGTGTCTTCCCATTCTGCTTCTGGGTGATGGGTGCCAGTTGTTTTTCTCTCAGTGATTGCAGAAGTAGCAGATAAATTGATCTAAATTGGAACATCTGCTCACGAGAGCAGGAACAAGAAGAAAGCTGTGTCGTTCTTGGACAACTTCATATTTTGATGCTCTTTTTTTGTAATTTCATGCTCAAGAGAACCAACTGGTGCAGACTTTCTAACGTGTTTCTCCAATCTTCAGATCGCATTGCCCGAAACCGCAAGACTATCGTTTGCCCTATGATTGACGTTATTGATCACGACCACTTTGGATATGAGACGCAGGCTGGAGACGCAATGCGAGGGGCGTTTGACTGGGAGATGTATTACAAGAGGATCCCTATTCCTCCTGAGTTACAGAAGCCTGATCCCAGTGATCCCTTTGAGTAAGTTACTGAAACGCAGTGTGCTAAGAGCCAGCTAATGAAGTAACACCCTGCTGCAGGCTTGGTTTACACCTCTGCATAGCAAAAGCCAGAAGCTGGTGTTAAGCTGCTTGCTTTTTTGGCAGCTGTTGCTTTGTTGGTTTAAAAGAAATGCATTGTATAGTAGCTGTGAACACTCTTCTTTTCATTGCTGTTTTTTGCCACGTGAATTCCTGCAGAAGTTAACGTTTCATTGAAAACTCTAATGTGTTACAATTAATGTGGTCATTTATTACTGAGATCTTTCAAACATAACTTCGTATCCCTAATGCTCTGCCAAAAACAACAAACCAAAGGTGGGTTATGTGTCATTCCCAGGTGGGGGAAGAAGAAAACCTAGCAGAATAATTACAGCAATTTTGATGATTACAGTGCACTGCAGAACTAAATCTGTGATCAAGTTGTGCTCAGCTGTTGCTGTGCTTGCCAACATTGAGACAGTTCTGCTGTCCTTTATACTTCTGCAGTGTTTAAAAAAAACTAACCAAAAAAAAAAACCCAACCCAAAACAAAAATAACCCCAACAAAACCCTTTTTGAGGTCAAACTCAAAGACTCAATCCTACAACTGAGGCAGAGCACCATGTGGGCAGCATTCAGGTCCCTTGGGAGAGGTGGTGTCCTGTGTCCTGTCACTTGATGGTCAACTCCTGCCTGTTTGAGGAGAGGCATTGGCTGGTTCTGAAGGGAGCCTGCTCTGGTCCTCCTCATTTGCAAGTGGGAACTCAGTAGATTACACCAGAACAACTTTTTGATGCTCTGACAGGGCTGTAAAAGCAGTGGGAAAAGAATATTTGTCAAATCTTGCTTTGTTTTTTAAATGTTTAGCTAGAGATCTGTGTCTTTGAATGTGTTTGTAATATGGAGTCTGGTTTTTCCTTAAGGTCTCCTGTAATGGCTGGAGGACTGTTTGCAGTCGATAGAAAGTGGTTCTGGGAGCTGGGAGGGTATGATGCAGGTCTGGAGATATGGGGAGGAGAGCAGTATGAAATATCCTTTAAGGTGAGCCACGTTCTCTGGAAATTACTTCTGTTTTGAAAAGTAAGAATTTGTTCTGAGGCACAGAATGTGAATGATCTGTCTTGTCCTTGCTTTTGCGTGTGACTAAAGGTGAAAGAGCTGGGAGTAGTAATGTAGTGCACAGAAGAAGCAGCGCTGGTGTGAGCAGTCACTTGTGAGGGTCAGTTTTGGAGCAGGGTCAGCTGGGGTGTCCCCATTCTGTGGCCACAGCTCCCGATGCAAGCGCTCTTCCCAGCAAGGGTAAGTCAGCTTGTGTGGAGCTCTCTGACTCTTAGGCTGCTCAGTGCTCACCCTGGAAAGATGTGAAATACTCTTCTCCTTGAGGGAAGGATTCCAGTTCCAGGAGGACCTCAGTCCTCAGCTGGACTTCCCAGAGAGAACAACTTTGTCTGTAGTCGATCCAGCTGACTCCTGGCTGTGAGGAACTCAGACTAATACTTACCTGGGAAGAAATCTTCAACAGCTCAAGTCATGACTGTTGCTGGCAGTGACTTTGGATCATTATCTGCCTGGCCTGGGGACAGTTCTGCTACTGACTGATTGACTGAGCTGGTCAGTTGAGGGCTTTAAGAGTTAGCCAGCTGACCAAAACTGCATCCTAAGAGTAACAAGTCACTGTAACCCACCAAGACTGCTGGTACCTATGTTATGTTGGAATATGGCACTCTGAAATCCAGTTTGGGAAACCCACCAGGATGTCCCAAACCCCTGAAGGCAGGCGGCCAGTCTTCTCTTCAGTGGGGGAATCCTTCCCATAGCCTGGACCAAACTGAGTAAAGATTTCTACATTAAACTCTGTTTGAGGTTTCTTTCAGAGGTTGAACATTTAATTTTACAGGTGTCTGAATGCCACTGATGTAAGCTAGCTGACCTCAGCATGGGGCTAGAAGATGGCAGGGATGTTACTGTAGTGCACAGTTTGGCTTCAGCAGCTAAAATTCTGCACATTTCCCCTGATGAGTCATGGCTGATCTCTTTCAAAACAGATTCCTGAATCTCCACGCCTCTGTGCAATTTAAAGGATATCAGTCCTCAGCAAGCCCTGTTGCCATACACACACCCCGTGGGCTACTGGGCAGCAAACAGGGGGAGAAAAGACACTGATTTGGAGACAGTCTTTTCTTCCACCATTTCCTCACAAGAACCTCTAAGTCACCGTGGATGTCCCTTGTCCTCCGTAGTGGTGGCAGGAAGGGAGGGGTGAGGGCACCCTCTTTGGGGTGTCACTGTGGTTAGAGCTGTTTCATCTTTGTGTTGTGTGTAATGAAATTGTGTGAGGCGCTCATTCTCCGTGGGAGGGGCAGGGGCAGCATTCAGCCTCTTCCTCTCTGAAAATGCTGGTTTCCAAGAGTGATGACAGTGGCTGGGCAAGCCCTTTGTCTCCAGTGCCACAGCAGACAGTCACACTGCTTGATCTGCAGGAAATAAGACTGCTTCATTCATCTGTTTGCTTATCCCCTCTGAAGCACACTGTGTTTTATTTCAGTCCAGAGATGGTAATTTATGGAGGGATAAATTTGCTTTAATTAATCTCTGCAAAGACCCCCTTTTTTCTTTCATTGTGCAACAGAAAAATGAAGTTTTCACTGAAAGAGGCTCAGTGTATTTTCAGAAATTAAGATAAATTGATACATTCATCTGTGGCTGATAGATTTAATAATTCTGCTGGAATTGCAAGAATAGAAGGTTTGTTCACAGAATTTATGAAGCTATGGCATTTCCTGGCAAGCTTAGAGCTACGTTTTTACCTTTAGAAGCAGACTGAGATTTTGTAGTTAAGGGGGCACTGTCAAATAATTTAAAGCTCTGGCTTTAGGTGTGGGATACCTGCTTTCACATTATTTATTATCTCATGAGAATTCAGATTCTAAATGTGCCAGATTTATGGCCCAGCTTTAACAAAGAATCCATTCCTGTCCCTGGGTGTTGTGGGTGCAGGTGCTCTTCTGTACTGTGATCTTCTGGTCTGTGATCCATTGCATTGGATCTGGCCTTCTTGAGCCTCATCAGGAGTACAGGGCTTTTTGGGGAGTTATTTTGTGGTTTGGGTATTTTTTCCTTAAGCATATTCTTTTTTTGGCCATTCATGGACTGTGCTTTGGTGGTTTTGCCTTTATTTTAAAATCCAAGGCTCTGTTGCTGAGAGACTGGAAATAAACAAGTTTATTTAGGAGCCTCTCGCCTTTCTTTTTGGAAATCATACATATTTCTGTTATCAGCTGGCTCTGCTTCCTTCTGAGCAGAAATTTTCAAGCAAGCCAACAGAGAAAGCATCACTGTTTAACACCTCAGCAAACATTTAGCTAGAGGGTGGATCAAACCCTAGAAGCCTTGCACCTTGTATGAAACATGTACATCAAACATCACTAGGAAACATTGCATGTAGGAGGAACAAAAAAATTTCAGTGAACTTTCTAACCTTAACTGCTGGTTTGTAATTTTCTGGGTCTTACCAATCCCTTAAAACAGAAATTTCTAGTTTAGAAATGAAGGAGTTGATCTCTCCATTCCATATTCAAGCAGAAAACAGGCACTGCTTCCTTCTCTTGACCTGTGTCTCTCCAGAGCAGCTCAGTGCCCCTAGGCCAGCGCTGCTGCAGGTCAGGGTGTGCCTGGTTCAGGTCACCCCAGGCACAACAGGCAGATCACAACCCCCAGTGGTAGTTACAGGTGAATTCCCAGGTGCTGCCCTTGGAGTGTGTTCTGGTATTTTGGGAGAAGGGGAAACGAGCATTCGCAGCTGTCTCTGGGGCATTTGTCACCTTTCCTTTCTGCTGCCTTGTGGTTCCTCTGCTCAGCAGACTTCATCGAGGTGGGGTTTTTGGTCTTTTGGAGTCACTTCCTTATCTCTCCCCTCTTACATTTTTTCCTGGTTTTCTTTATCTTTCTGGCTGTGTGAACAAAACTGAATGCTTTACCCGAACTTACAGTGGGCCTTTCCTCTTCTAAACACAATTTAATAGCTGCCTACGTAACTGCTTCATTTTTTTGACATAAATGCATTTAATTTGGAGCAGTATGTGTGAAGCATTTAAACTGTTCCTTCCTGCAAATGCTACTTTATACAGCACTTATCTACACTCTTTTCCAGTATTTTTGTGGCTTCTATTCTGTTTGGTTTATGTAATCTTCACTAAACTGCTTCATGCCTCTCTTCCATAAATATATAGTCTCTGATTTTTTTGGTTATGGGGAAAGAGAAAAGTAAAAGGGGATGTCTCTGACTTGTATAGGCATAAATATAGATGTACTTTGTATCTCAGATCTGAGTGGTGTGGTTCCCAGTCCTTTAATTGCACACTGTACTTGAAGAGCAAAGAATGAGAATCCAGAATGTCCCTCACTAGATGATAAATCATTTCAGTTTTAGAAACATTTATCTTGTAATTTGAAGATTGGAAAGCCTTCATAAAATGCAAAGGGTTTGGTGCAAACCAGCCAGATTGACAGTTGCCCTGGAAAGAACACTTAAAGGGGAGATGAAAGAGGTGGTCAGCACTTGTGGTCTTCACTTCTTGCTTCAGCAATAGGAAAAGAGCCATTGAATTTACTCTGGTGATTGTAGGTCATTGCATTTATCCAGATCCTTTTCCCAAACCATCAACGTGGATTGCTTCTGATTTCCACAGCACAAAACATGTTACATGTTTTCCAGCAAATCCAAATGCTGCATAGCTCCTCTTCACATGTCTAATGCTTGCATCTCCTGTGCCAGCAGCACGTTTCTGATTCTCATTTTGCCCCTGGGCTCTGGCAGGTGCATAGTTTGGGTGCAGCTGCCAAGGGATCCCTTCTGACAGCATTGCTACTTGTGTTGCTGAAGTTAGTGCTGATTGTGAGCCTGCCCTGCTTATTCCAGGCACATTCTCACACCACTTTCCAGCAGCTCACATTTGCCCACACTGGAACAGGCTGGGCATTCTGCTGCTTTTTTTGTGCGTTTTTTTTTTTAGCCAGCACATGCTGCTTAATTCTAAGGCTCTCAGCTGCAGTACAGGGTGCCTTCTCTCTCCCTTCCTATGTGGTGATGCACAGATCAGTTTCAGACCACTAACTTGAATTTTTTGCCTCTGTTCACCCTCTGCTTGGTTCAGGTTCCTGAGCAGCCTCCCACCAAGCAGCAGCAGGGAAGTGCTCCCCTCCACTCCCTGATACGTGATTATTAGAAAGTGCTGTCAGTACTCTCAAATGCTCCAGATGGCGAGGAGGGGCTGTACTGGTGTGTGGTGTGTGAGAAGGTGCTGTGCAAACACACGGATCCCAGTGCCTCACGAACTACCTTAATCTCTCAGAGAACACTAAGTCTCAGCAGCAGGAGCAGCTGATGCTTCCAGTGTAGAGGATTACAATTTTCCGGAATTATTGCCCTCACCTACTTTGTTATACAGAGAACCCCCTTGACTTATCCTCTGTGTCCTTTTCTTCCCACCTTTCAGTGTGTGCTCACACAACCAGCCAGCTGCTCTCTGTTGGTCCATCCCATGGTCTTCATTTCTGTTGTGTCTTGCAGAAACAGCTTCATTTTCAAGGCTTAACTATCCTTTGTGTTTTTTCCCTCTCTTGGGAAGCATTGGCTCATCATGGTGCAGTCTTTGGAAACCATAAACCTTGTATACTCAGATAATTTGTGTTCACACACCAACTGCAGCATTGTATTGTGTGTTTGAGAGGAGAGGTTCAGCTGTCTTACCTGACATTGTTTTCTGAAATTGCAGAAAGGGAATTGGATCAGCATAACATTCCCATGTAGAGAATAGGTGGCATATTATCTGCTGCTTTCATAGCATACTGACTGAATCAAAGGCTCTGGAGGTGCTTTATGAATATGGAGTTACAGCTCTCCGGGCCGCTGGGAAGATGGAAGCAATATCACCAGTGTTATTTTATTTCCCTTGTGTAGATTTTATTATTAGGGTGAGATTGTGGCCTTAGCTACATCTGTTCAGTGTGCCTGTTGACCTCAGCGTAGCCAGGTTTTCTCTTAATTCTAGCAGATCTGTCAGCTGCTGGATTCCAAGCCCAAAATGAAGATTGGCAAAATTGTGTCTGAGGAGGAAGAGAAATTTCCTGTTCTCTCTTGATGAGATCTGATTAGATTATTGTAACAAGCACTGTCTGCCTGACCAGCTTTAATTCTTGTTCTTTCGGCATAAATGGCTGTTTGAAATCAGGTGCAAGTTCAGGCTCTGACGTTTTCTGTCATGTCAGCCGGGAAGTGAGGCACGATCTGTAAAACACCCAGAAAAAACTGGCTCCCGTGGCCTAAGGAGAAGGCAGTAAGTGAGAGTCAGTGTTGTGGGGAAGGCACGAGGTGCTGCCCCACAGCCCAGCACTGTTTTGGCTGCCTGACAGCGCAGTATTTTTAGCAATGTACGTTCTGGTGTGTCATGCCTGGGAACTGTACTCTTGTTTAAAAACAACCAAATATCAGTAACTGAGTGGAAGTGTTCCCTCAGCTAGCACACAGCTATTTTGGGTTTGCTTCCCTTGCAGTTACTCCTTGACAGACCCTTGGATGCAATTCCCTGACCTTTAGCTCTGGCTTTCTAATGCTTTTGTTAGCTGTGTTTTACCAATGCATATCACGCTCTTTCCCTCTCCCCCTTCTTCCAGTTGTATAGATAAGGACTGGTAATTGTCTTTATGGAGGTTGTAATGAGTTCTGTCACCACACAAAGCAGCTCACTAATAAAATAAATCAAAGCAGCAACGAATGAATGGAAAGCATGCCTTTAAAATTAGATTTGTACTGCGGGTGCCATACTGTCACTTGCAGCATGAGGCAGTGTTAAAAAGGCACAGAGGTGGCAAAGTACCTTGAAAGGGTCACTGAGCTGTGCTAGTAGGGATTAGGAAGCTTTCCATTGCCTCCATTGCCGCATCGTTTGGAAATAAATATTTTAAAGCATGATCAGGAAAAGAGCAAGTCAAACTGATGTTAGGTTTTACTTATTGAGCAACGGAGCTAAGTAGCTTTTCTGATCACATCATCGCATGTGCTCATGTAATGTTGTCTTTTATGCCTGGAGTCTTGTACCAGGTTGGAGCTCCTGGCCCATCAGTTCTGTGCTGCCTCTCCAGCCTAGGGCTCCATGGATCAGTGCTGTCTGGTGCCACTTCACCAGCTCTGCAGCACAAGCACAGCTCTCTTCTCTCTGGCTATACTGACTGCAGGACTCTGCTGCTCAGCTTGCACAGCGACATCGTGTTCCAGAGAAGTGTATTCATGGTGGCCTGGCTGAAAGCCTTTCCACAGAGATGGGGCAGGTGAGGCACCCTGTGGGAAGGCAGCAAAGAAGACAGCCTGGTGTTTGCAGCCAGGCTTGTGTTACACTAAACTGCAGCTGCTGTGAACCCCTCAGGGTCCCTGCTGTAGGTGCAGTGCAAGGTAGTGCAGGTTGTTGAGGAGTGTCTGTGTCTGTGCAACAGAGCTCTGGGCTTCTGCTGCTGCTCCTGCAGGTTTTTATGGTTCCCAGATCTGTTGCAGCTCTTACAGCCTTACACAAACCTTTTCTGTCCTAGAAAGCACAAACCATGCCCAAATCCTTGTTTTCTCAGCTTATTTGTTAATTTCCTATCAGCGAAATCATGCTTTGGCCCTCTGCAACCAAAAGCACAATCGCTGCAGAATAAGAAACATTTCTAATTCCCTAAGAAACTTCACAGAAGCTGAGTGCTGGTTTCTTTTTCATCTCTTCTGCACCAGCCTCTCAGGACACAGCAGGGACAAAAGGAGGGAAATTCTGTAGAAGGAGTGTTTGTCAACTTTCTTCTTGTCTCTCTCACCATAATGACATGTAATTAAGTACCTTGAACTTCAGAAGTTGCCTTTGAAAAATATTTCTCTAACTGAGAGCAACCAACCTCCATTAAGTTATACGCAGTCAGCAAATGACTGTAATTATTAGGGCCAGCAGACAGAGCTGAAACTCCAGAGGACTTTAGTGTCAGAGCTAATAATTATGCAGCAGCCTTGGCCAAATATTTCTCTTCCGAGCTAAGTATTTAATATCGTTGCTGTAGAATATTAATGGAACTGCCTGCAGTGTGTGAAGCTGTTGACTAAGCTCATTGTACAGTGAACTGTGGTGGCTCAAATTAGCCCCAGTGAACGGGGAGATCAAGAGCACTGCACCAGCCTGCCCAAAATCCGCGGTCTCCGGGGCACTCCCATGGGATCCGGGGACAAACAGAAGGGCAAAGGCAGTGCCTTGCTTCAGGAATTCAGAAAGTCATTTGTTTGGCATTCTAAAGGGTACTTTTTCTTGAAGTATTGATTGGATATTTCTGTGAAGCACACAAATATTTCTTAAACCTAATGAAGTAGATTGGCTGGTTTAGAAAACATCTCATTTCGTTTCACTTGGACAAAATTACTACATCCATGCTATAAATAAAGAATAAAAGAAAGTTGTTGCAGAGCGCTGGCACAAAGTGAAATCTTCCCAGATATGGAAGGAAGCTTTTGGGCCCAGTCTAGGCATTAACCAAGCATCAAGGTAGTCATCTCCAACTAGTAGTGTGTTCTAGTGACTTCCTGAGGGCTTTTTAAAAGCTTTTTATGTGTTCACCAGGCAGAGATTTCCACTTAATTGTAAGGCTGCAGAAGCAATGAATGAATGTCAGCAATGAAACCGTAAAAGAGCAGTGATAGCCACAGGAAAAAGTAGCAGTTTCTTCTGATTTCTGGCACTTGAACAGGCTCATGAATTCCCTGGAGCCTTTTGCATAACACATGACCACCTGTACTAGGGAGATGGCCTCTGTTTTACAGCCTCGTTATACAACCTACACCCAGGGTTTTTTATGGCAGCCCAGTTTAACTATTGTGGTTACTATTGCTGTAATAACATATATCAGTTTAAAGCGAGCTGTGTGCTGTTTTCTCAGTGCTCAGATTTTTTTCCCTGTTCTTTTCTGTATAGAAGGCTTAAGAGCACTTGTGCTAAATCAAGGCTTGCTGCATGGCTCTAAGCGGGTAGTTATAGGATTTGGGACTAAGGCAGGGAGGGGAGGGGATTTGGGAAGAGTGTACTTTAATGTAAAAATCTGGGTTAAGTTTTTTCATTACTTGGAAGTCTTTTCTTTTTCATTTTCCTTCTTAAAGCCAGGACTGAATGTGTTTCTCCGCTGTTCTACAGGTATGGATGTGTGGAGGTCGCATGGAGGACATCCCTTGCTCTAGAGTTGGTCATATCTACAGGAAATATGTTCCATACAAGGTTCCCACAGGAGTCAGCCTGGCAAGAGTAAGTGGCAATGGAATTCCCCACAACAGTAGTATGACTGCAACGTGACTGTGCTGTTGTCTGCTCTCACCCCACAGTGAGAGGCAAATGCAGGGGGTTTTGTCTGTAATTTGCACTTGTACAGTGCAAGCTGAGCAGTTTTGCAGTGGTGGATGTGTAGCACAAAGGGAAGAGAGCCCGGGGAGCTGCAGATGTGTGTGTGAACAGCTGCTATGCTCCTGACATCAGCCACTGCTGGGTGCTGGGCAGGGACTTTGTGATCAGGCGCTGCCTATAAAAACAAGATATGGCTTTATTTGTATAATACTTCAGTCATTTTATAGCTGTGCTCTCCAAGAGCAGCAGGCTTCAGCGTGGTGATTGAAAGACCTCTCAACTTCAAGCATCACAGACCACTGAATGGGCAAGCTGTAATTTTCCACAATGGAATGTTCGGTGCCATCTTATTTCTTAATCTAGTGTAGCCCAAAGAAGAAAGAGCTTTCCTCTATCCTGCACTGGGTTTCTCCAGCTAATTTTCAAATTGAGGAGGGATTGCATTGCCCTCTGGTGGGAGAAAAAAATCATAGGAGCAGGAAGGCTGCAAAACTAAAAACCTCATAGAGGTGCCCTGCTTTTCTGAAGTCTTAAGACTTGCACAGTGTTCCAGTGCTTCCCAGTTTAATAGCATCGCCCCAATTATAGATTTGGATTTATTCCTCAGCCCAGCAGTGACCTGTCAGAGCGACAGAGCACTCTCCTGTCTGTGCTATCTCTTCAGGAGGGAGCTGTATTTATTTTGATTCAGTATTTGGCTCTGTTGTACTCCCACAGTGCTGGAGGGAGACAGCAGAGAGATAGGAAAGGCTGTTTCTTGGCATCGAACAGACACCTTGAGGTAAACACCTGCTCCTGTTGTGTGGAGGCTGCATTTGGGGCAGGATCAGCCCACTGCTCACTCTTAGCTTCCTAACTTTTTTGGTAGTAAACGATCACTGCTGGACTGAGCAGCTTCATGCAAGGAGTCAAAACTGCACATGGCACATTACTGAGGGTCACCAAGAGTGTGCCTGATATTGCCAGAGAACAGCCCAAGGTCTAGCACTCTCAAGGGTTCTGTGACAAGCAGGTTGTCTTGAGAGGGTGGTGTTTGTTGCTGTCTTGGAGTTGCATAGGGGATTAAGCTTTAAAGTAATACATGAAATGTGCTGCTGCCACGAGGTAAAACCCTTTGCTTCTGTTCTGGATGGTCATCGCCTGAGAGCTCTGTATTCCTGAGGTATCTCAGAGTTTTACCCAAGAAAATGGAAAAATAGTGCTAAGAAAGAGTATTGTGAACTGAAGCTTTTCAGAAGGGAGTACTGCAAATCCCATTCCTAGATGGATACAGAAGATGCAATAAGAAGGATTTAAGAAAGCAGCTTTTTGTCGGAGACCTTTGAATGTCCAGTGGTATTTACCAGCATCATTTTCTGACTAGCTTCCTTACAGAAAAAAGGAAAAAAACCCAACTTTTGATTAATGTTGTTTTTCTTAGCCACAAGGAACTAGATATAATGGCCAAGTGCCAGGATTCTGTTTTGACCTCAACTGAAAATATCTTTCTAAAACTCCCTTGGAACTAGAGAGTAATAAAAATAATCTTTGTCCTGAAGCTGCATAGAAAGAGTGGATGTGAATGAAAATCCTTTCTGAGCAAAACCATGTGAGCTGCTCTGAATGCTAATGGTGGTTTGTGCAGCACTCTCAGGTGGTTTCCCCTCTCGTTGTCCCCCACAGAACCTGAAGCGGGTGGCTGAGGTGTGGATGGATGAATATGCAGAGTACATTTACCAGCGCAGACCCGAGTACCGGCACCTCTCCGCGGGCGACGTCGCCGCTCAGAAGGAGCTTCGCAACAACCTCAACTGCAAAAGCTTCAAGTGGTTCATGAACGAGGTTGCCTGGGACTTGCCAAAGTTCTACCCACCAGTGGAGCCTCCAGCAGCTGCCTGGGGAGAGGCAAGTTTGTGCTCTGACATGTGCAGTGGCAGACAGGCTGTGGTTTGGTTTGCTAAGGTTGCCCATGTGCCTCAGTTGCTGTGGGTCAGGTGCGAGCGAGTGTTTAAAGATCTGCTTGATGTTTCAAAACCCAGAACTCCTCTACCATTGCATTGGCCTGATCAAAGCAGGCAGTTGAGCAGGCAGCTCCTTCTATTAGTGCACAGCTCCAACAAGAATAGAGACTTGGCTTGTTCTGCATGTTGTGTATTTAGTAAAAAGCACAGTGTGCCAGAGGGAGGTACTAGGGAGAGGCGGCTGCTGAGCAATAGTGAAATCTTGTATTTCCAAAGGGCTTCACAACTGTGTTGAGCTACTCTTGTCCTTAGCTTTCCCATGTGAAAGGCAGGAAAACCATATTTTTGAAAATCAGCTGTGTTCTGGGAATAGAATCACCCCAGGAGTGAGGCTGTGAATTGTTACACACAACTCTCGTGGCTGAGTGTTTTGGGTCACTTAAAGAACCACTGGCAAAGGGTGTCAGCAAAAGCAGGTGTAATATAAAAGTGAAAGCATGACAAAGTTTATTGGTAAGGTTCACTCTACTACTTTCTAGAGGGTTAAAGCACATGGAGAAAATGCAAACTAAAATCTAAAATCAATCAATCTAAAATTGAAACCAACCAAAAATTACCTGTGTGAAGACTGGGAATGGAAAAGGGTAAGGATAAAACAGAATAAGGGAGATCCTCCTGTGGAGTCACAAGGTTCAGAGTGGACCCCCTTACTAAACTTAGCTCTGAACTCAAATAGTTTAAGCCTAATGGTTTAACAGCACTTAAACTTAACAGCACTTAATGTATAGCTTAACAATTTAACAAAAGATTCATGTAGCATTTACTATAGCATAGCAGTAACTCAGAAATCTAAAGTACTTAAGAATTGAGGAGAGCAGCATTCATTGTACATCTGCTGTAGCATATTCACACTGGCATAGACCTAGGGGAGGATGTACAAGGTATAGACCTGTGAAAAATGGCACCACCAGACAACCCAGCCCACAGTGGGCTCTGCAGTCCTGGCACTGGTGGGTTTTGCTGTGTGCTGGAGGTACAGCTGGCAATGGGTCCCATTTTGAGTTTTGTGCTTTCTTCCAGCTGTTATCAGCCAGCTCTCACTCACAGTTAAGTTAGGAATCTTAAAAACTATCTTCATACAAACAGTGGTGCTGTTTGAGACAATTTGAGCCTTCTTTCCTGGCAGGAGTAGGAGATTCAGTGACTAATTAACTGTTTCAGATACGCAATGTGGGAACTGGACTGTGTGTGGATACTAAGCACGGAGCTCTGGGGTCCCCACTGAGGCTGGAAAACTGCGTGAAGGACAGAGGAGAGGCAGCATGGAACAACGTGCAGGTAACAATCCAATAAATCATTGGCCCCTAAATCTGGGGAGGGAGAGGTTCTAAGGACCAGTGTTTAAGGAAGGCCATTTAGAGCTGTCAGGTGCACCCCAAGGCTCACGTGCTGATTGTACTTTGGTACAGGATGTGGCTCGTGCTCGTGGCACAGCGGGGTCTGGAGCCTGGCAGACTGTGCAGAGCTTTTACCTCTGCTTTGAAGTTCTCAGAGCCAACAAAAGAAATGACAAGAAAACAGTGTGCCAAAACAATAAACCAGTAACAAGGCAGCTGTAATATGTAACAAAGTGAATATTAACTTCAAAGGTTGTGCTGAAAGAAGTGATAGAGGAGCATCATGCATATTAATGAACCTGCAGGAGCATTCAATAACTGTTCACTGTCATCCTCCTGACAGGAGGCAAATGCATTATAAACACCCAACCATTGCTGGAGAGATGAAACCAGCCAGGTTATAGATTCACCCTCTCAACATATGAGGTGCCAGAAACGACAGCTTTATTGTAACAGAAGGGAGGAAAATATTAGTTTGTCTAAACTGTAGCAGCTGAGCTGAGAAAGGATCAAGAAAACAATGCCTCTATTACAGAGCCATGCATAACTCTTCAGGGAATGGCTTCAGTAGTAGGAGACAGAGGGTTGTTGCATATCAATTTGATGCGTGAAAAATAGAAACAAAACCAATTTACTCAGGCACAGTCCAAAACTAAGCCTCTGTTGTGTCAGGAGGATCTTGAAAATTAGTTTTGGCTTATGTTTAGGGAGAGAATGTGGTTTGAACTTTTGAGTAGCATTGAGCCTAAATGATTGTGGTAATTTCTCTCTCAAGAGGGATTTAAAAGACAACCAACAACAAAGCAGTTTCTTTGTGCAAAAGTTTTTGGCCACACTGCTTCAAATAGCAGCACCCTGATCATTATTTTCCTTTCTGACTGCCCCATGAGAGATCTCTGAGGAGAACCATTCCTCCAGCTGACTCCAGAGGAGCCTCCAGACCAGGCTTTTCCTTAGGGACTGAAAGGGAGGTGTGCTGGCTGGCAGCCCTGCAGAACCACATGGGCTAGTGCTGGCCACACAGGACATTTTCCTCGAGGCACTGCATTGCCAGGCATAGGTTGTGCCCAGTTTCTGGAGTTAAAACTCTTCCTCTGCTCTGTAGAGTCCCTCCCTCATTTCACCTGAGAGTGCTGAGTTCATTGCAGGGTCGGTAGAAGGGAGCATCAGGAAGCAATGCCCAAGTGTTTGCCCTTCCAGCACTCCTGGGGGTGGGGTGGGAAGCTGTGGCTCCTGGTCTCTTGTCCCAGTCAAGGTGACTGCAGGCTGCCTGTACAGACTCGGGTGTTCACTGCCAGCTTTAACTTAGAGCTCCTGGAGCTCTCAGGCTTTTTTTGTTGGCTGAGAAGGGCTGTAATTGGTCAGCTGTTCACTTAATCCTTGATGTATGTCTGCATTGCAGAGACATCCAGGGCTGCTCTGGTACCCAGGCTGACCAGCATGGCTGGCTGCAGCAGCACAGTCTCGTTTCACATGCTGGGTCACAGCTGGTACAGAGTCCCCTGGTCAGCAGTCCCTGTTCCCAGAGGTGGGAGGAGTTTTTCCTCTGGAAGATACTGTCCTTTCCCTGAAGCCATCCCCACCCTGTGGGCACAGGGAGCAGCATTCTGCTGGTGAAAGTATCATGCCCAGTACCAGCCATCCTGAGGGTGCTGTTTGTCCTGACAGGTGTTCACCTTCAGCTGGAGAGAGGACATCCGTCCTGGGGATCCTCAGCATACCAAGAAGTTTTGCTTTGATGCCATTTCCCACAGCAGCCCTGTGACCCTCTATGACTGCCATGGAATGAAGGGGAACCAGCTCTGGAGATACCGAAAAGTGAGTCTGTGTGTGGGCGTATTCTCATCTAAGGTGTCAAATTGCCTGAGGCACTTAGGTTTCCTGAAAATGTCACCACTCGTGTTTTATTCCTTCTTTTCATGTAGCTGTAATAAGAGAATCTGCAGACAGCTTGTTGTTACTGTACCATTGATTAAAAAGAGGTGACACCCCTGTTCCACTGGTTAGAAAGGTGATGACCGCAGGGCTCCTGAGCAGGACACTCTGTGCAGTGTCCCCACAGCTGGCAGTGAGGTGATGCAATGCCCTTGTGTTTGCAAAGAGGTATTCTGAGAGTTGGTTTGTTCTGAGCACTGCAGTGTCCTGCCAAAGGTAGATAAGGATTTATTCATCCTCCGACTAAGCTATTGTGGGCCACAGGTAAGTAAATTCCTGTCTAAGTGCCCTGTCCTAGTCCTTGCAATCTGCTGGCACCGTGCCCGGAGGGATGCAGCAGGATTCCAGCCTGGACAGCCCGTGGTTTCGGTCCTCTTCAGAGTTTCCCTGTGCAGGTGGTGTGAGGATGGGGCTGGATTCTGTTGAATGGGGTGGAAATGGACCCAGACACTTGTCAATCAGTTAAGTGTGGAACAGATACACCCAAGTGATACAATAGCTTGCCTTGGTTTTTAAGACTTCTTTCTGTTGGTTTTAAAACAACTTTTCTTCTCCACTTAAGCAACCTCACATCGAATTTCTCTCCTCCAGGACAAGACCCTCTACCACCCAGTCAGCAGCAGCTGTATGGACTGCAGTGAGAGTGATCGAAAGATCTTTATGAATAGCTGCAATCCTTCATCTCCAACACAGCAGTGGATATTTGAACACACAAACTCAACCATCTTGGAAAAATTTAACAGAAATCTTGATCTTTAAAAGACTGAGAAAAATATATATATATATTTTACAATTATAGTTTTTACTGGGGAGGGTTGCAAAAAAAATTTTTTTAATACTTTTTTTTAAACACTTAATGAAGGTAAAAGGGAGAATCTCAGGAGAAGGTTAACTAGCAGGCCAATCTTTATTGTGAAGATGCTGCATCCTTCTCTTCTGGGGATGGTGGAATTTTAAAGACTTTGCCAGAGCCACTTCTGTGCTGAGACTGAACAGAAACTCTGTTTTTAGAGGAGTCTGAATGTGTTTCAAATGGCTTTTTTTTTTTCTGCCTTTTTTGTTTTATTTCCCACTGGGGTCTGGTGTTAAATGATTTTGTTATGCAGGACCCTCCAGGACTTTTTGTACCTGCTATACCACCCACTGAAGCATTCCCCCATAGGCGCTTTATCTTCCAAACTCCATATAAGTAAAATCTAGAAGACAAGATTTAAGCCTCCAATCAAACAAAACGAAAAAAAAAATAGCCCATTATTGTAAAATGAAATGAGTATTTTTTTTGCCCTGAACCAAATATATTTCAAACAGGTTGAATATTATTACTTTCCAAATCATAGCTCTGATGAAGGAATGAGCTCTAGTGGAAGTGCAGCCAAGTGTTGGGAATATGGCTGTTGTTATTAGCCATGAAGAATCTGAGTTTCTGGTCCGTTCACTTTGCAGTCAGTTTGTCACTCACTGTTGAATCTTCAAGGTGAAAGATTAGCAGAGGGTTTTTAAATAATCGCAGTTCTTACTTGTGAAGACTTTATGCTAAGAGCCTTTGGATATCAGTTTCCAAATTGGCCTCTTATAACCTTTTTACCACAGACACCTCCAGGATTTCTCCTGTTAAATCTACTGCGTGAAGACAATTTCCATTCTTCCTTTAGAGGTTTGATGGCTAAGTTAATTTAGAGTTGGTGTGAGCAGATTAATTCAGGATAATTAAGTCAGGGCTGAGATTAGCCATTGGTCTTTATCCATTTGTTCATCAGTCTGTAGCTTCTTGAGTCCTGTGGTCAGTAGTGTTCTAGCCTTGTGGAAATGTGCTATTAATCTCTCCTCATTTCCCAGCACCCACAGCAGTGTACAGTTACTGTGACTGGAAATCTGTTTGCTTTAGCAGAGATGTGGGACTGATGGACCCATTTTACTGGTACCCTCTCCCTTGTGCAGTCAGTGAGCAGTGCAAGGTGTTACCCTTCTGGTTTGGCTGTGGGATCTGCCAGTGAACCAGGATTGTCTCATCCCAGGAGTACTGGGGTGTACTGACACTAAAGAATGAATGGAGGACCACTGGTTCAAGTCTATCTGAAGCAAGTATTTTAACAAACCTGGTTTAAAATGAAGTTGTTGCAAAAACAGATTTACTTGTTCCCCTGACTTAGTCTTGTACTGAAGGGAGCAGTGGCATTTTCTGGTAAAAGCTGTTGATGATGATGAAGTGAACCTTGTGCACAGATGCTGGGTAAATTAGTAAACAGGATTCCTTTGCCAGGAATTGCCCAGCTCCTTGGTTTGTCTGCTTGCCTGTGGAGGGGTCTTGCAAGAGTAGGTAGCATGCAGCCAGCTCTGGAGTGAAGGGGATAGGACCCCTCTGGGCTGCTTGATGAGCATGGTTAGTAGATTTCCCCTCCTCAGAGGAGCAGGGAAGCTCTGCTCTGGGATATCTTTCATGTGAAAGCAAGGAGGTGCTTCCTGGGTGTCCCAAAACAAGCAGGATGGCTCCCTCTGCAGAGCTCCAGAAGCAAGAAGCCCTTTTGTTGCCAGTTGTAGGGTCTTGTCCCATATTTCAGATGTGTTTGAGGCCATGGAGAGCTGTGCCTGGCAGCTGGGAGCAAACAAGGACACAGCTGTCTGTCCCTCAAACTCTCCACTCTGATGTATTGTGTAGAAGGCTCAGGATCATTTCCACCTCTCTCATCCACACAGCTGAGGCCATGTCTGACCTTTTCTGCCAACTTAGCTGGTCCATGCAGTCACGGAGAACAGGAAACATGGGCACTGCATTGCAGCTGGGACCAGGCTTCCCAAATGTTGGTGTCTTAACATTTTTGAGTGAAGAAAAAAAGCCCTAGACTTCCCTTGTGACAGTTCTGCAGCAGTATTGGATAGAAGTGAGACCAGCATCAAGCGGAGTTGACATCTCATGTTCTCAGTTACTACAATATGTCTGTCATTAGGATCCCTTTTCATTTCTGTGGGAGACAGAGTCACCTTCTAGCGCTTTGTGTCTGCTGCTTTCCTTAAGTTATTAATGCTCTCATTAGCTGAGTAGTGCTGACTGTGAAGCCACTAGATGGCCTGACTAGATGTCTTTATGAATGTTTTAATGCCTGTGGAACAAGAAGCTGTTTGTCCATGAACAGTGCTAGTTTTTTATAACTGGGACACAATCAGCATATTCTATAAAAGGACTGTAGGTTGTTCTGCTTGCAGGTTGCAGCTTTGTGCGTCTTAGTTTTCTAATGAGAGGATTAGCTTCTGTTTCTAAAATGCATGGCTTGCTTTGTACTTGGGCTCACCTTGTGAAGGAAGCCCTGGCTTGGCTGGCTGGATTCTTGCTTCAGAGAGAGCTGCAGCAATGAACAGGTCTTTTACCACTTGGTGATCTTAATTTGGGGAGAAAGGTCAGCTCTTAGCAGCTTGCACCAAAAGATTTGGTAATACTTGAGGCAATTCCTGTTTGACAGCCCACCACCAGTACACAGGAACTGGAGCTTTAGTGTGAGTGGTTGTACCAGATCCATCTCAGTGTGGTTGATCTGTTTTCTGAAGGTTTGGGATCTGAGTGTGGTAAGAGCCTCACAAATTTTGTACACTTCTGAGTAGCTCACTGGGCTTTGAGCTATTAATTCTTTGCATCAGTTATACTTTTCAGTACCCTAGAGGCTTTGTTGACTAATGCAAAGACTTAATATAGCCAACCATCCACTGATTGAGAAATATAAGCTGTATTTCATCATCTGCATCTTTAACTGAGCCTTTGCTGGGCAATCTGGTTAATTATTCCAATTACTTTTGGTTATTTGTAAGTGAAATTGCTAAAGCATGAATACATAATCAAATCTTCACATCTGCATGCAAGTCAAGACTGGAGATTAAATAGCGGTGATTATCTAATGCCAAATACATGTTTTCATATTTTTCCCCCAAAAGAATTTAAACACCCCTCTCTTTGTGGCTGCATAAGTTTTGCTGCTTTTAGGTATCAGAATCCCAGACAGCAGAGTGTGTGTTATGTTGCATAAAAATACTTTGATTTGCTCTTGAAGCTGTTGTTGATCTATACTGGTGCTAATCTCTAAGGCCTACAGACAGTAAATAGGTTTGGGGCTCTCATGTGCGCAAGGTGTCTTTGCTCATACCTAGGAAATTAACTTTCTTTTTCAAACCACAAGAGAACATTCGAGCCTTCCTGAAAGGGAAATACAGCATCATTAAAATAAAGATGTGCCTTTTTAAATGTAAATGTACAGCAAATACTTAAACTTGAACCATTTCCTAGTGCCTTGCTGGACAAGAAAGGAGAGGGGAAGGGGTTGGGGGATAAGGATGTAAGAGAAAGCTTGACTCCTGCAGTGTTTGTGTGTGGGGTTTTTTTTTAATGTCTGATTTTCAGTGCAAAATTTGCGTGAATGACGGTAATTCAGAAGCTCTTGGGTTCCCTCTGTTAAATCAATATTGTTAATGACTCTGGGGAGGTTTGTCACTCCTAATAGGAAGACTTGGAAAGGTTGGCAGCTTCCTCCTGGTGTGCTGTAACAGCTGAAGCTGTGCTGGAAGATGTCTTGGTTTGCTGCTGGATGTTTCACCTCATGGGGAAGGCTCATGATTTCACTGGCATGCAGGATCCTGCATTTTATTTTCTAAGTATGCAAATCACAAAGAGTCCCAAAAGCATCTAAAATCTAGCAGAAGTGTCTTTCAGAAGAAGTTGATGCCTTCAATCACTGGGAAACTTTAAAGAGTGTGTTAAAATCTCTAATACAGAAGTAGCAAGAAAGCAATTTCTCAGCCTAACTTTCCTCGTGGTTGGTTTTACAGCAGTCTGTGCAGAGGGCTTTGCTTTCCTTTACTGGAGTGTTCCAGTCAGCAAACTTTTCCTTCTCCCTGCTGCACTGAGATCAGTGACCTGAGAGCCAAACAGGCACCACCAGCACTGAGGAGCACAGTGCTCTGGGGCTGCTGCAGGGCTGTGACAGCAGCTCTGCTGCCTCACATCACCCAGAGGAGAGATCTCCTAATAGTCATATTGGGCAGTCGTGGAACTGCCAGGTGAAAAGGGTGAAGATTTTTACTTTAAATTGTCTTTCAAGATACAGGCAGGGACTTGAATTGATTGGAGAGAACAGCCAGCCTCTGGCAGTCAGCCTGTCACGCTTGAAGTCAAAAAGAGCCCTGGTAAAGCCATGTGTGAAACAGCCCAAGTGATGCACAAGTACCTTACACCCCACATCCACTCCCAGCAGCTGGGGTTCATGGATTCACTGGGTGGTTTCACAGGATACACAGCAAAGGGCAGCTGCCTTGAGAGTCTGGAGCACTGGGTCCTGCTCCCAGGCTACCATGGCCTGTTAGTTGATCTTAAGGAAGGAACTTGTCTGTGTGCTGCAGTTTCCCAGCCTGTGTAGGACTTACATTTAAGTGCTGTATTTTCTGACCTAATGAGTGTTGAGTCCAGATTTTAAAACAAGCTGAATATCCTCACCTGGTTTGAGTGGAGAGAGATGCAGTGGATGAAGAATGGGAAACAAGATCTGAAATTGCCATCAGCATTCAACACAGACATGTCAATTCATTTCATATTCCTCATTAACCAGTCAGATTGATTTACTCACATTATAAATTTGAAGTGTAACCGAAATAACCTCACCTGCTGCTCTGATTGCTACTTTGTAGTGCCATGCTTTAGCCTGGAAAATCTGTATGGAACTCGGCAATGATAGGTCATGGAAATCCTAATAAAAAGCCTGTGTCTGTTTTTGACTCTGCTAGCTGACTACACTCCCTAATTGACTGCATTTTAGCTTTCTTGATGCTTCTGTATGACCCAAAAGGCTTCAATGATTCCAGCAGTTGTGAGTGGTTTGGGAGTTTTATATAAAACCACTGAATCTATGTGGTCTTAAATATACTGGTTCAACTCAAGGAGAAAAGTCTTAATCCCAGGTAGTGAGCAAACAAATGTGAACTTCAACCACAAAACAAGATAAAAACTGATCAAGCTAACAGCCTGAAACCTTAGCCCTTACGATAACAGCAACAAATAGCTTTAGCCTCTAGGGTGGAGAAGGGAATTGGTTTCAGAATGCATTCTCTAGGATCTCGGTGATTAGGTCTAAGTTTGTCTGTACCTTGTACTGCATGCATTTTCTCTGTAAAACTGGATGGTGCCTCTTGAATCAGTGTGTATTTATTTTGTGCGTATTAGGACCAACAGCCTAATATCTGGGGGTGGTAAAGGACTTGTAGCACTTTAATGTAGTAGCTTTCATAAATTGGGAATCGTTGATAGAATGCCTAGTGTTTTTAAAGTTGAATGGACTTCCTTTTATAATATATTTAAAATAAATTTTTAATGTGTTTTCTGAAAACTGTGTATGCAGACATGACTGTCCCTGCCTGTTTTGCTCCAGTGATTGATTTCTCTTCTACTTACGAGAAAAAGCTCAGCTGCCCTGGTGTGGTGTTTCCCCAGCACAGGTTTCCTGTCACTGCATGCCCAGTGGTGCAATCCTGAAGGAACCACGGCTGTAGTGGTCGACTTGTGCCCAGGTAGGACCCCTGGGAGACAGCAGCCATGGACTGTCCTTGGTAGGCCACACTGGGAAGCACAGAGAAACAGAGAAAACCCAGTGTGACTCTTCTTTCTCTGTTTGCCTGGGAGCAACTGCTGAGAGATCCATCCCACACCTCGGTTTGCAGGGGAGGGCTTTAACAACTCATGGCCTTGTTTGTGTTCTGCTCTCCATGTGGGGAGAGCAGGCTCAGCCCAAGACAACAGAAGTGTATCAGCATTGCTCGTGTTCCCAGTAGGACCCTCAGTGCTTCCTACTGTCACCACTTCATTTCTTCAGTGGCCTTCTCAATACTCCTTTTTACTTGGCTCCATTGGGTGAAAAACAGTGGGGGAAAAATGGATGGGAGACAAACAATGAAACGTGTGAAAATCTGTGTGTGGGAAAGTGAGCTTTTCTGGGGGGACTAGCAGATAACTGCAAGGCATGATCCCCAGGGAAGAGTTTGCTGTGATTCTTGGCCACGGGAACATTGCCCAGGGTAAGTATGTGCCAAAAGCTGTGACAGTTTAAGCATTTTAGCAGGTTCAATATGTGCCACCCTAGAAAAGTGCTGAGGAGAGTGGGAGTCTGGGGGAAGGTGCCAGAGCAGTGTTTTCATTGGCCCCTCCAAAGGTACAGAGAAAGGAAATGGTCTGATTTCTGATTATGAAAAGTTTAAAAAAACCTTCTTCCCAGGACATCTCCAGCAGCACAGACCGTTGGGAGAGAAGTATTTCTGTCCCAAGCGCCCCGAATGGCTCATTAAAACAGTAAGTTCCAGCTGACAGCTATGCCACGGACTTATCTTTAGAGGGTAGTGCTGCTCCAGGTGAGATTTACAGGCCTTCACAGGTTCCCCTAATTTGATTAGAGGCTGACTGGGATGGCCAGGCTATTACTGCTTCAGAGGCACTAAAGCTGCCTGGGTACTGATGGGTTTATGAAACATTGTTTCTCACTTCATTGCAGCTCCCACAAAGAATTATTGGATCAGGTTAGTGATAGATACCTAATAAAGAATGTCTCTATGAGGCAGTTTATTTTTCAGCAAGCTTGTTCCAGACTAGCAGACTGTGAAATCTGGAGGCTCCCATGAGGATAAATATGCTGAAATAAACTGCAATTATAAAAACACCTCCATGCACTTTTTTTTTTTTTGAAAGACTGAAAAAAAGGTGTCATCGTGTTAGCCTGAGCAGGAGGTAATTAGCATTGAATTAGCAAACAGACAGTGCCAAAAGCTGGGTTTTTCCTTCTAGTGAGCATTGCAAAAAGACTTAAAACCTTTTTATCTGCAGGGATGAGAAGCTGCAGCCCAAGATGAAATACAGTCTGATGGTTAGTACCAACCTGTTCTGGCACTTACAGTGCCTGTTTCTTCCCAAAATATAGTCAGGGAGCACTGCACAATCTCCTCCTCAAGGGGACAGGAAGAAGTTCTGCTTGTTAGGGTCACGTTCCCTTTTATCTCATTGCTTGCTGTTATTATCATCTGCCCCTACAGTCTGTGGTTTTGGCTTCCTGAGTGTCAAGATAATCCTACTGCAAGATTTCCTCAGATAGCCATTTGATTTTTATTGGTAATGTTAAGATAAAGCCAGAAAGCTTGTTATCAGCAGCTCTGAGATCTCTGTCAGCCTCTTGGTGTTTTCCCTTTCCCCAAAACAAGGGAATATCTGTAATGGCTTTGCCAGGAGGGTATTACTTCAGGCAGGCAGATCCCAATCAGTTTGGCCTGGGGCTTTTATAAGCCGTGGTGTTCTGCTTTTTAAAATCTCTTTGCTCTTTGCTAACTGCTTGTTTGGTCTGTGGGTAAAGTCATTTGTTTCCACCAGCTTCCCGTGAGAACGGCCGGCTCCAGGGAGCGCGTCCCCAGGAGGGTGCACTGTGGTTCTCCGCTGGTCACATGCACAAACAGAAATTACTAATTGCCTGAGGGCACCCGCAGTAAAAGCCAAGGCAAGACGCAGAACTGTTCAGGATATTAAGTCTCTGCCCTCCAGATTGATTGTGAGGTTTGTTTGGTATTGTAAGGAGTGCCTGGAAAATACAGATTTTGGCTTTTCTCGGTCGTCTTGTGCAGAGCAGGCAGAACTGGTTGTCGGTGTTACTGCGGAGCAGCCTGAGCTGAGGACCAAGGGCTTTAAGGAGTCTCTTTCTTGCGAAGAGATTTCGTGTGATTCAGCACAGTTCACCCATTGCTCACGCACATTGTTCCATGTGCAGGATTTCAGGCTTTGAAGTCATTTTATTCTATAGAACCTTTCTCCTCCGTGCAGAAAGTCTTTTCTTCGGGAAGATGAAATCCTTTTCCTTTTAGAGCTGCTCAGGCACCTCTGACAACAGCATTTGCTGTCTGGTATTACAGAAGTCACAGCATTTCCAGAAGTTACATCTTTTCTTCACAGATCAGTAGGAATTTCATTCTTCCCCTCCTCCCCCTTCGTCCCCTCCTTTTTTTCTCCCCTTTTTTTATTTTGTGGGGAGGTTTTGGGGTTGGGGGTTTTTTTGGGTTTTGGTGGGGGTTTTTGTTTGGGTTTTTTTGGGGGTTTTTTTGGGG
>VYXC01006019.1:980326-1000461 GCA_013397175.1 Platysteira castanea | reverse complement strand
AGCCGGGATGGGCCGCCCGCCGCCCCCTTTTACGGCCAGAGCTGCTGCCTCATCGACGACGGGGACCGCTGCGTGCGCCCCGCCGGCAACGCGTCCTTCAGCAAGAGGATCCAGAAGAGCATCTCGCAGAAGAAGCTGAAGCTGGACATCGACAAAAGTGTGAGTGCGGCCTCGGCCGGGGCTGCCGGGCGCTGCCGAGCCCTCCGGAGGGGCGGCCGGGCCGGCCCCAGCCGCCACCGCACTGCGGTGCCTCCGGGGAGATGCGGATCCGCCCGGCGAGTTGAGCTCCCGGGCGGCCGGGGGGGTTCGCGTTGGCCCTGCGGGCGGGGGCCGCGGGGCGCGGGGCTGTGTGCGGCACACACGGAGCCTCCGGACCGCGTCTTCCCACCCTCAGCGTTACAGCGCTCGGGAAGGGAAGGACGTGCCCGGGTAGACCCGGCTGTTCCCCTGGTGCAGAGCCGGCTTTTCCCTGTGGCACTGCCCGTCTGCTGAGGCATAATGAAGCTAAAGCACTAAACCCCGTGTTTGGGAGGCAGGTGGTGTGCAGGGAAGCAAAGGAGCGAGCTGTCAGTGCTTCGGAGGCAGGAGTGCTGTTCCCATTGCGGTTTCGGGTTGGAAAGGCTGCTGCTGTCAGGTGAAAACAGCGCTGTGGTTGCTGCTTCAGTCAGGCAGCTCTGACGTTACGTCTTTAATTGGTAGGAATTGGTGTTGTAGTGAAGCAGGTTAAAAACCGAGCTGGCAGTGAGATGTGCTGCCTCTTCAGCAGGGCTTATTCGCGCACAGAACAGCCCGGTTTGCTGCCTAATGACATTAAGTGACAGCTGTCAGCTCGAGATAGAAACGGGTTGTTTGCCCAGCAGAGAAATAGGTAGAGCAGAGCCGACCGTCGAGATCACAGAAGGAATTTATCAGAAGTGACTCAGTTAACGGAATTCAGCTCTGCACGGTTTTCTTACCTGATCTTTAAAAATCAAAATCACTGAAAACAAAGCACAAAAAAAAGGTGAAGTTTTGAGTCAGTCTGTTTGGCAGCTCCCCCAGTTGGTTGGGTCCCTTCTGCACAGCCGAAATTCATCGTGTCACGGGAAGAGAGTGACTCAATTTGAAACATATTCTTAAAAAATAGAGTATTTCTCCTGGTTGTAGTCCTCAGCAGATTTGTCTGGTGGCGTAGTAATTTCTTGCATTTTAGATATGACTCTTTGTTGACAGATGCCAGGCTTTAGAAGCAAAAAGGGGAGCTCAGACTAATGAAGTCAGAACAAAGGGAAAGTGTAAAGCAGGCTTTGTGAAGTGATTTTGGATGTAGGGTGCCTGTGTTATCTGAAGATATTTTTGCCTTACAGACCAAATAATTTTGATGATTTGAGGTCCTTTGTTTTGCTAACTCTAGTGAGATAATATTTGTTAAAAGGGAGGCTCCATGGCTGAACGAGCAATAGGAAAGAGGCTATTCTGCATTTGGTTTGTTTGTTTTAATTAAGGTGATCAGCCCAACTTTTATTTCGTCAAGGTTTTGAAACACTTGGATTAATAATCCTCTGTACTATTCAAGCCAGAAAGTTCACAAGACTGGAATAGAATAATACATTTTTTGGTAGTTACCTGCTAGTAAATCCTGAAATAAATGCACTTCCTCCAGACAAGCACCGATTTTTTTCTGACATATGATTGCAGCCATAAAAAAGAAATATATTATCTGCAGAGGTTCAGGTTCAGCTGGAGCTTGAGTTCTTTGTTTTCTTTGCCTTTAGTCTTTGCAAGGTAAGTTATTTCTAAATAAAGAGTGTGATTTCAGGCCTGGGGTTTAAGATTAGAAATTCCTTGATGTCAGTCAGTCACGCCAGTCTTGAGGGATGCACCTGACACTGGTGTCTAAATGTCTGCTGTTGGATGCTGTTTCACAGTATCATTTTTGCTTTTTTCACCACTTCTGGTTCTTAGGTGAGACATCTGTATATTTGTGATTTTCACAAGAACTTCATTCAAAGTGTTCGGAACAAAAGGAAGAGGAAGACGAGCGATGATGGAGGTGACTCTCCTGAGCACGACACCGATGTTCCAGAGGTTCGTGGGCTGCTTTACCAGTTCTTAGCATGTTGAAGTTTCACTTGGATGTTCTCATATATCAGAAAATATTTATAGTTTAAATTGCAAGGCCACCAAAGCTGCTGTGGCGTTACTTTCACTTTCCAGGAAGAGTGTTTGCTAACGTGTGGTGTCCTGATTTTCTTCCTCATTCCCATATGAGTTCTTTGCCTGTGTAATGTTTTCTATAAAAAGAGGTGTCATAAGGTAACTGCACAGCTTCATATATGTACAGTTAAAACTGAATTTGATACTAATTTTTTTTAAGGGTAAAAATAAGTTATTTTTGGTGGTGTCTGATGCCCCAACATAATTCTTTGTTACCTAGCATGCACCGTTTTGCAAATACACTACAGAATTCAATAGGTCACTCTCTTTGACTGGGAATTTGATATCCAGGGATATTGAGCTGCTCCAGATATTTGCATACATGGTATTTTTCAGCACTATTTAAAACTACCTTTAAATAGTTTGTAACACATTTTTATTTTCAGGAGATAGGCCTGGGGGAAGTTTTCTGTGACAGAGAACTCTAGAATAATCCCTTCTCTGTGCCGTTGCGTGCTGCAGTTGCTTCAGTGATGTTTCTGGTACTGTTGACAGGGCAAAAGTTGTGCAGAGGAGATGCTGGGAGAAGCAGCGCATGGCCACGTCAGCAGAGCCCTCTGCTGGAAATGCCAGCCCTATTGGCAAAAAGCCTTTTATTTCTGAAAGAAAAAAAAGCCACCAAGTTATTTTGCCAGCAAAGCTGTGTCTTGGTGCAAAGCTTGTGCACACACCTCCTGTGTGGAGGTGTTGAAAGAGTAGCAAGTTTTTGGTACTGAGTTTTATTTAAGATAACCTGACCTTTTGTTATCACTGTTCGTGTTTCCGTTCTGCAAGGTTGTCTCTCAAAACTTTCCTGTTCAAGCTTTGCAGTAGTTGCCAGGGTGATTGCTGAAGACTCAGTTGCCATCTAAAAATGTTGGTGCTGTAGAGCACCAGAATATTTGGTGACTGAAACCTGAGGGATGCATGACACCCAACTGAACAGGGAACTCTGCACCGTGTCAGTTTTAATGTCATCTTCCTCTCCGTTTTCAGCAGAGATTCCTTTTGTCTTTGAAACTTGGCATTTCCCACATGATCTTCATCTTCCCTGCTATAACCTTGCCACCACCCCCTTTGCTTTTAAACTGTGCACTTCCTATTTAAGTATTTGAATTTCATTTCATCTCTGTACTCTGTTTTATGTCACAAGCCATTTGTTCAGTGCCTGCTAAATTGTTATTTCATGTGTGAGCTTTTTAAACCTTGTGGGAACAAAAGGTTCCCCTTTGCTTGGAGGTTGCAGAGGTGTAATTGAGAGCAGAAATTGGCCAGCAATTCTGTTGACAGCATGTGAACCAGAACAAAATTTTCTATTTCCCTGAGGCTATTTTGGTCCTTTAGCATTAACAAATACAAAATATACTTAGGTTTGTCAGTAAGACAAGCCAGTGTGGTTCTGAATGCAAGCAAGGAGAACTCCTGTTGAGGAAGAAGTAGTTATTTTTAGGTATTTTTAGATAAAATAACTACTCATAGAAGCTAAAGGTAGCGCTCATGCCCTCTTCACTTCATCACTTCCAGGTTGACTTGTTCCAGCTCCAGGTGAACACCCTGCGACGTTACAAGAGGCATTATAAGTTGCAGACCAGGCCTGGACTCAACAAGGCTCAGCTTGCAGAAGTAAGTGATGACAGCAGTGATGTTATCTCTGTTACGAGAAAACTTCCTTCTCTCCCCTGTTCCAGTGCACGTTTTGTGGACACTCACACCTCTGTGACTCACTGGTATGGACCGAGTGCTCTGAAAGGTTTCAGGAATGATACCAGCAGAAAGCTGCCTGTTTGCTTTTGCCTGGGACAGGCTTGGAAGCCATGGACACTGGCTCTTACAAGCCTGTTTTAGTAACTTGCTTGTCTCTGCTTCCTTTCCCACTCTCTTCATAGTCAGAATCAGTGCCCTTTAGAGAGCAGGAACAGGACCCAGTTTTCCATGGTCTAGAGGTGATCTGGGTCTGGCTGCTCAGCTGAAAGTCAGACTTAACCCACTAATAGTCTCTTTAAGTGCTCTTATTAGCTTTTCTTTCCTCACAGGCACTTGAACTTGTTGGAATTGCTTATTATTAAAGGCAGCATCACTGTCCATGGACTCAGATTCTTTATTTCCCTCCCTTGTCCTGATGATTCTGTATTATAAAAAGCTTTTTTCTTGAGGGCCTCTGCTGCTTTCTCACCATATGGGCTCTTTGTTCAGAAAGAACTCTCTGTATCTCTGTGTTATTTGGGCGAGTTGTGCTTGCTGTGCTTCTGCTCTGCTCTCTTTCCTGACTTGATCTGAAGGCATGCTGTGGGAAAAATCTATAAACTTGAAAAAACTGTAGTAGTTACTGATTAGTAGTGAGGTTGATTTTCTAAGTTGTGACTTTCACGACTGTCTGCCTAAAACTGTCTGGTTTGCTTTTACTTTTGCTTTTAAAGAACAAAAACCTGACAGACCAAAAAAGTGAGCAAGACACTATCTTCCTTTCTTTGAAAGTCAACCAAGGAATGAATGTACAAAATATAGAGAATGTGCAATGTAGGGCATGTAGGAGTAAGCTGAATGAAGCAGGATGGGGTTGTTCCTCATTAGTAGTCGTGATTTGTCATATTCTAACTAACCAGTTCGTAGTCTGTCAGCTGCCTCCTGCCATGAAGGACTGCCTGCTTAAGGAATTTACCATGAATGCACCCAAGAGGAAAGAAAAGATCAATTACCGTGCAGGCAGAAAATAAAGGGAGCCTAACTTAAAGTTGTCACACACTTCCCAGATTTCCCGTGAAGCCTGAGCAGCTTTGACTCTGCACTGGATCCTCATCCAGCTCCCGTGCTTGAATCACTGCTGCCTGAGGCTCGTACACTCCTCATGCTATCCCACCATAAGGAAAACTCAAGCATCCGTAAATCTTGGAGTGACTTACTGCTCAACCTGCATCCAAATCCCATTCCGGATCTGTGTTGGGTATCAAAAAAGAGCTTCTTCCATGTGAGAAGCAAATCTTGTCCAGCTCCAACATGTTTTCTACATTCACTTTCTGAGGAAAAATTAGCTCATGTTTCAGGGCTTATGCTGTTGTCAGAGAAAGGTAGCCCTAACCAAACCCTAACCCTCCCATTGCAAACTCCCTGATGTTCCTTTCAGTGAAAACTTAAGAGTCCAAAGGAAATCGTTCTGGATAAAACTTCTCTACACCTGGTTCACGCAGCAAAGTGCTGCTGTGTTTCTGATACGTTCCTTTAAAACAGAGGTGCAGGGAATATTTGGTGAGCAAGTTATCTCAGCACAAAATGTCGCTAAGGAGAAGCTGTGCTGCTTTGGCAGGAGGACGTTCTGGCTTCCAAATTCCGCTTGTAGGTTGGCTGCAAATCCTGCTGACATAGCAAGGCTATGTTATGTTCATACACACATTCCAGCTGTAAAGAGAGAGGGAGGTAAATGAGGACTGACAGTTGGAATTGGTGCATGTTTCACTCAACGGATAATGCGCTCAGTGGCCATAAAATCGTTTTTGGAAAGTGAAGAGAAACGCTGGTCTGATTATTTCTAGTTTTTAATTCCAGCATTTCTGTCTCTTTACCTGTTGTTCTTCTAGACTGTCAGTCGTCATTTCAGGAATATTCCAGTGAATGAGAAGGAGACACTTGCATATTTCATCTACATGGTGAAGAACAACAAGAGCAGGCTGGACCAGAAATCAGAAGGCAGCAAGCAACTCGATTGAAGATTAAGAAGGCTTGGAGTAAGAGGGATCTTGAAGGAACATGTGGTATTGTGCATTTTAGGTATATAAAAACTGTTAAAGTATATTGTAAATTTTTTTTTTAAATGCAGTGTCTGGATGACAGAAAAAAATATAGACATTCTTATGAGGAGTATTTGAAAACATGTGCCCAGCATGTTTCCGAAGACTTCTTCCCCTCATTTCAAAGTTATATTGGAATAAAGAAATGAGGATAATGGGGAAACCAAATAAACCTGTAGAACTGTGGAGTTTGTCAACTTGGTGTTTTAAACCATTTCTGGAAATCTACATCTCAGTGCAGTTCAGATCCCAGATGGAATTTTTTTCACTGAATTCAGGCTGCATCACAAAGCACCATGCAGTTTGTCTTGGTACAGGACTGGAAGAGCAGCAGAGATAAAATTCATTATCGAGGTGCATGGGTCAGAAGTTTGTCTGAAGCTTGCTGCTCACCTACACATGCTCTGTCTTGCCTTGAGTCAGTGCTTCAAGTCCCAAACTTCTACAAATGCTCCAGCTCACCAGATCTACTCCAGTGAACGCTACTTGACCAATATGAAATTGATGTATTTTTTTTGCCATTTTTTCCTCCCGACCCCATCCGACAGAGATGCCAACCAACTCTGCAGTCTCTTTTTCTAATTTCTTTTATTTAAGAACTCACTAATTAAATTTTATGTAAGCATTTAAAAACTTCTGCATTTCTCTGAATGTAGTATTAAGGCAAACACAACCTATTTGCTGATAATGTTGGTAGAAGTGCTTATTTAATTGATTTATGCATATTTCAGTGATGGTAGGTGAAACAACGGCTTGAGACATCAGTCTCTTAATTTCTGTGTCAGGTCAGTATCAGTCACAAGTGATGTGAATTTTATACTGAAGCTTTAGCAGGTGTCACAAAACTGCTGTGTGCATTCAGGGGCTCTGTTTAGTATAAAGCAGATTTATGGGTGAGACAGCCTAACCAGGGCAGTGATCTGACTGGAGCATTTCATAATACATTTCATCTGCCTTTGCAATGGGCAAGAAGCATCAAAGCATTTGCCTTTCATGAACCTTCCATGTGCTTTCATGAGAGCTGTGTGAGTGAGGGTGGCACACTGGTGCTCCCTAACTGGGCACTGTAGGAGGAGATCACCCCGGTTTTATTTAAAGCCGAGGTGTCCTTACAGATAATACAGTGGTTATTTTGGCAAAAGGAGCTTGTGAAAGTGTTGCTTGTGACTGACTGTTCTCCAGTGACCTCAAATTCTCTTCAGGGGATCTCATGATTTAAAGCACTGCTCTGTTTCTTCACTGTCCTGACCAGTGTCTCTATTCTGGTACAAGATGCCAAGACTCCACATAGAGAGGATATTCTTAACAAGCCTTAAGCAACGAAATGAACAGTAGAAAACTTTGGCTAGCATTTTGTAAATGGCAGGTTTTATTATTTCTAAACTGGATGAAGCTTTGTTGAAGAGCTAAACACACTGGTCATGGTCCCAGCTTAGTACTGCATCATGTTTGTAAGGCATGAAGGGTTCACTTAGTGAAGCTCTTGTGGAAGCTCTCCCAGGGTCTCTTTAAAATTCAAGTCACAATTTAAAGCAAGTTGTTCACATCACTCTGAATTGTTTGCTAATACTCCAAAAACATGTTCAACAAACTTCGGCACGTCTGAAGTCCTGTGTCATAGGCAGAAATACTCTGTTATGGTACATGTCCCATTTGTGACATCTGGGGAGTGTGATTGTTTCAGCATTTCCTCCTTTGATTCCATATGGATTTTTTAGAACATCAGACAAGAGAGAGGTTCAAGGAATGAGGAGAGGATGTCTTGTGTCAGTATTTCACGAATGCTTAAAAATTTCCTAATTGTGGTAGTCCTTTCCTTATTGAAAGGGTGGAGTAATTCCCACATCAGTCAACATGGTCTGGCTCCTCTCATTCAGGACAGATGGTTAGAAGCGTATGTTCTCTGACTGCATGTTAATCTCCAAAGTGCTCATGTAATCAGAGGATGTTACCAAGGGAAAACAAGTTTCTGAGTTGAGAAGGTTATGCCTCAGAGTGATTCTTCCCCTGTACTGGGCAGTGGTGAGGCCACACCTTGAGTGCTGTGTTCAGTTCTGGTCCCCTCAATTCAGGAAGGACATTGAGGTGCTGGAGCAGGTCCAGAGAAGGGAAACAAAGCTGGTAAAGGATCTGGAGCACAGGTCCTGTGAGGAATGGCTGAGGGAGCTGGGGTTGTTCAGCCTGGAGAAGAGGAGGTTCAGGGGGCACGCACTTACTCTGCAACTCCCTTGAGAGGAGGGTGGAGCCAGTGGGGGTTGGCCTCTTCTCCCAGGAAACCAGCAACAGGACAAGGGGAGATGGCCTCAAGCTGCACCAGGAAGGTCTAGGTTGGACATTTGGAGGAACTTCTTCACAGAAAGGGTGATTAAATATGGGAATGGGCTGCCCAGGGAGGTGGTGGAGTCACTGTCCCTGGAGGTGTTTAAGGGAAGACTGGATGTGGCACTTGGTGCCATGGTCTAATTGACACGGTGGTGTTTGGTCATAGGTTGGACTCGATGATCTCAGAGGTCTTTTCCAACCTAATTGATTCTGTGATTCTGTGATTCTAGACCAAAACTGTAAAAATGTAGTTTGTTTGGAATTTACTTTTTTTGTGGTTGTATTTTATTTTGTTTTATTTTTAAGAGTAAATAAATCTGTTGGGGGTGTTTTAGTAGCCAGCAGCAAAATGATTCTTTTCAAGGAAATATGGTGGCAGGTTCCATCTGTTCAGGTGTATTCACTGGAATGCTTTTGTGCCGAGGTGGTATCCAGGAAACTTTTCTTTTTTTCCTGAAATAGTCAATTGATGTTAAATGTGATCCTTGTTGGTTTCACTTCTAAAGCAATTATACTTTTTTTGAAGAAAAATCTTAGTGAAGTGTGATGATGAAGAGATGTTTACCAGCCATTAGCAGTTGTTTATAAGGTGGAAAGCTTGGAGGCAAGACACCAAAGAAACAGAAGAATCTTTGGCTGTCAGACCCCATGGCCTTATAAACCCCTTGCAAATGCCTTATTACCTTGTTCTCAACTTAGCTAAAGCAAAACACCTTGAGCAACAGAAAAGCTGATGGTCTTGTTGGAAGGGTCAGCCACTTGCTGGCTCCAGTGCTATGAACTGAAACCACACGTCAATTCAGTAGCAATATCCATGTTCAGGGTGCCTGTGATTCTTGAAAAGCATTTAGTGTCTAATAACCAGAAAACGCAACAATGCAATTGTCGTTGTGTACGATACCATGCTGTGTGTTCGATTCCTTATGCTGCATGCCAAGTAAAAAAAAAAAAATACTTTCCAACTTTTTATTTTAAACGTCAAAGTAAATGTGTTTGAACCTCACATTTGTGAAGCCATGAGGTGGGACATTTTCTCAGCACTTTTAGATGGGACTTGTTGGAAAGGTGTAAGACCCAAATCGCTTTGGCTGGTATGATAAGAGATTTTTTTTTTGCATTTTGCATTTTGCTTTTCACAGATGGGCCTTAAATTCTGTCTAGCTTTGAACCATGGAGCACAAGCCTTGGGGGCATGGAGGATGACCACATGTCATCTTCTATTTATAATAGTGGAAGCTTATTTCTTACAAGCCTGCATAGGTGACATTCACCCTGGGGCAGAGGAATCGTCTCTGAAGGTCTCCAGCCATTATATAGCCTAATGCAATTCCATAGCCTAGCTCAATTCTCATTGCAGAGTTCCATTAACTTAATTAGAGTTTTGAATAGATCCAAAGCCATTAGTATGCAGTCCAAATAATGCAGAAATATCTCGTCGGGGGTTAATTTCATCCTGTAAGCTGACCCTCTGCTCACTTCAAGGGAAGAAGAAGAAATCATTGCTGGTAGTTACTGGCTTGAGCTCAACTCAGGGGAGTTGGAAGCATGCAAAGACTCAAGTCGGTAGCAACGTGATGGCTGAAAAGTGCAAATACATCCAAGGAGGCTCTGTTAGTATGCAGTTTTCAAAATTTCTGAATCTAAAAGATTATTATATATCAACCTGAAGTAAACAATTGCATTTAAAAGTAATGTTTCTTTCGCCAGGCACTTTAGATGCTCAGCCTGAGAAAAGCAGAGGTTTGTACCACTTCTCTCCAGTATTCTGGTGTCCCAGTTTTCCTTAAAATGTGGCTGTAAACCACTATATACCCCAGCGTGCAAGGCTTAACCAGAACATGTCAAGCCTGGCATTTCAAGTTAGTCTAAAGTGCAAGCTGGGTTCAGAGAGGCTTTGAACACAAGAGCCGAAATAATCTGCAGTAAGTGGGAGTTTTCATGCGGGTCATGATGGCACAGGGAGGATGAAGCAGGACATGGCCCACAGAGAGACAGAACAAAACTCACTTCCACAGCAGCAGCAACGTGGAGGGAGATTTGTTCTGCATCAGCTCTTGTGATGGATGTTTTATGAGAGGGGGAGGAGGGCGAGCTGTGCACTTTACATCTTTTGGTTGAGCCAAATGTAAATACCAATGGGAGATCTTCAGCAGGAACTGCAGTTGGAGGGGAGAGGAGGGGTCTGCTGAGGGACTGTTTTGTTTAGGTTCGCAGATCGCTGGACTTCCCTGGAGCACTAGAGTCACTTTGTCTCTACAGTTTAGAAACGTGGGTAATGCAAGGTGGCCTCCCTTCCAAAAGGAGTCTTGTGCTGCCCAGAGTTAGGACTGAAGAGTCCCAAAGGTGAAGGAATGTTACTGATGCCTCACTCCTCGTGTCACTGATGCCCTTTAACCATCTCTAGCTTATCAAGTTGGGGAGTTCTCATCTTCCACTTTCCAAGTGCAAATGAACTGTTAGGATGTAAGATACTCTTTGCACTTTTCACAGCTATCCCTGGTCTCACGTTTTTGACTTAATTGTGAACACATCTGTTTGGGATGAACTAAATGCTTGAAGAAAGTGTGGGGAGAGGGGAAGGCTCCTGCCTTAAACCTGAACTTCCCTTGCAAGCAGCTCTGCAGGCCATCCTGTACAAGAGCAGGTTCCAGGAGCCTATGGCTTACCTGAGCCTTACCAGGGCTGGGTTTACTCCTGTCCTACCCACACCTCTGCTCCTCTGCAGGGAAGGTGGGTAGCAGGTAACTTGCAGAATGGTTTGGAGTCTTTTGGCAGGCTTACTGGGAGAGAAAACTGTGTTCCCTCTTCTGTTTCTGGCCTCCATGTGTTGTGCTGATCTTATGCCAAATGTTTTGGACACCTTGTATTTTTAACTGTGTAATATAGCTGTGTATTGTCAAAGCAAATTAGTAACTTATAGCAAAAACTGTAGAACTCATTTCTCTGAGGTGTAGGAAATGTCCTGCTTCCACTGTGTATGAGACTTCAACTCTGTACTGTCTGACAAAGATAAAATTCTGAATTTCACTTTAATAAATGATCTATCTAGCAACCAGGCCTACATTCCCTTGTTTGCCTTTCTGCCCTCAGCAGTGATGGTTCTAGAGCCAGTGGACTTCTGCTTTGTGTGGATGTTTCGTGCCAGGCTTCTCAGATTCACTGTCTTTTCCCAGCCACCTCCCCAGGGCTGAGAACACTGCAGACGTGGAGCAGAGAATGGCACTGCTGAGTGGGAGTGCCAAGCCTGGAGTAAAAACCTCAGGTGATGGGATATTTTGTGACAAACCCATGTGGGTTGCCCAGGTACAATTCATGGAGTCTTTTGAATGCAACAAAAAGACAACTCACAGGAACAGTGAAAGTTGTTGAAGAGCCACATGCCCTTGCGTTTTGGGGAGTGTTGGGCTTTTCTATGATGGGAATTCCTCCCCTCCTGTATCATGAGCAGTCTACCAAGTGTGGCTTCTCATTTGATTTATGTTTCCTAATGAATCTTCTTTATGTCTAGTTCAACCCTGTGGTTCTGCTTCCTTCTCAGGCACATCCTTGGTTTCATTTCATGCATGATTAATAGCTCCTATTGTCCAGAGTCAAACCTGCATGCCCAGCTGACAGGGTGGGCGCTGCTCCAGAGCAGTAATGACACGGAGCATCCCAACATTCAAGATCCTTTCCCACTAAGTGTTTTGTTTCATTTCTTTTTCTGATATTCATCTTCCTCCTGACTATCAGCCTTACAGGCAAAGGTGCCTCACTTTTTTGCAGCACTGAGGAAGCAGTGAAAAAAGCTGGGACTTCAGTACGCGTTCATGTGAACTCTGTCATGGTGTTTCCAAGGCTCTGCTGGCACTGGTTGAGTCATGCTTTTAGCCCTGATTTTTATCCAGGAAAGAGGTTGTAATGTAGCTTTTCACACACTTGGGCTCTCACAGAGGAGGATGATCAGATGTTGAAAGCATTACACCCAAAAGAGAGCCCAGTGTCCCCAGTGCCTGCCTTTGTGGATGTGTCTGGAGGCCTTAATGAACCAGGATCATTTTGGAATGTGCTGCCATGCCACAGGAAGTTCTCCCTGCCTCAAGGAGCTCTCAGTTCAGGAAGGCAAGACCAGAGGTTACACAGGTGGGCACCATGGAACAAGGAGCAGGGGTGGATCACATCACAGCCTGTGTGTTGTTGAGGGCTTTTAGGAGATGTCGGGGGAAAGTCTTCAGGTGAGAGCAAGGGCAACAAGTGGAAGGGGAAAACTGTGTCATTTGCATTCCCAAATTGATGAGTGGAGGCTCTTCTGCCAGCACAGTGAGAAGGAGAGGCAGCAGGGCTAGAGGAGGACAGCTGCAAGCAGCAACCTTTTGTGCAGGTGCTGACTTTAGTATGAGAGGGTATAATGGGAACTTGTGATGGAAATAAACCCTGCCAGTTAATCTGTTGCTTGTATAGAGTAATGAATAATGCTACTTACTCTCATGTTTTCTCCCTGCCAAGAAACCCACAGAAGCTTTCAAACTCAAAACTGAGGCGGAATCTGCTCAGTCTTTTTAACACATTCACACTGAGAAACAAAGGAACCAGCAGATTGAGCTGACGGCCGAGAACTGCACGTCCCTCTCTGCACTCCCGGCTGCCGTGCGAGGGCAGTGTCAGCTCAGGAACCCGGGAGGGGGGATCGCTGCCCCTCCGAGCCCAGGGCAGCTGCCGGGGCACCGGGGCCGTGTCCCCATCCCGAAGATGCTTCCCTGGCAGGAGCTGGCTGTGCTTGTCAGAGACCGGAAACGAGATTACACCGTGCTGGGATGTGGAGATCATAAAAACGGTTTGTTTGGGTTTTGAGGGTTTTTTTCCTGGTTGGACATTGAAATTGAACACGTCCGATCCTCTGCGTGAGCCGTCCTTGCAGCCTTGATGGAAACCAGGCGTTGCTTCCCTGCTCCCCAGCAGAAAGGGCAGCACAGAGGACCAGGGAAAAATGTGAATGTGGTTTTAATGGTTTTGTGTCTTAGAGATGTGGCTGTGCAGGAGTGTGGGGGTGAGAGACTCGGGGTTTGCTTTCTTTTTTTTTTCTTTTTTTTTTTTTTTTTTTAGTTTCTCCTCTATCCACTAAGGGATTACTACACAGCTCCACCAGCACTCAGTCTCACTTCGCCAGGAACTGGAGTCCACATCTCTTACCCTTGCAGGCAGTGCTGGCTTCTTCCCTAAGAACCTGAAAACCTCCCAGGGTGCTTTTAATTAATTGCTCTTGGAACTTGGAAGATCACTTCCCTTTATATATTGCAGGAAGTACTCCATGATCAGCCCAGCACCTTCAGCAGGAACACCATGGAGCTGTGGGGAAGAGGGAACTGTCCGGTACCTGAGGTGGCTCTGCTGCGTCTCCTACCACAGAGAGGGACTGCCAGGGGCCAGAGTGCAGTGATGGGCACCCCAAAAGCCCTGAGTCCCTTCCTGGCCTTGACACCTGTGGGGGCAGAGCCTGTTGTATCCAGCTCGTTTGCACCTCACTGTGGTGTCTGGGTTCTCAGCAGCTCCTGCACCCAGCCCAGCAGCCATGGCCTGGGAGGAAGCCCAGGTGAGCAGAGGAGGGAGTTCCAGGGTTCCTGCAAGCTTTGTGCACAAACTCAAACTCGTAACTCCTTCCCATGCCTCAGTCTGGGAAGGAGCTCCTGGCCAAGGCAATTAAACCAGCCTGCTCTGGCCTCTGCTTTCCCCTCGACTGCTCCTGCAGGTCACTCACAGGCCATGAGAATTTTGTCAAGGTAGCTGCAGTTTGAGGGGAAAAAAACCCTTTTCCTCTCAATCCCTCAGCTTTCAGCTGCTGGTGATGCCATAAATTCCCCTACTTCTCTGGTTACTGTAAAGTCTTTCAGGGTGGTCAGGACCTGAATTCCTCACACAAAAGAAGCAACAGGGGGAAAGGAAACAGCAAGAAGGGCCTTCCCTGCCTTGGGGATCTGTCACAAGGGCTCGGCGAGGCTCCAAGCCTGTGCTCCTGCTCTGCAATCCCTCTGCTCTTAGGTAACTGCCTCACCCCCATCTCACCAGTGCACACCCTCCTCCCAGCCTGCACTTCCCACTCGTGCTCCAGCAGCTCCATCTGGCTCCTTGGCCCCTCTGGTCTGCAGGCTCCTGGAGCTGCAGCATCTCCAGGTTTGGAGTAACCAGGAGAGACAGAGCTCGTCCAGCATCACAGAGCTGTGGGGACAGCACCGAGTGCTGCTGAGCAAAGCCCAGCTGGCTTCACCCCCTGCCCTGAGCTGTACAGCCCTGGTTCTCTGCCAGTCCTTCCATGCTGGGCCTTAAACCCAGCTGCTGCATGAGATACAAGTGGGCTGCCGTGCCACCCGACACCACCCACCCTCACCTGAAGGCTGTGCTGCGATGTCGTGGGAGATCACTGGGAAACTGGCAGCAAAGTGTCAGCACTGCCAGAGAAGGTGCTTGCTATGGGCATTGCTCCACCACTGAGCAGGACAAGAATGGGTTATTCTGCAGAAAGCTGTGGTTCTCCCAGTCCTCTGCACTGGAGAAAGAGCCTTCATGGAATTAAGGAGCAATGCAGGTTGGCTTTGGAGAGGTAGTGACATGGGATGGATGATGAGTTTGTCCATTGTTTAAAGGATGGACTTGGGAAGGCTGGCCCAAGGTGCAGGGTTCTTGGTCTTTTCCCAGCACAGGCAGCTGCATGGAAAAATATACCCTGGGCAGAGCTCAGTGCACGTAGACCCAAACAAGGACTGCCACAGGGGTGAAAACCCAGAGAGTTTGGAATTGGTTTAGAAAATAAAATAAAAGTGAGAAAGTAAAAGTCAGTCTTCATCTACCTTGCGGCTGCAGAGTCTTCCCGTGCTTGGACATCATTTCTACAGCCCTGGATTAGAACTGCATCTTCTCTTTAGATGGGTCTCAGAACCACGTGACTCCGGGAGCATGGAGATTTGAGGAAGAACTCTCGCATGTCATGAACTTTGCAGCTGGGCGGGGCCTCGGTTGGGCAGAAAACCTTCCCACCTGAGCAGTGCTCCCAGGAGACAGTCTGACTTCGGAGCCTGCAACTGGCCTGAGAGGCTCCAAGTGTTGGGAGAGGATCAAAAAGCTCCCCTGGCAGTAAATCTTTCACCTGCCATGTGACTCACTGGGGCTTGTGGCCATTCCTCCGAGGTCGGCCCCGGGTCAGGATTTCTCCTGTCTCTTTAGCCCCCAAACCTGGAGATTTTTGTCTTATCTTTGACGCCATCTTGACACCGAAAACAAATTATGGCCCAATTACCCTTCCTCAGAGGGGCTGGGGCTACCTTAAATGGCCACAACTACCAGGCGCTTCCTTAAGAGCGGTAATTAGTGGGGCGTGGGGTGGGGGCAAGCACTGGGGTACCCCTGGCATGGGGCTGCCCTTGCTCCCCTGCTTGCCATGGCAGGAGGGGACAGCCCATCCAGCCCCGTCCCATCCTATCCCATTCTATCCCGTCCTGCTCACTCTGGCCCAGCCCTGCCGCACCCTTGGGCTCCGCAGAGGCCAAGCAGAGGTGGGGCTCGCTGCCACTGTGCTGTCCGGCGTGGGGGCTGCCCTGCCCCCTGCCCCCCCCAGCCCTATGTCACCGGCTGGGGCCAGCCCAGAGGGGCCCCGTGACGGGAGGCAGCAGCCCTGGCCCTGGCCGTGACCTTCGGGACGACCTCGAGTGAGTCCCTGCCAGGGCTGGGGACCGGCTGTGCCTCTCACTGCAAGCTGGGACATTTCCGTGTTCACCCCGAGAAACGCGGGACAGCAGCATCGCAGCTGAACTGCCGTAACCACCGGCCTGAAACTTCTAAAATTTGTTTTTCTATTCCCATCTTTCAGTGTCATTACACCGCCCTCTCCTCTGCTCTGTCCCTGGGCATTTGTTGCCCAGGGTTGTGCTGTCTGCCTGAACCCAGCAGCTGTTTTGGGAGCTGGCAAATCCAGCCTGCAGCCTGGACAGTGCTCATGGGTGATCGGGTCTGGGTGTTTCTTTCCCCCCGCTTTTTTTTTTTTTTTTTTTTTTTGTCAGATTGGTATTTTATTTGGCTCCATCCTGTCTACCGAGCTGTCCAGTGTAACCCTTCCCTTGCTGCTTCTGAGATAAGAATAGGCTCCCCCGAGATCAGATAAACAGGCCCATAAATACCTACAACAACAAGAAGCAGGGTCTGGGCTTGGCAGGAAAGGAGGGAAAAAAAAAAAAAAAGCCAAAAAAGAGCCATTCCTTTGCACGCCAAAGCAGGGGTGCAGAGCGAGGGGTGGGAAGCGCCCGACGCCTCCTTGCCCACAGCACTTGCCCCCTTGGCCAGACAGGCAGCCAGGGGCCAAGCAGGGCTGGCAGCAGGGTCCCCTGCAGTGTCCCTCGTGGCGGGATTCCAGCGGCAGGGAGCCTGGCACGTAAGATGCCGCCCCGGGGCCAAGCGATCCCGGCGTGCGTGTTCCTCTGCCCGGGCAACTGCCGGCCGCAGCCTGCGTGCCCCGAGCCAGCTGCTTCCCAACGGCAACAAGTTCACGGCAGGGTCGAGCTGAAGGTACGTGCAGGGCCATCTCCCCTGACCGATGAGCTAGGCCCTTCGATAGCCAAAAACTCAAAGCTGGTGGCCAAACCGTTTTTCCAATCAGTTCTGCTGCCGGCGGCACCGGGAGCTCTGCCGCAGCCGGCCGGAGGCTGCCGGGACGCCGCTCCCAGCCGTGGTTCGCTGCCGGAAGAAGGGAGGCTGTCCGTGTGCAGGGCTCCCATCCCCCTGCAGCTCCTCTCCCTTTGGGGATGAAGAGGGTGACCCCATCCTAGGCTGGAACAGGCGCTGAGCTGCAACCTCGACTGCGCTTCCCGGCCCCGGGAGTGGCGGAACCGCCCGAGCGGTGCCGAGCTGGGCACGGAGCTCGCTGCTTGCAAATGCAGCCCTTCCAAAGCGTTTTGGGGAGCGGGAGAGTCCGAGACTACAGGAAATTATTAGTGCCTTTTTTTTTTTTACCCACTCTCCCTCCAAATGCTGAGCCACTATCTCACAGGGAAACCCCCTTGCTGGGCAGGGAAATCCTCTGCAGCCGTGGAAACGGAGAGCGCTTTCATTTGCAAAATCCCGAAGGAACAGGGGAGGCTGGCGCTGAGGACACCTTCCCCAGAAGTTTGCAACCAGCAGGTACCACCACCAGAAACCCGTGGAAAAAAAAGCAAAAATCCTGCGGGTGCAGGCAGAACATCGCCCTGGCTGTGCAGGGTGCCCCCTCCCAGAAGCAAAGCTGGAAACACGTGAGGTAAAAGCCAGCGGAGGTTTTTTAGTGGGGTGAAAGGTCCGCAGGCTGCGAGCGAGGTACCAGATAGAGCTTGGTGTGATGGCACCGAGGACACGATTCCCGTGCAGAGTCACCTTTGCCTCACAGCAGAGCAAGTCCAAAGTTCCCATTTAACGCTTTCCCTCATCTGCTGCCGAAGGGCAGCCCCGACTGGTGCCGTATGGATACAGGGATACCGGCTGGCGCATATAAACAGGACTGGGGCTGGACACATTTATAGGGCACTGGATTATAGTGTTAGTGACAGCTTGGGAGCTTTCCCATAAGAACCCAGCCCTTTGGGAGACTGTGAAACTTAGACATAAAGTTGGATATTTGGGGCTGACTTTCTGTACGGGTTTTTTTTGTTGTTGTTGTTGTTGTTTTGGTTTTTTGTTTTCTCCCTTGAACGCGTTAGGGTTTGGGAGTGCCCTACTCTACTTCACTCATGGAAGTGGTAACATGCTAAACTTGTAGCTCAAACAAAAAAAGTACTGCGGGCGGGCAATGCTCTTCTCAGGCAGTCAATTTTCATCTCAGCCTCGCTCAAAAAGATCAGAAAACAGATCAGGGCAGAGAAGGCAGCCGTGTAGCGGCTCCGGAGTGAGGGAAGGCTGATTCACGCAGCGAGATCCTTCTTCATCGAGAGTTAATTACTCTGGCTGTACCCCCCAGTGTTTGTGCGTCCCTCCGTCTGTATTCATACACATGCACAAAGTGGGTGTAAAACCCAAGCTGCTTCCCCACGGGTGAGCTGGGGTATTCTTGGTGTGTGCGGCTGCACAAGCACAGATTGATCGATGTGTCAGTATTTTACAGATGTTGCATCATCACTTCTATACCTTTAGTCGCAATCAAGAGCTTGGTTTCAAACAGAAAATGTAAACGTCCCTGCTGTGAGCCCTCAGATTAGCCCCAGAATAATGTACAAATTTACCCGTGCTGTATTTCTTTGCCCCAAGCAGCTGCGCGAGTGCCAGGGTTTATCCCGGTGTCTCTGCGAACGACAGCGTGGCCAGGCTGGGAAGGCAGGATCAGACTCTGAGCCCACGCACACACGTCTTCGAACTCTTTGCTGAAAGCACCGTGTGTGCACAGTGTAAAGGAATGAGGATTTGGCTTTAATTATTAAGGATTATTAAGGATTTATGCCTGAGTAGTGACAGAGGTGAATTCGGGCTGCGTGAGCGTTGCTGTGTCTGAGGCTGGAGGCATCCATCGTGTTCGGATGGCGAGGACAGGACGCTGCTCCTTCGAAATGTGGCCGAGGCAGCGCCTAACAGAGAATCCCTGTGAGAAAGTGCTGCCGGTGCCAGAGCCGGGCGAGCTGCCCCGGCAGGACACGGGAGCCGAGCCCTGGCTCTCTACGTAGCAGCAATAAAACCTGAGGCTCCACAGCTCTACGGTGCCATCCAGACGCTGTAAAGGCCTGATCCTGCCATCCTTCCTCAAGCTAAATACAAGTCCAGTCCCTCTAGAAGGTCTCCTGGGTAGGGAGGGAAGGGGTTGTAGGGCAGGGGCAGAGTTCGTGCCCTGGGGGAGGCTGCGGGTACACGTTTGGAGAGCTCCACCAGCTCCTGCGGTGAACAAGCACGGCATAAACAAGTCTCAAAGGATCCCGAGCTCCCCAGGGAGGAATTCCCTCACATGGATCGGCTCCACAGCAGAGTACTGACTTCAGAAATGTCCCTAATTCCACAGCTTCCCTGTGGGCAGCGCAGGGGACCTGGCCAGAGCAGCGCGATTGCCGGAGCAGGGGAAAGCAGAGGGCTCGGACCCGAGGCCGTTTGCATAAAGTTTAAATTTTATTTTATTAAAAGGTTTTTTTTTTTTAGCTATTCAATTTTAAATACGTGGTGTGGCGCGCTCGGTCCCTCGGGAAGTGGTCATGCAGATCTGAGGTAGAAAACCCGGCACAGGAGTGTTCCCAAATGCACCTCTAGGTAGTTTCACCGCAGCCACACGTCGGTCAGGCAGCGGACGGGGAGAGGGGATCGGGGGCTCGTATTTACAATAGCAAACGAATCGAACCGCTCCAGTCCGGCCCGGCAGGGCAGGAGCCGCCGATCGCTGCTGGCAGCGGGAAGGAGCAACGATTACTGCAATGCGGGAAGGGGACACGGGGAAAGGGCCCGGCTGGTCCCCGCTGCCGACGGGGCGGGCAGGACCCGAGCCCGCAAAGCGCTCTCGCCTCTCTCCCGCGGAGTATCCGTCCGGGCGGGGGGCAGCCGGGCCGGCTCCCCGTGTCCTGAGCCTGGATGGGCTCCGGAGCCGGGCTGGGCTCTCTCCGTCATTGCACATGGAGGGGCGGGCGGGGAGCGCCGTCGGGGCGGCAGGGCAGCTCTCAGGGGTTCAGTTCCAGAGCCCAGACCTGCTGGGGCCAACCCGTCCGGCCCTTCAGCTTCTTCTCGCCGTGACCCAGAGGCTGCGAATAGACCTCGGGCTGCTGCGGGAGAGGAGACGGGGAGAGGAGGGAGAAAGGAGCGGTCAGGAACGGAGCGGGGTCCCGTGCCGGCCGCCCGCCCCTTGCGCCCGCCGCAGGGTTGCAGCCGGGCTCCGCAGCTCCGAGCGGCTTTGCCAGC
>VYXC01006019.1:935341-978609 GCA_013397175.1 Platysteira castanea | reverse complement strand
AGCCCCGGCCGGGCCGGGCCGTGTGCGCGCTCAGGGGCCGCAGTGACCCGGGGACATTCTGCTTCCCAAGCGCCGAATCCCCACTCGGGACAGGCCCGGCCCCGCGGGAGCGGAGCGCGGGGAGGCGGCGGGGCCGAGTGGGCAGCGCAGGATGCTGAGGGCCGCACTCGGAGCCAGGGGATGGGGAGAAAAGGGGGCGAAGGCATCGGAATGAGGCCGGGCTGGGCACCCCTAGGGTTGGGGGTGGCAGGGATGGGGTGTGGGCTCTCTCTCTGCACATGGGGCTCTGGGCCCACGCCTGCTCCGTGCGTTGCACAACTGCACAGGGATGTGCACTGCACGCGTGTACAGCACACGCCCACGCCGTGCAACGCACGCTGCACAAATCCACGCCGCACTTGTGTTGGTTACACCACGCAGTGCTGCTCACACCAGTGCACTGGACACGTTGCCCACATGCACCACAAAGATGCTGCACACACCACACAGCTCCCTGCGCTGCATACACTCTCCACAAACGCGTCACACACGTGCACCCTGTATGCTACATACACCAGCAGCACAGATGTGCTACACGCACAACGTAACCGTAAGTAAATTACACACACACGTATAGCACACGCACACCTATCACACACATGGCTTATAAACACACGTGTGTGTGCTGCTTACCCATGTGCAGACACTGCATGGATGCACAGATATATAAAAATGATATTATCTATGCACACAAACTTATTTACAATAGGGAGGTGGGGACCTGCCCTGTGTTTCCCTGTCCCAGCCTGGCCGCGGAAGGGCTGGGGGGACCCGCTAGGGTTGGGATCTTGTACTTCACCACAGCCCCAAACCCAAGCCCAGGGTGGGGCCCTGAAGAGGACAGCACGTCCTGCTCACCTCTGCACCCGTTGGAGACAGATCCCCAGGAGGATGTGTCCCAGAGCCCGGGCTTCACCCCCAGCCCTGCCTGGTGACACTGGGGCTGACCCCTGCCCTTGCTGCAGTGACTCCCAGCGAGGACGGGCTGGGCACCGCAGTGGCGATCACAGCACGGCGGGGCAGGAAGGGGCTTTGGGCCCAAGGTATGTTAGCGATTAACGGCGCTTTCCAGCGATTCATCTTGCAGCGGAGGGTGGAAACGTTGGAGGGTTGTTTGCAGGCGCTTGTATTAATCATCCGGGCTAACACACCATTAACGTCCTCCTGCATTTTAAAGATGACAAATTTTATTTGACTTCTCTCAATCACGGTTCCCGGGCGGATTCGGGAGCCACTTAAATGCCTCGGATTTTCCATCGTTAGTTGTTACAAGGCGAGTTGCAAAGGCAGGAGGCTGGGGGGGCCGGGGCAGGGTGCAAGCAGGTCTCCGGTTCTGCCGGGCCCTGGCGGCCGGGGGGGCGCGGCCGTGCCGGATCTGCCCAGCTTTGTTCCCCCCTGCTTTGTTCTCAGCTGCTGCAAAGACCCCCCTTCCCCACCCCCTTTAAACAAGCGCCCTGCAAACATTTGCTAGTGATTATTCTCCTGTTAGAGCCAGGCCTTGGGTAGGGCGTCGTGTCCCCGATTTCCTTCCAAACAGCCGTGGTTGGGTGGGATCCCCGAGCCCGGCTCAGAGCCGGTGGGAGCCAGTGCCCACCTGGGAGAAGTTCAGGGGTCCCACTTCATGGCTCACCCCCTCCATGCTGGCAGAGCATTACCTGTGGGGCCCTGCTCCTCTCTGAGCTTCTCCCCAACCCTGCAAACTTCCAGGTTAGAGTCTTTGCCACCTATCCCCATCTCTAGAAACACTCCCCCAAAATACCCCTGTCATCCCTACATCCCTGCATGGCACAGGCCGCTTACAGCCACATCCTGCTGGGAGCTGACGCCTTGAGCCGTGCACCAGAGTCACCTCCAGCCTCCAGCTGCCGAGCCAGGTAAGCCCAGCCCAGGACCGGGTATTATCTTGCTTAATCCACGCCCTGATGGAGGTCCTTAGACCCCGTGGAGTTTGGAAGTGCTCAGCTGAGCAAATACTGGGACCAGAGGGTTGACTTTCCTTTGGAAAATCATTCTAATCTTTCGTGTTTTAATAAAATAATAAAACCAGAGCCCTTTTCATGCTGACACCTTCTAAATCAAACCAGACTGCCTTTGTCATGGCGTCCAAATTTAGCACTTCTCAAACTTTTGGTGAGTTTCTTTAATTTCACATCTCCCTACTCCCATGGGGGAGAAAACGCTGGGCAGTTTGGATTAGGTGATTTATGGCTGGCATGACAGGAGGAACCACGTTTCTCTCCACCTGTTTTCCTTCAAATCCTTCCCAGAGAAAGATTTCCTGCCCTCACTGCCAGGCGAAGGTGAGGGGGCCAATGCTGCACATTGGGAGTGAGGTTATCCCAGGTCTCTGTGAACCCCAGCACCCCAAACGCAGCAGCAGCCACCAAGATCTGCATCCATCCCCATTTCTGGGACGAGACCTGAGGTTTTGGCTCTGGCCCCTCAGCCACCTCCTTATCAGTGCCCAGCGAGCGGCAGCCCCGGGTGTCCTGTGACTTTGACGCCAGCTCTGCTCCCCCCCTCTGGCTCCCTTATCTAAATAGGAGCGTAAATCAGGGCCTTGGCAGATGCCCTGGCAGGACAGGGACTCCATAAAAAGGGGCTCTGCTCCAGCTCTGTTTACATTGCAGCCCCGTAAAATATTCCCCTTGTCTTCCTTGTTAGCATCTCCCTGCAGCATCCCAGCACCCTCCTGCACCCACATCCCCCCCAGCCCAAGCTCCACTGCAGCCCCAGGGTGCAGCCAGGAGGGTCCCAGCCCTGTCACCCCACAGCCCCACACCATGTCCCCCATCAGGTTATGCCCAGGGTACCTCCTCACTCAGCCACTGCCTTCGATCCCCTCCTCAGCCACTGCAGGCGCAGAGCAGGGCTGAGCCAGCTCCCCTGGGCAGCTGGGTTGTGTCTAAAGGTGCCCCTGGGTATTTATAGCACTTGCCTGAAATAATGCAATAATAATCACTCAGCACCTTCCTAACAGTTCTGCTCTCAGAGGCCTCAGGGGACGGTGGCAAAAACCCTTGGGAAACTGAGGCATGAGCAGAGTCTGCTTCAAGGAGAGCTGCAGAGAGCTGCTCTGGGGGATTATTTCCCTCCTGGCAATGTGAGGAGCGAGAGAACTTGCAGAAGTGAATGAACTCAAGTCAGTTTGATCAGCAATGAACTCAGCCCTGGGGTCACAGCTAAGGCTGGGCTGCAAAAGCCCACTCAGGGCATCCCTCCACCCCGGCAGGGTTTGCCACACGTGTCCTGCTGCACCAGGATGGGTTTTATAGGGGTGGGGGTGCTGGGGTGCAGCAGAGCTCACACTTGCTGGTGCCCACACACTCTCCTGTGCCCACACACTGCTTGAGTGCCCCAGACAACCTCACTGGGCTGCTTAATCCTACATCAGCACCACAGGAGCAGCTCCAAGTGGGGTTCAGTCTGTCAAAGCCCCACGGAAGGAGCAGGAGGAGCTGGGGGTGAACATGGGGCTGTGCCTGGATGCTCCTGTTCTCAGCAGCAGCCCACAGCATCTCCTCTGCCCACACCCCTCCCGCGCCGCCCCTATGGCGACACACAGGATGACTGCAACCATTGCCCCTCAAGAAATACCATCTATTTATGGCCAAACAGCCACTGTCTTGTGTGGATAAATCAAGAGGAAAACAAAGCTTTATGGAAAAAAAGTATTAAATTTTCCATGTGCTCCTGAAGGGGTGGGCCAGGCACTCGCTGTTTATTTTTTGGGCTCTCTCTTTGCTAGTACTGTAAGTGACATTGTGTTTACAAAAGTTTTTATGTCATCAGAGGAAAGTCACAGCTCAGCTTCCTCTCCTGTGTATTTTATGTAGATGGATGTGTCTAAGAGGAACATTCAAGCTAAACAGAGAGCTGGTTTATAGGAAAATGTATTTATTTGAAAAATCGTAACTCACAATTTCGGCAAAACCGGGCTCCACATTTATTGCTGCTAATGGGGTGTGGCGGCCATAAATTAACCTGGAAAATTGCTGTGGCCATTTCAACAATGGCTCATTGTGCTGATGGAGCAGCAGCCCCCCAAAGACGGCTCATGTCAATTTGCAATTAAGTTTGGATGCAAACAACAGGCAAAGGGAAGGTAACAACAGCCTAACTGATGGAACCAGCCCCCAAATCATTGCTCTAGGCTGGCATGGGTGCCCTGAGTCTCACTTAAAACAAAGCTGTTCCCTCATCTGATTGCCATGGAAATCAGTGGAAAGAGGCTCCACCTGCCATAAGGGGAATTTCTGTTTATATTACATTACCTGTCATAGACAGATAATTGGAGATGGCAGAAAAACCCAGTCCATGAGCTCTGACTGGCAGCCCAGGTGAGCCACATGCTTGGAGAGCACATCGAATTGCTCCCTGATTGACCTCTCCTCTTGAAGGAAATTTTGCACGGAAGAAGGGTGGTGCTCCTACCCTAAAACCTCAGCTTTCTCCACTCAGACTCCCTGCTGAGGCAAACACTGATCCCCAAAGCCTTGAGGCTGGCTGCTGACCCTGGGGTAGAAGCTGCCACTGTCATTCTCCCATCCCCGATCCCCTGGCCTGGGGCAGGGTTTGGCTGCTGGCTCCTGGTGGCAGCTCTGTACTCATGGGGAGTAGTGGAGAAGAGCTCCCGGATGATTCAGGTCCCTGACAAAAACCAGTGCCTTTCCCTCCTCGAACCACTTTCCATCCTGAAGCAAATTTACAAGGGCTCTAAAATGTCCTGCTCCAGGGCATCAGCCAACTGCTAATGGCTGGGGATTGGGAAAGACATTTCCTCTGAGAAGGATTGCATAAGCGCTTATTAAGGCAGCTCCTGGCGTCTTCGTCAATAGCATCTGGTTTGGGGCATAGCTGGAGACAAACTGCTGGCTCTGGATGGGCAGAGCTGGCCTCGCTGCTTCCAGCTTTTCCCTTGGTCAGACGTGAGTGCAGGTTTGGGTCATCTCCTGTGTGCTGGTGGGGAAAGGGAGGTGGGTCATGATACGGGGTTTGTCTTTCTCCCTGTCCCCCTGCTCTCAGCTCATCCTGGTGAGCCACTGTGGGGACTTCTCTTCACACTCCTTCCAAATCCACGAGCTCAGGGACCTTCCAACCCCAGGTACCATGATGCCCCATGTGCATGAGGGATTTCCCTGGTCCCTGCTTACACCACCATCCCACATTCCTTGAAAGAGGGGCTTCCCTCCTGTCCCATTGCTATTGGGGCTGGCACGGAGACTGACCTGGCTCGGTCGGTGAGCTCCTGTTCTACACCCTGTCTGGGTGACATTGCAGGTAAATCGTGGTGGGAAAAGGCTGCTGACAGTGGTCCAGACCACCAAAATAGGTTGGGATGCTTTTAACAGGGCTCTACTGTGTCACAGGCTTAGTGTGATGTGCTGGGACTGCGGAGCAGCCAGAGCCAGGGAACAGCACCCTGTCCATTCTTCCCTGTGGTGGCACCATGTCCTGGTATCCCAACCTTCCACTTTCCCCTCTGTGTGGATCCACATGGGGTTTTTAATTAATTTTGTCTCTTAAGATTTTCAGGGCAACTCCAGTTCTCATCACACAGTGACTCGTGCCAGGTCCAGCTATGGCTTCCCAACTGTGCCAGGGAAGGAGGATGAGGACAAGTAGTGGTGCCTTATTATCCTGGTTATAATCAGCTCTCTCAAAATTCCAGGCTTTCTCTCTGCTCAGGTGCAGGAGTTACTGCTCACTTCCATAGGAGCAGAGGGACTGATTTTCCCTTGGTTCCCCCCACTGCATCCCGGGATGTCTGTGCAGCTGCCAGGCCAGCCATTACAGCAAGACTCTCAAGATGGGTTTTCCAAGGTTGGGTTTTTTGCAGATTGAGATGGTTTTAAGAATTAACAAGCATCTGTTAATACTTTTTTTGCAACTGAAAATTATTTGGGAGTTGGGGGTTTTAAATAATTTTAGTGCTTTTTCCCACCCTTATTTCCCCTGTTTTATAAATGGGAGGTGGCAGAAGCCTCACCAGGGCTCATTATTCCCCATCCCAAGCTGGGATCCAGCACCCTGCATGGCTGTGCTTGTGCCTTCATAGGCATGGGGAGAGGTGGGGGTATTTTGGGGCAAAAGGGCCCAGAGACACAGAGTGTCCTTTTGCCAGCGTGGTCCATGGTGTCACCATGGATATCGCTACCTCCTTGCTTTCAGGGAGTCACAGGATGAGGAGATGCTGTAAAAAGTGAATCCAGACCTCCAAAGAATAACGCTTTTATTGTATATCAATATATACAGTAAATATGTGACTCCTCCTAACATGCTCTGGAGAGAAAAACTGTCTGAAATGGAGCTTATTGGAAGGAAATAAATTGCTCCCATAAAAATGCTGATCCCTCCCTACTTCTCAAAACTGAAACAAAATCGTTTGCTGTGAGCTGAAGACATTTCTTCCCTTGGCTCCTGGTTTTCCAAGAAGAGCAGGGAACATGAAGGAAAAACAAGCCTTCCCCATTAAAACACGCTTAAGCGAAACTCCAGTTTTCTCTTAAACTTTGCTTGGAAACATTTGGAGCAGCGTCGTGCGAACCAGTTCTGCTCTTTGAAAGGCCATTAAAATAAAAAACACCCAGCCCAAAATAGCTATCTCTGCAAGAAGCATCTTGTTTGGGCAAAAGTGGTTTGTTTTACACCGTAAATCCAAACAATCCTGGGGAAACATTGTGAAATTCGTGGCGCTGGCGGTGCAGCGGCTCCAGGGATGTTTTGTGGGACACGGACAAAGCTGGTGGGTGCTGGCAAGGTGATGGCCACCACCAGCACTTCACTGCTCATTATCCCAGCTGCTGGAGTATCCCTGACTTCAGCACAGTGCATTTTCCATCAGGCTGAAGGCTTGCGGGGTGAGTTCTGGCAGGGAGGGATTTTGTACCAGCATTCAGCCCCACTCTGATCTTGCCCCTAGAGCTCCTGTGGCCTCTCTAAAGGGCCCATCATATGCAGGAGCTGCGAACACTCACTCTGGGACAAACAAAAACCATTCTCCAAGAAGGTGTTTAAACCCTTCTTAAAGTTGTTTTTTTTTGTAACATATTCTGTGTTACACCTAGAGCACAAAAAGAAGGCAGTAATTCCTGAGCCAGCAATATACACACCAGCAATCCTGATACATTATTTATATATATATGTAGGAATATACTTGCATATCTAAATCAAATTTTTTAATATATAAAAATAAAATAAATGTAAGAACGAATATAATTATGATTGTAGTTGTAAATATAAAGAAATAAATTTTTTTTGTGTGTGTGTATATATATATATGTATGGTGCTGCTTTTTCTGCTAGTGGCATCAGTCTGTGATTTAAGCACAAATATTTCTGTCTCAGGGTCTCTGGCAGTGAAGTTTCTCTGTGCAGCTGCCCCTCCTGTGCAGCAAGCCCAGCCTGGTGAAGCCCTGCCAGGAGCCAAACACCCATGGAATTGGGGAGACCTTGCTCCTTACGGATTTGCGTGAAACAGCCAGTTTATGGGGGGAACTGGGATCCTCTGGATGGGCACTCCTCCTCACTATGGCTCTCCAGGAGGAAGCTGGCCCAGGCTGATCCGCTCGGTGTGATGCTGAAATCGTGGAGTGGAGGGTGGTGAGCCCCCAGCGCCGCATCCTCCCACCCCAAGAGCTGCTGCCCCCGCCTTTCCTCTGGAGGGGATGGGGGGAGAAGAGGCTGCAGCACTGTGGAACTGCAGTTTTAGAGAGTGGTGGTTGTTTTCTTGGGCCAAAAGGACAAGAAACATTGTGTCTAAAGATGACAGGCTCGATTTGCTGTGTCATTAACCAGAGCCGAAACTCTAGATGGGCTGGGTCTCCTGCGGGCCGCGCGCTGCTTCCCGCGCCGCTGCTGAGCTCTGATTCTGCCAGATAAAGGCCTTTGCGGGTGCACTTCTCCTGCTCAGACCTTGTTTTAATTCCATGGATGCTATTATGCAGTGTATGGGATGAGGAAGTTGTTTCTCCCCCTCTCCCACATGCATCCATAGTGGATGAATGTGCCCCCTAAAATGCACTGGCTCCCCAGCACACGTGTGCTCCCCCGGGTATTTGCAGGGGCTTCAAATAAGCACGAAGCATAACCCTCCTTCTCACCAGGAAAAACTCTCTCATTCCCAACCTTCCACAGCCTTGAGATCTCATGGAAATAAGCCCCAGGATCCAACCCAGGAGTGGTGTGGTGAAAACGGTGTGAGGTGCAAGTGGGCAGCAGGATCAGGAAGCCCCACAAAAGCCCCACAACCACCCACCTCTCGGTCCTGGCTGTGGTTACAAACCCCATTCCAGGTTAAAAGCAGCTGCTGAGACCCAAATGTGGTGCATGAGGAGAGCAGCCACCAGCCAGGTGAGCTGGGCTGCAGCATTCAGCTGCGCCAGGGGCCCTGCTGTGCTTACGGACATCAGCACCTAAATGCAAAGCACTTTTTAAATGAACACGGGTGCTCTGCGCTCTGAGCAGCCCCTGCCTTTGCAAGGAGAAAGCTGGAGGTGACAGGGCTCACATGGAGCTGGCTGAAAAGGGAGCAGTGGAGCCGGGTGTGCCGCCTGCCTGCGCCGCGTGAGCCAGCTTAGAGCACAGTAGGAAAAAATACCGCAATAGGCAAAGCATCTCCCATTTGCCCCTAAGCTGTGGCTCTTCCTGTGCTGATAACAAGCCCAGTAAATCTCCTTACAGCAGTGAGACATTTTTTTCCCCTCTCCTTCCCGCCTCACAGCCTTGTCAGACCACGCTGGCTGTGGGAACTGTAGTGGGGCCGCCCTCCTCACCCCTCTTTGGGGAAGCATCCCAAAGCATGCAGCCCCACGAGCATCCCAGCATGTTCCAGAGGCTCCGAGCCCTGCCCTGAGGTGTGGGAAGGAGCTGGGTGCAGGCAGGAGCTGTCTCCTCTCTAATTGCCCCGGGAGCCCTGTGGCTGAGCCCCTTGCTGCTATCTCAGGCCATCACAGCTGCTGCTGGGTTGAGTCAGGAGAGATGCAGACTGATACAGACCCTCTGTCCAACTGACAGGGGTGCAGGGCAAGAGTGGAGGAAGAAAACCTGGGATACACATGTCCAAAATCTCCCTGTCCTTAGTGCTTTGGCTGAAATGGGGAGCTTAGGCAGTGAGCAGGTTCCCATCAGCAGTGTGGTGTTCAGCCCTGGGCTGGATAAGCCCCAGTGACCTGTAAGATGTAGCTCCTGACCTGGGAGAGTTTGAGCCTGCCCGAAGCCAGGCAGAAAGAGCATTGCTGCTCTGAAAAAGCAGCTCTGGATGTGCTTGGCAGCAGGATGGGGTTTACTCGATTTAGGAGTTGTGGTGGGATGCAGGGCTCATAATTTCCCTTGCAGGAGATGGCCATAGAGCTGCCTCCCAATTGCTCTTTTTATGGCTGAGGGCCAGGGCCCCTTTTTGGTCCCATCACGCTGCTGTTCCCTCCCCATGGCCAGGACCCTGCCACCAAATTGCCCCCAGTAAATGCCACCACGCCATGGCTCAGCTGCTGCCCTGTTGGGAAATTCCTCCCTTTTGCATCAGCAGATGCTGTTCATTTTCCTCTTCCTCTCGTGAATTCCTCATAAATTTCCCGCTGCCGTCTCCACCAGCGCCATGTTCCCATTAAACCTTCCAGGCTGATTGCATCTGTCAGTGTCACTGTCTGGGGCTGGAATGTGTCACCCTGTTCCAGAGGAGTCATGTATTCAGCCCTGGCAGAGCATTTCAGGACAAAGCACTGGGTTAGATCACGGTGGGACAGTTTTCCTGCAGTGGCAAGTGCTGATCCATCTCGCGGAGCGGGAGGAAAGCACTGCCTCTGGATTCTTTCCTATTTATTTTTCCTAAACAGAGAACAGAGAAGTGTGAGAGTCACCTACCAACAGGATCCTGAACTTTGCTGGAGCGTCCTAAAGAAAGGGAGTTTGCTTTAAAAAGTCTCCAAACCCCATGAATCTGGAGCAGACATTTTTTTCCACTGTCCCTGTCATGTCTCACCGCTTTTGTCCAGATTCTTGGGGTGCCTGGTTGGTGGCAGGGGTGGCCCCGGACCTGTATGTATTTTGGGGTCCCTGCTGTGCAGTAGCAAGGGCTGGGGCTTGTAGGGTCTGGGATGTCCACAGCAGTGGAGGAAGGAGGTACAACCATGACCCAGCACCTCCCCAGCTCCCTGTAGGCAGTGGGGACAGGGAAACTCTGGTGGTGACAGTGCAGTGATGGTGGGGAGCAGCCAGCTATGACACTCCCATGCCCACACCACGCACAGCACATCCCTAACTCTGAGGAGGGGGATTCCTTGAGCTATTAGATGTGATAATCAGACATTCAGAGTTAAACATAAAATGAAATTATGGTTCTGCTCTCATTATCCATGTGAATGTGCAGCCCATGTGCTGGGAAATACTTCATCCTGACCTTCAGGAACTTCGTCTCCTGTCCCTGCCTGGGGAGATCTCACCCCTGTAATGGCAGGGATGTGTGTTTGGTGGGGCATGGAGTGAGATGAGGAGATGAAGACACAGCTGTAACCTCGAGGAGCCACCCTTGTGCAGTGGCTGTGCAGCAGGAGCGAGTCATTCCTGGCACAGCAATGGACTCAACTGCCTTCCTTTGGGGTACACATCCTTGGATGGTACCACGCCACTGGTGACAGACTTCCTATTGCTTTTCCTCAGCTACCTGTGCTGGTGTCCTCTGAGGGGGGCTCAGATGTGCTGGGAAGCGCCTCTCCCCAGGGTGCTGCCCGGTGACCTGCGTATGGTAAGGGTGGAAGAGACAGTCAGTCTGTGTTGCTTTGTTTATAAGAACATATTTGCAGTGATTGATGTCTGAGCTGGGGAAGTATGCTTGCAAGTGAGACTTTAAAACATGAATCAAACAATGTTTGGAATACGTATGCTGCTCTGTCAAACATTTCTCGGCGTTTGGAGTCTGCAGAGCCTGCGCGTCCAGAGGTACCAGTGCCTGTGCAGAGGTGTCTGCAGGGAAAGCATCCACCCCGCCGTGAGGGTGAGTGTGGGCATCCTTCAGCCTCGCCACCACCTCTCCACACCAGCAGGCTGCTGGGAGCAGTTCAGGGTTTGCACCCGTGGCCAGGGGTGCACGTGGAGGTGTCCCGTTAAGCGCCGTCCATCACAGGACATTCCTTTACGCGACGCTCCTTACTGCCAAATTGTCCCTTGGGCTGGCTGAGGAATGAAAGCGGCCCTGGAGGACAGAGTCAGCTTTCAGGCTTCCTTCCCCTCCAGATAACCCGACTGCCCGTGGAGAGAAGAAAGGTCTGGAAGGGGCGGGCCATATCCAGATGTTCACTAAGTGCATTAAGACCCTCAGCCAGAGAAGCACATGCTTCAGGTTAAGCCCCTGAGCAGTCCCAGCTGCAGCAGTATTAATAAAGTCTTCACTTAATCGTTTACTGAATGTTCTCCCTGATAAGGGCCGGGGTAGTTTATAGTGGACAGGGAATCTTCTCAGGGTTTCTCTTCTCATGTCCTGCTTGGGAAGTCCTGTACAGGCACCCCTCCATACTGGCATCCCTGCTGCCATGCCAGCTCCTTTGCCCACGGAGCGATGTGCGTTTCCCAGGTAAGAGAGTTGCCTGCACCATAATGCAGGGATTGTGGATCTGGTCCCATATTTTCTGGAGCTCTGTTTTGTCTTCCATTCATAGGGATGTTCCACTTTCCATTGCCCATGGGACTGGACACGACTCAGCTGGACAGAACCAGCTGCTGAAATCACTGCCAGCTCTTGGAACAGCTCTGTCCCAGCTGCTCCACCCCACTTCCTCCAGGTCTCAGTGATGCCTTTTTCTGGGCTTAAAATTAAAAAGCCAGACACGGTTAGAGGGGAAAAAGGGAATTTACTTTAAGGTTTATTAAGGATCCTTAAATTCGGGCACGAGTATCTTACAGGAATGCCCTGCCCGGCCCGATGCACCGAAAAAGCTCCCCCCGCGACAATTTGCTTATACAATTATAGACATTGCATATTAGCATATTTATTACGGATTCCCCAATGGGAGGCTCAAGAGAAACCCCCCATTTAGGATTGTTCCTCCTTGCATGGGTTTATCTTAGTTTACAGAAAGTGTTCTGGAGGGGACCTTGGATTTGGGGCTCTGACGCCCTCACTACGACAAGCCAAGATGTTTAGTTTTTTAACTTAACAGAACTTTGGGTTTAAACTAGCTATCAGCCTTAGGGAATTACAAGTATGTGGGCTAAAAGCGTTTGGGATACATAGAAGCTGCATGAAGGTGAATATGAGAGAAATATATAAAAAGCAAAAATTATTATGGCATCATCAGGGGATACCTTGTCCTCTTGGCCCCTAAACAGCCCTCAGCCACCGTGTCACCCCACGGAGAGGATCCAGCCATTCCAGTTGAGATGAGTCTCGGGAATTTGCACACATGACCTGATGGCATGAGATGATGTGTCATGCTCAGAGTAGCATCCTCATCCCAGTAAGCTGTCCTGGTGGGCAGATATTCAGGGTAATACCAAGCCCACCTTTTCTGTGAAAGGGATTGGTTGGGATCAGCCTGAGAGGAGCAGGTGCCAGCTGGCTGCCATTCACTGCCCTATGGCATCATATCCAGCCCCTGGATGTATCCAGACTGGGTGAGGGCATTTGGAACAGAGGGACACCAGAAACTGGGCATCCCTCCAAGATGGGCAGACCTTCCTCCTCTAGGCTTTCTGCCCGCTGCTGCCCATGGGGACAGCAGGTCTGCCTGTCTCATTCCTCCGCCCAGGAATCCCACAAATCCGCCCATTTTGTTTCCCCAGGAATCCCACAAAAACCATTAGAAAGTCTCCTGTTCCTCCACCCAGGCACGCCACTTCTTGAGTGAAGTCTCTCTAACTGCGCGCATGGAAAACGCATCCCACGAGCAGATCCCCTTCTCACGGGTCCGCTGTCGTTGCCTTTTAGCACAAGGGAGATTTATTCACTCCACGGGTATTTTTAAAAGGCATTTTTTTTATAGCTGGGCTTCTCCTACTTAGGGGAGATTAGGAGATCATATTTCATGACTTCTTGTGGATCCCCTTTCGCAGGCTCTAATGAACTATGGATGAGTGACCATGGTAATCCAGTCTGTGCAGGACCTCATTAAAGTCACCAAGGCCGTTATAAGGACTGGCTACGTCTGATCACATTACTTCTTTAAATCGCTGATTCCACTGGTGTATGAGAGCCTGCTCTTAGCCCAGCATGGGCAGCAGGAGCTTTGCTCTGGGGTCTCACCTCATGTGCTGCTAACAAGGCACAATTTGATTAACTCACATTGCAGAAAGGCCACGGGATTTCCCTTCACTGTTTTGCTCAGCCAATCCCAGCCAAAGCAGGCAGTGTCCCATTCTGCTGGAAGCAGGTGGATGATGCAAAGAAAGGATCCAGTCATTTCCCAGTTATAAACGGAATTTTGGGAGAGGGCTGGCAAGTGGCTGTCTGGGGTCACATCCAGCCTGTGCCTGTGTGATGGCACCAGGGGAAGCAGTGCTTTCAGCTCCGTGCCTTGTGAAAAGCAGCCTGGAGCAGCTCCTGGCTGTCCTGACTGTCAGCTGCCTGCTGCCAGCCCTGCTCCTATGCTTGCCACCCCAAGCCCGCGGCATCCACACAGTGGCAAGGCTCACAGCCCCAGAGCTGTGGGATGGATCCCACCCCAGAGTCCCAGTAAAATAGAGCCCAGCACTCCAGTAAAACATTGTGCAGCCCCTCTGGCAGTGGAGTTTGCCCTCCTGCCCCACCGGGGGGGTGGTCCTGACCCCTGCCCATATCCCTTCCTTACTGGAAGCAGACGCAGGCAGCCCAGCAAATATCCAGAGGGGCGGGGTGGGGGGGAAAAGAAAAAAAAAGCCAGATCCATCTGCAAAAACCCAGGCAGAAATGTTTCTTTGTCTTGGGAAGTGTCAGCGAAAGAAATTCCCTTTGAGGGTAGGTTTGTGTTTGCAAGACTTCAAACCCCTCATCTGGACAATAACAGCTTCTGTCTACGGGAATCGGGGCCGCGAGGTACCGGCCGAGCCGGCGGTGTTAGAGGTTCGGACAGTAATTAGGGCTCTGGCGCTGATAAGGGCGCAGAGCTCAGCTGCTCTGGGCTCTGCTCATGCCGGAGCAGTGAGTGTGCATCGCGCCCCGGGTGCGCCGGGCTCCGGCGGCGCAGAGGCTCCGCGGCCTGTAAACAACCAGGCCCAGGGCCCCGCGTCCATCGCTGCCGCGGCTCGGCACCGGCACCCGCACTCAGCAAAAGCGAGATGTGCTCAGCAGTCATGGCAAACGCATCCCCGCGGGCAGAGTAGCACCAAACCTGATTTAGGATAAGGAAAAAACATGTTTTTTTCCTTGTCTGGGCCACCCGTGCCATGCCAAACCCCGCAGCTCCTGCTCAGCTGTGGGTTTGCCATAGCTTACCAACTCCTACCAGCGCGTGGGTCCCTGAGGCACAGGCACACCCAAACACGTTCAGGACCAAAAAAATCGTGTGTTCTGGGTTTTACAGCTGCTGAAAACCAAGGATCTGTCTTCGCTGCCTTCTCGGCCCGCTGGCAGGGAGCCCCAGGCTGGCAGGGGCTGGTGCCAGAGCTGTGCAGAAGAGGAGGTTGATGCACAGGACTGCAGGCAGAGGCAGGCCGCTGGGGACTTCTGATCATCTCATTAACCACGAGAACGGCAGAAAATAATTGCTCGTGGTTCAATGCAGTCCATCTGTGTGGGATTTTCTCAATAATAAGTGCATACGGCCTGGTTTTAATGTTTTTCAACGTTTTTTAAACTGAAACATTTCCTAGTGCCGAAGCCCGGGCAAAAATCAGTTCCAGCCCTGGGGGCAGTGAGGGGATTTAGAGGCACAAGTCTCAGGTTGACTTTTTAACTGGGTTCGTACAAACTATCCTGCCCATAATGCTCTTGTAATTGATGCTTTTGAATACTCCAAGGAGGCCAAGGTCCTCTGAGGCTTTGAAAGTATGTTTTACAGTACTTTCTGATGTGATATATAAAAAAACCCTGATCATGAGTCAGGCTAGCAAAGCTCTTGAGACTGACTTAAAATTATTTACATGCACACACACCCCTTTTTAAGTGATCACACTTAAATCTTTTCAAATATTTGGGGTTTTTGTTTTAAGAAAAGCTGATTTTTTATGCAGAAAACAGAACTTCAGGACTCTAGCAGTTTTGATGTAAAAGCTGCCCCTCAGCCAGTTCTGGGGTGCAGGGAGGGCAGGACATGCTGGCTGGACAAGATTGGGCTGTGCCTTCCTTCAATAAGGGTCATACCTGGGGCTGATTTTTCTTATTTCCCTGCAAGATGCAGTTTGAGGCTTAACTCTGGCCAAGCAGCGAGTGACTGAGAGGAATTTTGCTCATCGGGATGGATGAAGCAATGGGCTTGGTCCTTTCCAGTTTTTCCCAGTCCATGAAAGCCAAGCAGGTAACTGGAGCATTTTCCCCAGGATAAGGGAACTTAACAGGCATCTTGCAAACACACACACGCTTGTTAAAGTCATCGTTGTTAAAGTGGTGCTCTGACCCTGCCAAAATTCTGTCCTAATAATTTCCCTGTGTGGTGAAACACAGGGCATTCATTGTGGCTTTGCTCTGCCACCTTCTCCCCAAAGACAGGCTGCACAACCTGCCCACCCCACTGCTCAGCCCCACGGCCAGCAGCCCCAGCCCCTTCTGGTGACAGGGGAGGGAGTGAGGAATAACCCTCCTAGTCCCTTATCAGGCTTGGGTGCTTAATCCCTCTCTTAAGTGGCACGGAGTTAACTGGATCCCTTTCCTGGGGCATTGCTCAGGGGAGAAGAAATGCTCCCCACGAGGGTTATGGTGACCCCCCCCACGTCCCCTCTGTGCCTGGACCCCACTATGAGGGTGCCAAAGCCCTGGGAGCAGCCAGCCCTAGCTGTCTCACCTGGCTCTTTCTGGTTGGGGCTGCCTCCATGAGACAAAGAATTCCCTGTCCCCCCCATCCCCACTGTCCTTCCCATCCCAGAGCTCCCGTGGGCGCAGCAGAGCCCACCCCAAGGACCCTCGACAGTGTGGGTTCAGCACCACAGTCAGGGGTTATTTTCGGGAGGATTTTTTCCTGGGCAACTGTTTGGAAGCTTGAACAGCACAGGAGTCCGAATCTGGCCCGAAGCATTTCAAATATGCCTCACCATGGGCTGGAGCACCGAGCCTGCCTTAAGTGGGCAAGGGATTTAGTAATCACAGCCTCCCATCGCCCTGCCAAGGGCACGGGAGCACAGCTCTGGAGGCCACAAAATACTCTCTAGAGGCTGAATATTGCACAGATTTCCACCTACCCCTGAAGCCCACAGTGGGAAACTGGGGCTGAGCTCGAGCTGTGGCACCTGCCCCAGCTGTGGCTCACATGGTGGAGGCTTGGAGGGCTTCCAGGGGTTGTTGGTTTCTTGGATGATAGCATCATTAATTGTTGTGATTAGTGATAATCCAGGAGAGAGAAACAGGAAAGAGAAAATTTGGATTTTTGGGTGTCTCTGCATCACCCGAGGAGGGGTTCTTCCAGCACAGTGGGGAAGCAGATGGCATTTCACTGAGCTCAGCATTTTGGGAACTGTCACCAAAACTGAGAGCTTCCCTTTCCCACACACTTACTGGTTGGGGTTTCACAGCTCTCCCCAAAAATATATAGTGGGGAAATCGGGAGATTTTGGTGCAGGAAAGCTACAGAGAAGCTTCATTTAAAGGTTGCAATGTGCTTATGTGATCCAAGTTATACTGGTTTGGTCTGGTTTGGTTTTGGAGGAGACACTTTCCAGATTTAACTGGTTTTTGCTGAGTCCCTTCAAATCACGGAATGTGAACTTAGGGCAGAGATGAAACATCTCCCAGACCTGGGAAACCAAGTCGTGTTTTTAAATGGCACTTGGCCTTTCTCAGCCCATACTCCAGGCATCCAGCCTTGCCTGAGCTGATTGGAGTTTGATTAGAATTTATGAATAATTTTGCTTACCTCCAAATTTACACTTTTTATAGTGAACGTATACTTCTCTGATTTTTTTTTTTTTGTTGTTGCTGATCGGCAAGGGCAGTTTGGGCCATGAAAAGGAAAGGATGGAAATGGGGTTTTTCTCTGCATGGTTTTGCCAAGAAGACAGAACTCCATAAGCAGTGGAGCCTGGACAGCACCCACAGTGGGGACATGCACTGGGAACAGGGTGATCCATCCTGGGAAGGGGGTGGCAGGCTGGAAATGGGTGACATACTCTGGGAAAGGTGTGATGCATGCCAGGAAGACGTGACATGCTGCAAATGGGGTGACACATACCGGGATGGGGACGGCACTCACTGGGAAGGAGGTGACACAAGCCGGGGTGGTGGTGACACAGGTGCTGGGGAGTGTGTGACACACGCCAGTAACAGGTGACACTTGCTGGGAAGGAGGTGATGGGCATGAAGAAGGAAGTGACAGACATTGAGAAGGGAGTGACACATGCCAGAAAAGACACGATGCCCATCAGGAGAGCAGGGCAGAGCCCTGCACCCCAGCCCAGTAGCTGCAGAGGGCACAGGGCAGCTGGGATGGCATCGGTGTGCAGCAGCATGGCCAGATCCCGCAGTGACAGGCCACCTCAGCTGTCACACACATGTGCCCACGTGTGCAGCAGCCCAGCAAGGAGCGATGCCTCCCGAAACCGCTCCCCTCTGCCCAGCAGCAATACCCACCACTGGTGCTCGGGCTGTGGCTAATGTCCTTTCACCGTGTATTATACAAATAATATAAATAACTCCTCCTCGGACTTCAAACATGCCACTTCAGATGTATGGTGGGAGATTACAGAGTTTGTTAAAGCTCAGGTCTTCAATCATCCGGGCAGTTTCGAAGCTGCTCACTAAAATACAGATCAATGCTTCAATTTTATGGGAGGCCTGTCCCATGTGACCAGACTCAAATCCCTTATTTTATGGCTTGCTTATACATTCCTGGTGAAAAACGGTTTACATTTTGGGCCCCGGGAGCTCTCCTAAATCAGCTGCCAGGTTTTTGCAGCTGGTAGTAAAGGGAAGCGCTGTCATCGGGCTGCCCGGAGGTGAACAAACGAGCCGCCAGCCACGGGACTGACGGCTCGCCCCGACCCTGCGCCAGCTCCCCGGCTGCTGCTGCCACAGGGACACCGATCTGGCAAGGAGACACTGCCTGTGACACCCTGGGCACCCCCCCAGAGGCACCATCCCCATGGCAGCATCTCCCCCTGGGAGACCTCAAAGCTTCAGGACTTCGGAGACACTCAGATGAAAGGGTTAAGCCGGACTGGACGGCTGGAGAGGAGAAGGATGTTAATCCCCCGGCTCTGGGCCTGCTAATTATTTGCTGATTCAGCTGCTGAGCAGAGCCCAGCTCCAAAGCAGGACCTTGGCCCTCGCCTGCTGTCAGCACTGGGGTGCTGATGCTCCTGCTGTCAGTGTTGGGGTGCTGGGGCTCGGGGTCACCTGTTTTGTCCCAAGAGGCAGAGCTGAGCTCCAGCTGCCCCTCTATCCTGAGAGCAGCAGTGTGTCACAATCAGGTTTTGCAGGGAAACTTCAGCACAGGTTATCCCTGGGCAGACCCAAAGGAGTCGTGATTTTATCCTCTTTCCTTTTCCAGCGGTGCTCCTCCCTTTCCCTTCACTGGTGAGCATGAGAAAGGGGGCCAAGAGCTTGGTCCTCTTGGAGGATCCTGAGCCCCAGCAAGGAAAGGAGCTGCCACCCACCACGGTGACACAGGGACCTGCAGGAACATGGCACAGGGTGCAGAATTTGGTAGCGCACCCATCTTTTCTGACTTCATTGCTCCACTCCTTTAGTGATCACAACAAGCTCCCAGCATTTCCTGCCATCCAGGATCCCTGAGGTTACCACAGATGAAGTCCTCTCCACAGCCCATAAACCCCACTGTCAGCTGCCACCTCGTGCAGGCAGCTTCAGCACGGGGGTACGGCCGCGACACTCGGCTCTTGCCGGGGGAGCAGAGGTGCCACTGGTAGCAGCCGTGGCTGTAGCTCCCACACCTCCTTGCCCGGCTCCTTCCCGACGGCACCGTGACAGAAAGCAGCTGCTTTGACAGGGAAGGGAACTTTGGGCTGCAGAATAATGGAGGTGAAAGGAGCCCAAAGGATGAAGATGAGTGTGCTGATGGGGTGGTGAACCCAAGCAAACCCGAAGCAGTGGTGGGATGGGGGGTTGTGGGGTGGGAGGATGGCTGAGCCCATGGGCTGAGTTCTTCCCTTCCATTGGTACTCACTGAGGACACTGTCATGGGAGCAGAGAGCCCCACGGGGAGGCCTCGTCTATCCCACTCCCTGGCTCTCCTGCACGAGGTTTGTCTCCTCATGGGGTTACCACAGATTTTCCACACAGTAATCCATGGTGGGATGGTTGGATCCAAAACCTATCTGGGCTGAGCCCCTCCAGCACCTGCCCAAGTGAACTTTCATGGTACCTTGGTGGCATCCTGAGGAAATCTAGCTCCTTTGCACTGGCTCCTGACCTCCTGGTGTGTCAAGGTCCCTTGCTCTGAGCATGGCTGGACAGGATTCCCTGTCCCTCACTCTGGTAAGGGCCAGGAAAATGCCAGGTGATCTTATCCCACCCTTGTTAAACAAAGCTGAATTTCCATCTTGGGGAAGGCAGACAGCATCCTCTTGCTTCCAGCTATTTGGAGGATAGCTGAAGGGTTTTTTTTTCCCCTGTTGCAAATGAGTAGCTTCGTAAAATACAGAAAAAGAAAAAGTAAAAAATGGCCACATTCATCTTGCTTTGAAAATGCTGTAAATAAATCAGTTCACTCCCAGAATAAGCTCTGCCTTCTTTTTGCGGTTGACTCCTGCCAGTGCTAATTGGAGCCAATAGGCACATCACGAGGGGAGCAACCCCCTTTACAGGTAACACTTTAGCCTGGCGAGCATGTTTACAGCCTTATTTCAAAGCCTTAAGGAGGAAGGATCTGTCATAAACCCTGGCAGCTTTTGCTGAGCAAACAGTGCTGCTAGAATAGTTAAATCCCCGGCATTTGGGTGGAAAAATATAGAAAACATGTGTGTTTCCATGCGAGCTCTGCTGCTGTGCAGAGCTGGCTTTGTGGCAGTGCAGGGCAGCTGCAGAGCCTGGCATGTCCCAGGTGATGAAGAGCCATCTCTGGCAGGGCTTGAGGACACTGTTAGGTCTGGGTGACCCTGAGGACCCCCTGGGACCCTCACCCTGCCCATGGAGGGGCATCCATATAATCCCAATGCAAGGCTCAAGGAGATATATTCCCTTTACTGTGCTTGTCCTAAAACAAGCCCTTCAGCTTGTGGGGTGCCTGAAGACAGGGATCTAGAAGAAAACCACCCTTCCCAGTCGATGAAGGAGTTAGGTGTTGGTTTGGCTTTTAAAGAAAAAAATACCTTAGGGAAACTACAGAAGTTAGTCAAGACGTTTTCAGGATTACTTTTATCTGAATAAAATAAGGAGAGATTTCCTGTAGTAAAGATGTCAGTGAGGTTTATAGGAAAAGCTCTGTGCAGGTGTCAATGCATGTGTGAAGGGGCCATGCTCTAGGATTGGGGTGGGGCGACCATGGCCCCCACCTGCAGCTGATGCTGCCAGTGCTGGATGCTGCATCTCTGCTACAGAGCCATCTGCTCAGAGAGCAGAGCCATCCTCACCTCTAACACTTGGGGATAAACTCAGTGTAAATAATTAGCAATAAATCAGCTCTTCCTTGCACAGACCCCCCCTGATGCTGCCCTTTGTCACCCCCCCTGCACACAGTAGCTGACGGTGCCATTTCCCACCCTCTGCAGGGTTAGGACCTCTCTGTCCCAGCAGGGCAGGGAGCAGGAGGCTGGCAGGACTCCAGCAGGGACACGGCACTGCCACAAGCCTTCCCCCAAAGATGAATGGCTGCCAGTTTTCTTAATCCAGCCACTTTGGAAAAATTGTTTGTTCTCATCCTGTTTGAAACAGCTTCAAAGTGGCTCCAGTCTAGACTGTGCCAAGATAAATTACAAACCTAAAGCACTGATATAAACCATAGGGGAAGGAGTCATTTGCTCTAATGTAATTAAAACAAGGTATCATAATGTATGTAAGTATGTATATGTGCAGGCAGGCTCTCCTGGCAGGGAAGGAGCAGGATGCTGCCAGGCTGTCCCAAGCAGAGACTGGACCATCCCTCCTGGCTTGGGGGGTTTTGTCCCTTTAAGGGGTGGTTGAGCAGGGATACCACGCCTCCAGCACCTGGCAGCCAGTCAGGCTGTGACAGGTGCCTGTGACATCACTACAGCTGCCAGAAAAGGTAAAGGCACTGAGCTCTGCTGGGTGATGGTTGGACACTGTGGTTGGACATGAGCCTGGTTTGTGGTGGTTGGTTGTGTCCATGAGCCTGGTTCATGGTGGTTGATCATATCTGTGGTCCTGGTTCATGGTGCTTGGTCACATCCATGATCCTGGTTCATGGTGGTTGGTCACATCCGTGATTCTGGTTCATGGTGGTTGGTCACATCCATGATCCCAGTTCATAGGGTTTGGTCATATCCATGATCCTGGTTCATGGTGGTTGGTCACATCCGTGATTCTGGTTCATGGTGGTTGGTCACATCCATGATCTTGGTTCATGGTGGTTGGTCACATCCATGATCCCAGTTCATAGGGTTTGGTCATATCCATGATCCTGGTTTATGGTGGTTGGTCAATGCCCATGATTCCAGTTCATGGTGCTTGGTTGTATCCATGATCCCAGTTCATGGTGGTTGGTCACATCCATGATCCCGGTTCATGGTGTTTGGTTGTATCCATGATCCCAGTTCATGGTGGTTGGTCACATCCATGATCCTGGTTCACGGTGTTTGGTTGTAACCATGATCACATTTCACAGTGGTTGGTCATATCCATGATCCTGGTTCATGGTGGTTCATCATGCCCATGATCCTGGCGTGCAGTGGTTGTTCATGGTCCTGGTGCACTGTGGTTGATGCCCGTACGTGGGGCTGGTGTGCGATGTCATTGCTGGAAGCAAAGTGGAGGGCTCTGGAGAGGTGGCAGCGTGGCAAGGGAGGCCCAGAGCACGGTCATGGGAGGAAGGGAATGGCAGCAGGGCTGCCCTGATGGAGGAGATGAGGCAGGGAATGGGAGTCTTCCAGCATCAGGGTGCCTTTTGTCAAAGTGTATCTGATGGGAACTTTCCTCCAAACCTCCTGTGGAGGCAGCTGAGGAAAAGGGCTTTTACTCCACAAAATACAGAGGGAAACAAACATTTCATTCTTCATCTGGAATAGGTCTAATTTGTGCTGAACCACATCAAATGATAAGCAATGGTTCCACTTCGATTAAATGCAACACAAGTGAATTAGATGGGGATCCCCTTGCTCCTTAAGTCTCTCTCATTAACTCAAATGAGGAAGGAGGAGAAAAAGGAAATAGAAAAAACAAGCTCTGAAATTTGGGGGAAAGGAAAGTAAATAAAGTTGTGATAAAAATTCTAATTCTGAGCCATTTTGTTCACAAATAAAGAGTCCGTGATAAATAATGATTATATAAATTTAAGAGACTTTGTAAAAAGTTAAAGATCATTAATTTTTCACCATGACTTGGGATAGAGACAAAGCTCAGTGAAAGTGAATCCTAAGACAAGAGGCAATTACCAGCTAAACTGTGTGTCATTTTGTTTTAGTAGCCTTATGACACTTGTAAATTCAGATATGTGTATGTACAGCTGGAATTGCCTAAGTGCATGAACATATGTGTATGCAGACGTGTCTGTGAGTGGACATCATCATGCTGTACATCATCCCTCCATTCCACATTCCTGTCCTCCCCAAAGCCTGGCTTTAACATCCCTCGGATCTCCTGTTGGCGTCTCTTTCCTTGGGGCTTGGAGCAGTGGATCATCCAGACACCACCTCAGGTGTGCGATGCTTTCAGCCCTGCACTAAGCGCATTCTAATCATTCTTTTCCCAGTCAGTCCTGAAACAGCTTCCCCTGGTGCTGCCCAGGTGCCGTCCCCAAGGGTGCGGTGGCAGCGCGGGAGGGGTGGGGACACCCCCGCCTGATGCCCTGGTGTGGTGCCTGAGGGATGGGCGTGGAGTTTCGGCTCGTGCCACAAGAGGTCTCACGGATTTCACCGGGACCATCGGAGGAATAAAATCCCGGTTAATGCAAGCGGGAGTAAGGCTCGTGGGACCTCTCAGACGCAGGTGGAGTGCGGTTGTGTCTGGGCCCTTACTTTCTCTGGGAACAGCCCTAAATCTCCCTCTTGACAGCTCTCAAGCCGATCTCCAAAGCTGCTTTATGCCTGTGAAAAGAAATTGTCCCTCATCGCTCCTGGCAAATCACTTGGACAACATTTTTATGGGATGGTTTGGGAGCCTGCAGGCACAGAGCGCCCATGGCCATGGAGCAAAACCCCGTCCGGGGCTGAGCTGCTTTTCCCACTCGTGCCCATCGCAGTGCAGAGTAACCTGCTTTGCTGCTTGCCTGCATCCCCCTTACATTCGTTTGTCAGACCCACAGCTCCAGGCAGGCAAAGCCCGGTCCCCTCCCCACGTCCTGTCCGTGTCCCCACCCTGGGCTCCCCGCACCCTCCCGGCACCCACGCAGGCTCTGTGACCACATAAATTTCAGCTCGGCGCTTTGAAGTGCCGAGGAGGGGAGTTGTTGTTTTTGTTTGTGAGTGCTTATCGCCGCGATGCTCCCGCCTGTCTCCCGATGGCTCCGGCCTGCCGTCCGTGCAGCCGCGCTGCCAGGGACCTCCGGGCTGCCAGCGCCGCCTGATAAGGATGATGGATGGGGATGAGCTTGGCTCCACCATGGCCGGCTGCTTACTGGGAGCCGGAGCCGGCCCAGCGCTCCCCGAACCTGGAGGAATGCGAGTTCGTGGGATGGAGAGCCAGCACGGGATGCTGAGCCCTCCGCCAGCCCTGACGGTGGGCGTTGGTACCACACGTGTGCACCCCCACATCAGCCAGGGTCCTTCCCATATCCCTTTGCCCACGGAGCAGGGTGGGCTGTGCATCCAAATCCGCAGCCTGGTCGAGGGGCAGTGGGGAGGAGATGCTCCCAGCCTGCTCCATCACTTCCAGGGTGGCTTTGCAGCCCACCCTGGTCCCCTCCATGGGTTAAGGGCAGTGGGTGGCTTTGACAGGTGATGGGGGGGACTGCCACCATGCTGCCGGGGTGGCACCACGTCTGTTAGCAGCAGCCTGATGCCATGGGGAGACCTGCAAGCAGATGGTCCTCACTTGCTGTGCCAGGGAGATGCTTTTCTTTAAATTAGGCTTCCTGGGTTGGGAGCAGGTCTGAGTGGGCTTTGCACACCCTGATCCCTTTGGGACGGTGGGCTCCAGCACTGAGGGGTCCCTACCCTGGGTTTAGGGCATCCCAGCTTTGAAATGATGGTGCAGAACTTCTGGGTCTCCTCAGCCTTCAGGGAGGCTTTTGCAGTGGTTTTCAGAGCTGAGCTGCTGCAAACATACCTGGAGCTACTCTCTCCATGGGCCAGCTCTTGTTCCTGACTCAAAGCAAGCCAAGGGAAACATTTTTGTGCAGCTACCACAAGGCCCATGTTGTAGTTTCTTTGCAATGCTGTTCTTGCTTCTCTCCCTTACCACAAGTTTTCTTTGCCTGCCTTTGACCCAAACCTCCCTCCCTTTTGTATTTCTTTCCCATTCCCTTTCTCCCAACCTGTGCCATGGGGGACTCAATGCCTCTGCTCCCAGGTGTGGGCTGCAGAATTCAGCCAGCCCAAATCCTCTTCTGGAAAGAGTCTGGATGTGGTTCCCTCTGACAGGCAGGATAACGAAGAGCCCAGAGCACAGAGATTGCCTCTAGTCCATTCCCCACAGCATCGCTCACTGAGCCCTGCCAAATGCAAACCTGGGATAAAACACACTAATTCCAGCCCCTCAGTCAGACAACAGAAAAATTGGATGCCTTTCCACGCCAGCCTCATTACGAGGGTTTCTTAAATGGAGGTTGTGCTTATAATTAAATAGCCATATCTTGGCTCCCCGAGACAGGAGGAAAAGGCAATTTGAAAATGTATTAAAACAGAAAGTTTGGCAATTCTCCTGGATTCAGAACAATTCATGGATTTAAATTGTTCCATTTCAAAAATGTGTGCTTGCTTTCAATGGAATTAAATAAAGATGTGTAAGATGGAGGGAAAGCAGTACTTTCCTGGACACTTTTCCCTCTCTGGCTATGAGGGGAAGGGGTAACTCTGGGCTCTGAGAACTTCCTTGGTAGCCGTGTGGGCTGCTCTGTGTGGCTGACACACTGGCTGACTCAGCTGAGGAGTACAAGAAAGCAAGAAGTCCTATTAATGCCAAATTTTCCAGAGTACAAGAAAGCAAGAAGTCCTATTAATGCCAAATTTTCCAAAGTTTTTCAGCCTGGTTTCTGGTTTTGCTCTTACCTCTGGCACTCCCTAATGTGCTCCTGCTACTGGTGGGATCAGCTCCCCAGGCACGACTGTGACTGTCTGGGGATGGACAGGCTCCTCTTCTCCAGCTGCTTTTTTTTTTGGGGGGTGCCACATTAAAAATAATGGTCTCAGGGTCGCTAACCAAGGACTCCTCAGGCATTTTGCAGTCTTTGATTTGGCATGAAATGTTAGTAATAGCATCATTATACAAGTTTCCACGTCTACAGGGGGAAACTCATGAGATATTTGAGAACACATCAAAATCTAACACCTCTTTTACTCCAAGAAAATATGAAAAACACCCTTAATTTCTCTTTAGACAGCAGCTCTTGTGCTGGGAAGGTTTAGCTCGCTGATGGCAGCCAAAGCTCCTCTCTTGACCAGGGTTAGCTACTGGGGAGGAATGGGAAGCTCCAGGAGAAAGTAACCCCTTTGCAGAGCACTTGCACACCTTTGCCTGCTTGTGCATTTAAGAGTCACTAATTCTAAGCCCCAAACAGAAAAATCCTGTCCCTGCTCCCTCTGGCTCCTCTGGCATCACATGTGCGTGTGTCAGCTGGGAGCTGAACGGGAGATGAACTGTGAGATGACTTCTCCGGGTAGCAGGCAAGATGGAGGAATAGTTTGAATCCAGCCCAAATCCTGAGCTCTGTGGGCTTGACTTAAGCATTTAAGCCTTTGGTTGGGATCTGGTGATAGAAGAGGGCTGGAAAGCACATTTCTTTTGTGGTTAAAGGTCCTTTTGCCAGTCCATAAATCCAGAGGGAGGTCTGTTTATTCTGTTTACTGCAGTTACCTAACCTGTGAGCCTCTGTGTAAATCACGGCAAGCTGTGATTTAGGGGGGAGCTGCTCTCCCTGTGGCGTGTGCACCGTGTCCCTGCCCAGACCCCCACACAGGCAGAGGGATCTTCCAGAAGCTGGGAGATAAGGGCAATAAAAGCCACAGCTCTCTCCAGCCCCACTGCTGCTGCATTTGCTTTGGCACAATCACACACTGCTGCAAACTGGTGGGAAGAGTGACCCAAGCCCAAATTATGCTTTTTCCTTTCTTTGTTTTAAGGAAGCAGCAGGCATTTCCCAGATGCAATGTCCCATTTCCCCCCCGTCACCCAGGGGTGTCCAAGAGCCACTCTCCGATGGGGCTTGGCCAGGTGAGGAGGTGGCCAGACTGATAACGCCCCTGACTGCACAGCATGGGCAGGGCTGTCCCAGCCTTCCTCACCTGAGAGGTGCTGGCTCCCCGGAGCCAAAATCGGCTGCCAGATAAGGGAATGACTCCCAGATAATGGCGCCAGCTGCTCCAGATGAGCCCCCAGCCCCTGGGGAAAACTGTCTGTGTTGTCTGTCTGTAGAGCAAGAGGAAGAGGAGAGTTTGGGCAACTGAAAGGGAAAAAATTGAAGGGGAAAAAAAGAATCACCTTTGAAGCCCCAGGCTTGGCATGCTGGGCTTGGACACAGGTTTGGCAACAGAAAAGGGGTGATGCAAAGCTGGACTGCAACAAGGGAGGAAAGTGACCCCGATCCAGGGGCTCCCCACTTCCCACAGCCTGGGCTCCACCCTCCAGAGTCCCTTCAGCCCTCTCTCCACCTCCTCCCACCCGCCTCCATCAAGCAGCCACAGGATTCCCTTGGCCTTCTCCTCTAGGACGCTGCTGCCAGTTTTGATGCAAACCATTGCGCTCTCCCGATCCCCCTCCCATTTCCAGGCCGGAGCAGTGCAGGGGGGATCAGCCCAGGTCCTTGCTGTTTAGTCTACCCATCAGATTGGTGACGAGCAGTCTAGCAGCTGGCAGAAAGCACTTTTCTAATTGCTCAGATGCCGGCTCTGAGCTGTTTGTCCGGTGGATCTTTCTTTAAATCCTAGAGTGGGGGAAGGGGAGGATGATTGGCAGGGGGGTGGGTGAAAAATGTTATGTTCCCAGCATTGAAGTCTGGGCAGCTGGAAAACTGCTGACCTCAAATGAGAGGGATTTGGGGTGTCATTTTTGGGAAAAATAAAGTCAAGAAGCACAGCATCCTCCAGTCTGGGATGGCTCACTCCACCTTTGGGTTGGAGAATCCTTGACTGAAAAGCTGGGCAGGCAGCACGTGGCTCTGGGCATGCAGATGTTCCTGCAGATGTGAGTGTGCATTTGGTGGTGAGGGTCTAGGGACCCCTCAGCCTGGAGCACGTGGGCAGCTTGGTCCCTCCAGTTCCAGGTGTGATGCAGGGGGATGTCCTGGCTCGACTTCAAGGCTTGAAGGCCTGAGGAGCCTCATTTGGCTTCAGCTCACGTGTGCACTCGAGTATGTAGGCAAAGCAAGTGACCTAGGGTGGTCCTCAGGGTGTTGGGGTCTCTACTTTGAACACTGATCAAAGTGAACCCCAAAGAACTCAGGGCTGCCAGCTCAGGGAGGGGTGTAGACACTCAGAGGAGTCAGTGCAGCAGTAGGAATGACAAAGTGGATAGTTCAACCTGACCAAAGAGGTGGGCTTTGTTTTCTCTAGAAAGCTGGAAATGGAGAGGGACATGATAGGAGTCTCCCAGGACCTCTGAGACAACAGTGATCGACTGATGTCAGGGTCTGCTGAAGTTGGGACAAAATGCAACCAGCTTAATTTGCAATGAGAAAGCTCACACGTCAGATATGAAGACAAATTATTCAGGCACCATAGGACAGTCAAGCCTGGGCCAGGTTATGTGATGGGTGTTTTAAAACCAAGCTGGACAAGGCTGTGGGAGGGCAGTCAGGTGCAGGTGTGGGGCTTAGAAGAGCTGTAATTCCCTGAGCTTGGTGGTCAGGCAGGGGATGCACAGTGGCATCATGCACCAAGGACATCCTTGTCCTGCATCCCTGGCTGTCCCCATTCCAGCAGCTCTGTCTCCTTATTGGCTGGACAGGCTTGACCCAAAGTCAACCATTCATCCCTCTGTCACAGCACAGCCTGGACCACTCAATGTCCCCTCAGCAGCTCCTGCCCTGCAGTGGGACAAGGACCAGTGAGATCTCCCCAAGCCCTCCCTCACCCTGTGGCTCTGCTCTGGAGGTGGCATTTCTGAGCCCAGGAGAGCAAAGCTCAGTGGCTTTTAGATGTTTACAAGATATTTTACGGGAATTTTCAGGCTATTTTCTAAGCCTTGTTTTGGGCTGGTGCCTTTTGGCATTTTAAAGAGAAAAATTATGTGGAAGCTGAGGCTTATTAAAATCCAAAACTCGACCACTCCTGCAAAAACAACCCCGCTTGTTCCAGGCTGGCTTTTATGGCTGCCTGTGCATGATGAAAACTGGCTGGGGCTAGCGGCAGAGTGGTGTGGCTATTGCCATATCCCAAACCGCATGTTCACGGGTGTGTTCCTGATTTGTTGAAGTGCTCCGATTTTGGAAAGGTTTCGTTCAAACAGAGAGGGTGGGGAGCAGTGCTCGTTTGGGGTTTTGTGGCTCTTTTCATGTGACTTCAGATCTCTGGTTAAATAAGCAGAATGAATCAAGATTGAGCAAAAGAAAAGCACTTTCTTCCCCTTTCGCAGGCTGCAAGGAGCACACACACTCCACAGTTACCGGCTGCAGCAGGAAAGCTCCCAAATCCTGGATCTCCCCAGCTCACGCTCCTGCCCGCATCCTTTCGGTCGGTGCCTGCAGTCTGATGGTGACTAAGGAGGTTTATCTGCAGGGCTTTGCAATCAAAGGGCTGCGATAGGCAGGGAAGGATTAACCCCAGAAGGGGAGGAAAATCCCTGGCCGCCTCCTGCTCCATACATCAAACGCAGCGGCCGCGCGGCTCCTCTGCAGCGCAGCCCAGCAGTTAATCACGGAGCAGCCCGGCCCTCGCAGACGGACGAGACCTGGGATCTGGGTCCAGCCAGCACGGGATCCTCCACGCACCCCTCAGCCTGTCCTCGGGGCTCCCACTCGTGTCCATCACCCTCCTCCGGGCTGCTCTCCTGAGTTTCCCCACGCCAGTCCCCATTGGGGCTGGATGTCCATTAGCCAGCACTGTATGTGCAAAGAGAGATGGATCATTCATTCCATGGTCATGGGACAGGTCGGGAATGGGATATCAGCTGTGCCGTGGTGGCTGCCGAGCCTCCCATCCTGCCCAGCCAGGGACGGGATGCACTCCCTGCAGTGCAAGGCGCTGCTGTGCAGGGGTGCAGGGGGGCAGGGGGGCAGGGCTGGAGCATGTCCCTGGCGTTACAGGGCTTCCCCCCACACGGGTTCCATCCCACGGGCTAATGCCTATCGATGATGATCCTTTGGAAGCTTTTCGCACTTACCACGAGAGGCAGCAGTTGGCTCAAACTCCACAACCCAGTGCGTTCATAACCTTGTTACCTGAGCCACCTCCCCTTCCTTTTAGTCCAACCTGCACGTCCTGCACCGCAGCCCAGCCCTTTCCCTCCAGTGCCAAGTGCTGGATCACACCCACTGCATGCTGACAGCAGTGAGATGTCCCACCCGGGCAATGCCAACATCCACAAATGGCACACTTTTCCCCAGATGATTAATCACCGCCAGGACTTCAGAGAAGATAGATGGTAGCTCTGGGAGCTGGATGAATGTTTCAACTAGAGTGCACAGCTAATGCTGTGATGCCTTGTTGAACACATCCGAGAGCAGCTGTAACATCGTCCCGGCAGGTGAGTGGTCCCTGAGCAAGCAGAGTAGTTTGATATTTGGAGGAAAGATCAAGGCACTTTTTAAGGGAAAAGACCCTGTTTTTGCAGCCGTAACAGTTTCCTTAGAAGAGGAAATGGCCATCCCTGCCCATCCCACAAGCCAGCCTGTGAGAGGCAGCCAGGCATGGGTGCTCCAGCTTGAACTGTTGTGATCCATGTCCACCTTCAGTTTAGCAGGAAGCACTGCCGGGACCCTCACGGCAGGCAGGAGGGGAGTATCCCGCCCAGCACGGAGGATGTGTGCTGCCACTCTGGCACTGCCACCTGGGCATGTTTTCAGGCAGCTGCTCAGTGCTGGCCATACCCCATGAGACCTGATGGATGCCCTGCCTCACTTGGAACATGATCCTGGCAGCTCAGAGTGCTGTGTTGGGCAGGATGGGGACAGCTCCCATGGCACAGGGAGCACAGGCAGGCTGGCAGCAAGTGCATCCCACAGTGATCCCTGCTCAGGGAGTGGTGGGGAGGCAGGATCCCCGGGGAAGGCTCTGCAGGGCAGCACAGGGCAGTGCCAGACCCGTTCGTGACAGGAGCTGATGGCCAAGAGGGTTATCCTGGCCTGTCTGCAGCTCCATCTCCCTCCCTGCGCATCCGCGGTGGGAACAGCTCAAAGGAGCAATGCAGGATGCATGTGTTCACCGTGCTACAGGGATTTCCCTCCCACCGGTGACCGTCACCCGGCCAGCAGCACCCCCAGGACGGGACCCAGGAGGGCGGAATGGGGCCAAGCCCCGAGCGGAGCCGCAGTCCACATGTGCCACCGCCTGGACACTCGGCGTAACCGACTGGGAACCTCCGATCCCGCGGCAGGAACCTCCAGCTCTGGCTGCTGGCGGTGGGACACGGAGGTGTTTGGCACTCCTGGGACTCTCCTCCCGGCTCAGGGGGACCCAAAGGGGCAGCAGGGCTCAGAGACAGGACTCTAGAGTGGAGTGACTTAACCCACAGCTCTGACAGAGCATCCTCCCAGCTGGGCTGTTTTGGGAGGGTTTGGCTCTCCCACCCCTCAGGAGTGCAAGGCACTGCAGGGAGCAGCAGGGTTTAGGAACTATTTAGGAACCTTAAACTACCTCCAGATTTGCAAAGAGCACGGAACCTCTGGGCTTTTTCACCTCGGGTTTCTGCCAACCCAGCCCTTCAGGGTGCGGCTGGGGCTGGAAGCAGCTGTAGAGCTGAAATTTGGGGAAATGAGGGGAAGGAATTGCCTCTCACTGGGCCCGAGAGCAAAGGACGCAGAAACAAAAAATCGCCTCTCTTGGGAACCCTTAGAAAATGGGATTTCGTACAAATTTATTGCACAAGCAGATATTTGCATCTCTCCGCACACGCAGGCGCTTGCAGAAGCGCTGCTGTTTGGCCTGGCACCGGCGCCGCGGGATGCCGGCTCTGGCAGCTGAGATCTTATCTCGGGGATGCCCCAGCCGGAGCCAGGGCGTATCAACCCGTACTGTGCTGAGGACACCTTGCAAACATCCCAGCGCGTTCCTGGGGTGTATTTCTGGGATGAAGCCAGGCTGGAGGAGGCTTTCTGTTTTCCTGCCCCGGGCAGCGACTTTTCAAGCAAATCCTTTGTTCCCGCAGGATAAATGCTTCCCTTTGGAAAGAGAGAAAGGGGTTGTTTTCATGGGTTTTGGAAGGAGGGCTGAGCGGTGTTGTGGGCTCCCCCGGGCCGGGCTGCCGGCGGCAGGTGGCAGCAGAGCCGAGCCGGGGCTGCGCTCCGCTCCCGGGGCTCCCTCATCCCCGGACTCCCCTGATCCCGGGGCTCCCCCGCTCCCAGGTTCGTCCTGGAACGAGCCACCAGCAGCATTTCCTTCCAAACCGATTTTCCTCGGGGCGCGAGGAACTTCTCTCCTGACTGTGCCGTGCCCTGGCTCCTTTCCCAGCAGGAAAGGGGAAGCCCGCAGGCAAATTCAAGCTGGCTCTGCGCTGCTCCCCATCCTCAAGCACCCCAAAGCTTCCACCGTGACCTTTGCAGGGCCCTGCTGGGCACGGTGACAGTTCAAACATCTCTCTGCCTGCACCATCCTGGGGTGTCATCCCTCCTGGAAAGGATAAGGAATTCCCACTGCATCGATTGTCTAATGCCTCTCAAGAGAGAGCCCCGGGCACCAGGGAAAGGGACAACCTCCTCTCACCTCCAAATACTCTCTAGGAAAGCACAGAAAAGCACAGCACAAGGCTGTGGGAGCCATAAACAGGTTTTCAGTGGGTTTTCCATGTCACCTACCATCTGCTGGGAGCTCAGCCAGAACCCACGGCAGAGCACGGCTGGCCAAGGCACCAACCAAAGCTCTCCCCTGGCACCTGGCTCCGGTGCAGTGCTGGGAGGGGGCTAAGGACACCCCCCTTCATTCCTGGGGTGCTCTGGGGTGCCTGTTTACAGGGTCAGTGGTTTTGTTGAGTCACGGGGCAGGGCTGGCAAGTGCCCAGACCTGCACCATCAGCTGGATGGAGGCTTGGGGATGTACTATCCTCAGAGAAATAGTGGGAGAAAAAACTGTAGCCCCTGGGAGGGAGCTGGGAGCATCCTCCCCAGACTGCCATGCTCCTCTAACACCCTGCTTGGTCAAAAAAAAGGAATAAATTAAAAACATGGGGAGAAAAAACTCTGCTTTGAGAGCACAGAGCCTTGGCTGGTGGAGCAGCTCCTGACGGGAGGGTGGGCACAGGAATGGGGTCAAGCTGTCCTGAGAGACATGGTGTGGGCTGCAAAGCTGGGAACAGGTCCTGATTTGGAGCCATATGATTTTAGGAAGTCCAAGTCTGGCCACAGGGGCACATGAAAGCTGCTGCAAGAAAGGAGAGAGTCTCAGCTTGTAAGTGCTTCTGAGCAGGACAGGTGTTTGGGACCAGCTGGGGATGCTGGTAGTGGAGGATCTGCACCCTGTGGTGCTGAGCCAACCCCAGATAGCTCCCTTTTGCTCCCTGGATCACCTCTCGCTGGAAGCAGGGATGGGAGGATTTCCACTGCAGAGGCGCAGGGTGAGGGAGAGGGCACGAGAATGACACTGCCAGTTCCCAAAGGACTGCCCATGCAGGGAAGCCCACCACAGCTGTACAACTTCTTGGGCTGCACTAACACCTGCCATGGTGGGAAATCCTCCCTGCCAGAGGCAGCCCCTCTCTCCCTTTCCAGCTCTGTCTCCTGGGGCGCCGAGTTATCTCTGGCACCGTCATCCTGGGTGCCTGTGTCACCACACCCAGCCTGGCTCACCAGAGATGCAGTTAAGAGCTGGGGCTGCCCTCTCCTGATTACACACAGGGGTGCTGAAGCTTTTATCATGGGCAAAGCCCTGCTGGCTCACTCCATCCCTCTGGCCTCTCCGAGTGCTCGGAGCCCGGCCACGCTATCTGCCCTCCTCATGTGAACTGCACGCCTTGCAGCCCGCCTATCTGCAGAGCCCTGCTGAGCAGGACAGGGTCCCTGGCCTCTGCCCAAGGGAAAGTCCCATTTGCTGCTACCTGGGGAACTGGTTCTTCCAGGGAAGGACAGATCCTGATTGCTCTGGTGCTGGCATTGCAAACCCCCGAACACCAGCAGCTGCTCCTGGGACAGGTGCAGCCCAGGAGCTGGCTCCAAACCCTGCCCTGTCCCCTGGAGGTGGGATGAATAGACAGGATTGCCCTCCAGCAGCCAGCTAACCATCGAGATAGGACAAAAATTGTTATGAAGTGTGTTAGAAAAAGTTTGAATGTGAGCAGCCAACCTCACTGCAGTTTCCTGGGGGGTTCTTCTGGTGTTTGGGCTACCACACAGCTGAGCAGGACACTAGAGGGATTGCAGAGAGAACAGCTTCAGTAGGCAAAGCATCCCAAACAGCAGCACTTGGGGAAGTGGAATCATCCTCCATGGAATCATCCTCCACTGCCCTGTGGAAAGGCGATGCCATCCCAAATAGTCCTCAAAAAGCAATTGCACTGCATCTGTCACTGGACCCCCTGCTTGGAAAGGGGACAACATGCAAGTGTCCGGCCCCCAGAGAGCGTGGGGAGGGGGAGAAAGGCTGAGGGCCCTGGGAGGCCTTGCCTGTGTTTGAGGATGGAGCAGACGGCGTGCCCGGGTGCCTCACAGCAGCAGCAGCAGCAGCTCAGTGCCCCGGCCTCGGCCGGGATTATCAGCGACCGTAACACGCCATCGCCATGTGGAGAAAGGCAGGAGGTGCCTTAATGAGGCTCGCTAAAGTTAATTATTAAATTAACAGCTAAGACAGTACATCTGCAGAGACGGCCAGTGCTGGCACAGGAACAGCAGTGCCATGTGGAGCAGGATGGCTCGTGCCTGCCGGAGGGAGCATTCGGGCAAAACCACCTCGGGACCTGCTGGGAGGAGGAATGGGGCTGGATTTGGCAGGTGCAGGGAAGGAGGGATGTGTGTGCAGGGACACTGCCCTGGGTTTTCCCCTCTTTGGTGTTCCTGTCCCATCAGGCAGGACAGAAAGTCAAAAGCAGCCACTATGTGGGTTTTGTGTCGTGTAGTCCTGGGGAGGTCCCGTGGCCCACCAGCATTAACCATCCCTGGCTGCCCTCCAGGCTGCAGCTGCCGCCCTGCTCCAGGCTCTGGGCCACCATCACATGCTCCTCCCTGCTCGGATAAACTGCAGGGATGTTTTGGTTTGGCACGAGCTTTGGTTTTGCATCTTTAGGAGAGGAATTACAAAATAATAAGATAAGGCTGCAGACTGGAAGCAAGCTCAAAGAAATCCCATTTCAACAGTAAAGATGTCTCTCCTGCTGGGCAGACTTATGGGGTGATCTTGGTTTAGGACATAAATTCCTGTCAAGGGTTTCTGGAGAGCTCGAAAGACCACCTTGGGGTGGTCCTGTGCTGACCTTGTGCTGGCTCTACTGAAACAGAGGCAAGATTTCACTGTGGGAACAGGAGCTTAAGCAATTTGCTGGGGTGGAGAGGGGCAATATGTGCTTTTCTCCTTGTTCTTTTTCTGAGGATGGAGACGACCTGAAAGATGTCTCTCTCTGAAGAGGAGAAACTCCTCTCTGGCTCCTGTTGTTTCCACTCTGAAGTCCTGGTCTTGCATGCTGTCAGATGAAAACGTGTTTAGAAACAGTGTTAGCTAAGAAGCATGAAAATTGAACAGACTGAAACACAGGCGAGAAATCCTGGCTCTGACTGCACACAGCTTCATTTTGCATTTATTTCACTCATGATTTAACTTCAAAGTCTAACAACGAGCCTGGCAGGAGGACAGACTCCCTTACAGGTCAGCACTGTTCCTCTCACCAGACAAGGGAAAGCTCTTGTACCACCGCCAAATTGGGCAGCCAAAATATAACAAAATCCACCTGCAAATTCTGCACTTCTGGCCTGAGATCCTTTCACCCTACGTGGCTGGAGCTGATCAGTCCTTGTCACTCCTGCATCAATCTCCATCACCTAACATCCTCGGGACTTCTTCAGTCACTGGATGTAATTGATACTGCTTGATGGAATTGTAAAAATGAGCTCATTGATGCAGAACATGGCCACTGCATCCCCAGATTTGCAATTAAACTTCTCATCCCACATTAATTTCCCCTGACAGCGTTGGAGGCAGAGGATGTTTCAGGTCCCTGAGGTCAGTCTCTTTTCCCCTTGTTGCTTGTTTGGCCGTCAAGAACCCCAGGAGCTCACTGGGAAGTACAGGGGCAGAAGAGGCAAGGGCAAATATATAAAGTCATAAAATACAGTATTTTGAAGCCTGGGCCCCTGGTCCACTGGCTGTCTGTGGTCTATGGATTTAAGATCCTCCTGGAAGCTGTCCATGAGCATCCCATAGTCTTGCTTGTCCCCTGAAGCTGGGAAAGCAGACAAGCAGTATTCTGGGGTTATTTAGAGATACTCTGGTTAATGCCATTGCAGCTGCTGACCTCGGTGACTCTTTCCTACAGCAACAGCTCCAGCCTCGCTTTTTAAAACCACTGGTGGAACAATTCCTTTCCTTTGCTCCCATCTCCAGAACCAGGTGAGGTTCTCCAGCCCTCCTGAAGGCCACTACAGAGCCGGGGAGTTCCCTGCAGCCTTCCAGGCACTGCAGCATTATCTGCCATCCCCAGCCTGGGGCTCTGCAGGGAGGGGAGCTGGGGGACAGTCCCCTTGCCTGAGGCCAATCTCACTCTGCCATCCCCAGCCCCGTTCCTCCTCTGCCTGAGAGGACTGGCACAGACACCGCATGTCCGGCCCTCCACGACCGTTTCCCATCCCCAGTGACCTCCCTGGGGACAAAGCATGAACATGACCCCTTTTAGCTGCCGTGTTTGTGTACACAAGCCCACTGCTGACACAGATCTCTTAATCCCCCAGCCTGTGTCCCACGGGCCATGCTTGTACAGCGGTGGCCACGGCTGGGTGCTGGCACTGCACTTTGCTGAAGCCCTTTTACCTCTGACTCGCTGATCAGCTGCTGACAGGGTGTTATCAGGAGGCTGTGGTGGGTGCAGTGGCAGTGCCAGCATCCTGGCTACGGGGACAGTCCCCGGCTTGACTTGGTGGCACCAGGGCAGACTGCCAGGGGTTCGGAGGACTGGTGTATGTTGCTCTAGGCTTGGCATTGCTTTGCTTCCAATTTATCATCTCTCTCACTTCATGGGCTTCAGCTCGGAGGTGGAGGTGGCTCAGCTCACAACTCAGCAGGCTGATGTTTCCTTTGCAGCAGCAAAATATTTGGGAAAGCAAACACAAAGCTGGCGAGGCTGAGTGGGAGTCACAGCCAGAGGGCCTGGCTCGAGGCAGAGCCCAAGGGGAGGGGATGCTCGGACCATGGGGCCATGTCCCCTCCATGCTCCCTGGGTGCTGGGTGCACAGGAGAGCTGTGCTGGCTGCTGGGGGAGCATCTGTGCAGGATGGAACCCTCCGAAGTCTCAGTACAGGGAGGAAAGGCAGGAAAACCTGCTCAGCACTGAAACTTCCCTGCAGTGGAAGCAGGGAAGGGAGCAGAAACATATGCAGTGGAGGAAGAACCTCGTGATACCAGGAGCACAACAGGCCCACACAGCACACCCCAAAGTTAAAGGAGGCTCATGTAGTCATGCATGGGGGTCAGGCAGAGTCAGGCATGGAGCTGCCCCTGCTCCAGCCCCTTTGCTTATGTGCACGGTGCAGCTCTTGGACCCAGAGATGTGCTGTACCCTCCTGGGGTCCTTTGGCACTCATGGTGTGATGGCTGGTGCTCAGGGCAGGCAGCCAGGACCGGCTGCACAGGGAGTGGGTGTGTGCTGACCCTCTGCTGTGGGTCACAGGAGGAGACCTGAACTCTGTGTGGGGCAGGTGGCCAGGCAGCTCGGCCCCACCATTCCAGACTGGCTCTTGATGGTTCCTGCCTGGTTCCTCCTCCTCTGGTACCCCCATGATGCCTGCTGGAGTCCAGGCTGCTGGCTGCTTGTGCCTAGCACCAGAGTCAACGTGGCTGCAAAAGCAGGAAGGAAAACATTGGGGTAAGATGCCCAGTGCATTCAAAAGTTGGGGGGTAGAAGTCTGAACTCCTCCACACAGAAGAGCAAAATGATTTTCACTTCTCACCATTTTTCAGTTCCCTGGCTATCCGAGGAGGAGAACAGCACCCACTGGATCTGTACCTACTGGTGCAACACACAGATCCCAGCGTGCTGCCTGCCAGGGAAACACCCGGCAGCGATGTCCTTGTGCTGTGGGTCAGGCCAGCATTTGAATGGCAAAGCCCAGGGCTTTGCTTTGACTGCAGAGGGGTAAAACAATATTTAAATAACTGCCAGCCACTGAAAGGAGCAGAAGTCCCATGGGAAAAGAGAGAATTTGCGGCCGTGTGTGGCTGATGGCTTCATCACAAATGTACAACCTGCAAAGGGAGCGAGCGAAGCTGCTGGGAGCTCCCTCTGATTTAGTATTTCATAACTTTGGTGGTTGACTCCAAGCATTTTGGCTGTTAATTATCCTTAGGTGCTTAGAGGAAAATATCCCAGCAATTCCACCCATCAATCTTATTGATTCTCACCTTGAGTCTCTGGGAGCTTTTAGGGCACCTGCGCAAGCTGCCACTGCTTGAATTAATTGAGCTCTGCGGAGCAGCCGCTGGCTGGTCCTCCCTGCACATCAGGCACAAGGCAGAAAGATGTATGACCCAGGCCAGTGCCAGTGAGAGGAGCTGATGGCAGGGAAACACAAACTCCCGGGAATCACAGCACATTGCCATCATGCTTTGTTTCTGCATAGGAATGGCACATCCTTGGGTCAGCTGAGTCAGGGACCTCCGGCACTGCGGTGGGCAGCTGGCACCTGGGAAGGATGCAGGACATCTCAGCTGAAGCACGCAGAGTTTAAGGCATCTTGAACAAGGATGCAGGGCTCTCATATCTCATTTCTCTTTGTAGAAGTGTCTGAAATATTTCTGCTGAAATTCCTGATGGTGGAGGGGTGGCATGGCGGGTAAATATCCTTCAGAGAAAATGTCAGGTTTGGTGGTCAACTTATGTCATGTTTTCACTGGAAATGGAAGTGGTTTAGGGGACATAGGGAACCTTGGGCTAATATATCTCCAGCAAAATATACAAAGTGAGAAATTGTGTTCTAGAGGAGGTATTGCTTTCCAAAGCCCATGTCATCAATAACTAGGAAATGGGGGCATTTTTCTCAAGCAGTCAAGATTATTTACTGGCTTTGGGGGAGTCCTACAAGAACTGTGGCTTTTGGAGGGAAAAGTTGTGATGATAAAAGCAGTTATGTATCATTAGATATCCCCCCTCCAATCCGCTTATTAAAAACATGCAAACGCTGCATAGCAGACTTCAGACTTTTAATTACAGGATATTTGCTCACATTTCAATCTAACTTCCTAACACCAGGAAAACCCATGGGGCGCACTCTCAGACACAAACACTTCTGCAGCCCCACTTCCCAGCGTGCAGAGGATGGGTGGAAGCAGCGAGGGGCCAGCAGCTCCGGGAGCTGGTTCCTACCCCAGTGCATGGCATGAGTGCCCTGAGAGCACGGTGGCTTTGGCATCAAACCACTGAGCCCCAGCCCCTGGGCTGTGGAGTCCTGCTAAGTGGAAGCACTTTTTGGCACGTAATGGAACTCGTTAGTGTCCGCTGTTTTATTGCGCAGGTTGAAAATTACTTATTGGTGGGAATGCGCTCACTCTTCACGCTGATCGTTCATATGCTTTGCTAGAAGGGTCCAAGTGAACTAACCCCAGAGCCAGGGAGTATCTGCCATCTCTGTGGATCACATGGCTGCAGATAGAAAAAGCCTATGGGACTGTCTGGGAGCACTCAGTGTGTTCTCCCCCTTGTGCCCTGGCAGCAAATCAGGAGAAGCTGAGTTTGCTGCTCTGGCTGCGTGCTGTGCTTTCAGTGCATGGTCCCTCTCTCCAGAGCAGGACTGGGAGCTCTAGGGTTAAAAACATGGAGCAAGGAGAGGTTGAAATCCGGGTTAAACAAGAGGATGTTGGAGGTCTCTCTGGCAGAAACCTGCAGGAATGGGCACTTTCTTCTGGTTCTGAGCTAAAGCAGGTTGCAATGTGGGTATTTTGAGTAGTAGAATAAAAGGTTTGGGTGTTTTATTTTAAAAGTACTTGAGTCCTTTGTGATGGCCACAATGTGCCACTAATAGGTGTCTGCTGGGGTTGGGAGGCACTTGCCATGGCAGGGTGTCAGGGATTTGCTGGCAGCCTGCCCTCAGCCCCACTCACCAGTGGGGCAGCAAACGGGGACTAGAATTTGGGCTTCCACTGCTTTATGGGAAAGAATCTCACCCAGACTGAAAAGGTTGGGTCAGATTATCCTGATGAGGAACTTTAGGGCAAGCTGAGTATTTTTCAGTGGGAAACAGTCAGGTTTCCTGGAATTGAAAATTCCCATTTCAGTCTCAAGAGTTGTAAATGGTGGCCCAGAGTCCTGAGAATGGTTCTGCACCAGCATACCACCCTCTCAAAGAGAAGATGTTTCTCTTCTAGGAATGAGCTCTGGATGTCCTTTGAAAAGCTTTTCCCTTCCAGCAGTTGGATGGTCATGCTGCATTTGCAAGTCCTTTGGGAGCAGGACTTTGACACCCCTCAGGGGCAGTGGGGTTTGCTGGAGGGCAGCACTGCAGGGCTGCTGCAGGGAAGTCAGCCCAACCTTGTGTGCACTGTCCCTGACAATGTTTCTGCCTGGCAGGGTTCACAGAGCAATAACAACCACATAAATAAGTCAAAGCATATGACTCAGGATAGGAAGCTTGGATTTTCCTTGGCAAAATCCTCTTTCTCTTTTGCAAAGCGTTAAAGATGCCTGAGCCTTAATATTCTGCCATCCACGTGTAAAGCTTGGGCATCTCACCAGGGAACAGCGTGACCAGCACTGGCAGCAAACAAACTGGTCTGGAGGTGCTGGGGAGAGAAAATTCCCTTGGGAAGCACACTTCAGATTGGAGCTGACTGCCAGGCCTGCGCAGCCCCTGGATGCAGGGAAAAGAGGTGTGATCAGGAATGTGCTGCAGATGCTGATCAGCATTCGGGACCAGACTAGAGCAAAGGTGAAACTGTAGGAAATACTTCTAACAGTGACCTCATGGCCACAGTGCTGGACAAAATTAGGCAAGTGGAACCTGAGAAAGGGGCTGAGCTACCAGCCAAACAGGATGGTGAAGTTAAGGAGCGAATCAGTCACATTGGCTGCTTTGTGCTCCTCACCATGCACAGGCCTTGCTCCAGGCCACTGAACTAAAGCTGTTCCCAAAGGGAAAGTTGGGACCCTAGGTGAGCTTGCCAGACCAGCAGAAATGAAGCTGGGGATATTCCAGCCAAGCAAGACCCAGAGATGCTCAGAGACATTAATGGCCACCATCAAAGCATCTTTAAAGCTCCAGGCCAGCACCAAAGCAGCTGGCTGTCTGCGATAAATATGCAAGCCACGCTTCAGTCAGGGAGAAATAAATAAGCTGTTGTACCCGGAGCAAGGGAGGTGGGGAGCTCCTGCCCAAATCACTGCTCAGCAGAGGAGTTTCCCTGGAGACTGCTTCCTCGGAGCCTGCGCAGGGCCAGCACAGGGCAGGGAGGCAGCACCCGGAGCTGCTTGATGTGGTCGGGGCAGGCACAGGGACACATCTGGGGTGAAGGATGAGGCGGAGAAGCAGGATTGGGGATGCTGGTCAGGTGCTTTCGTCGAATTTGGGGAAAGCAGAGATGGATTACTTCCCAGTGAATTGTGCTGCAGAAATATGGAGACTCCTTGGCTGGTTCTCAGCAAGCCCCTGGAGGGAGGAGCAGAATATCCAAGTGCCGTGGATGCTGGGCAGAGCAGGGGAAGATGGGTCCAGCAGAGGTGAGAACACCAAAGGGAGAGACACGGCTGGTGTGTTTACACCAGCTGGAGGTGGGGCACACTCAGCTTCCCTTCCCATGAAGGATGGGTGTTTGAGAGCTGACCTGCCAAGGTGATGTTCCCTACAGCTGATGCAGGAAGGGGGATACTTCCCTCTCTCCCCCCTCGCTCGTGCATTTATTTTCCAACATTGAAACTCTGCTGGGGTTTGGCCTGGCTGGGCACCGCGGGAGGGTGAGACTTGCCCAGCTCCCTCCTGCCTGGCAGCTCTGGAGCCAGTTTGGCTCTCGGCCACCGCGGGCTCCTTCCCGCTCACATGGCAGCAGAGCAGCGTCCCAAAGGGACCAAACTGGACTGCTGCACCCTGGCTGGGGGACAGGTGAGGGACACCCTGGGCTGCAGATCCCCTGGCTGCAGCCACCTTCCTCACCCTGCTGTGCTCCCCACCCAAAGACCTGCTCCTGCAGAGGGTGTAGGTGGGAGACTGGCTGGAAGTTGTGCAGCTCCCCAGTCATGCTCCTGAGGAGCTCATGGACCCCCAGCACACCAGGGACTGGGCTATACAGAGCACAAAATGTGGCCTGGGCTACTGCAGTTCAGGTATTGAACCAGCCAGGCAGCCATGCCAGCAGGCAGGTCTATCAGAGTTATATTTAAACTTCCTTTTGGAATTTTACTGGCCAAATTCTAGAACGATTTGGGATAACTGCTGGTGATCTCTGGGGCTGTGGCACAGGAGGGTACTCTCTGAGCCAAGAGGTTGGGTACCAAGGGATGCAGAGAGCTGAGATGGTCTCAGTGGAGCATCCCTGACAGTCTGGGACTCTCTCTATGGATCTGCCAGAGCCCTGACGCTGTTGCCCTTCCAAATGTTGTGCTGAGCTCATGTTTGTTTCTCACTTTTCTTCTTTCCTTCCAACAGTGAAATCAGCTTTTCATCCTTCTCCATGCATCAGCAGCTGGGAGCTACATCTTCAGTGCCTTGTCATGCTGACGGGTCTCCTGCAGGGATTGCATAGATGTGTCCCTGGGGCTGCAGGACATGCCGGGACTTCCAGATGAACCTTTCTGGGCAGAAGCAGAGTGGCGTGCTTGCTGTGACGAGGGAAGAGGCTGGGAGAGGCTTGCATTGAATAAAAAAGGCATCAAATAAGGGCTGCTGTGAATTAGACAGGTTGTGCTGAATGGTATCAGCAATGCAAGCTGCCCTTTAAACGTGTATATTTCATGAGCACATACACACACAGTCTGCAGCCACTGTCTTGCTGGCTGCAAGAATTGAGGAAAAATACCAGGAGCTTTAATGATGCTGATGAGCATGTGACATTCTATCAGCTAGAGATCAATTGAATATTTTAACCTCCTCAAACGAAGGTTTTGCTGGGCACAGGAGACGAGAGGTGGTCTCTCCCTCATCGATGTGTTTAAATATCTGAAGGGAGGGTGCCAAAGAGATGGAGCAGGTCTCTTCTCAGTGGTGTCGAGCAATAGGATACAGGCAGTGGGCAAAAATTGATGTGTGGGAAGTTCCACCTGAAAACAAGGAAGAACTTCTTTACTGTGCAGTGACCCACACTGGAACAGAAACCAGAGAGGCTGCAGAGTCTCCCTCAATGGAGATATTCAAGAACATGGATAAAACCCTGTGCCGTGTGCTCTGGGGACGACCCTGTTTACACGGGGAGGTGGAACCAGATGCCCCAACCAGACCGTTTCTGTGATTCTGTGTTCCTCAGAACACGCACCAAGCCCCTTTCCGCACTTTCCAATCACTTTATCCGTTATCCCCGGGCGTGGGTACCCGAGAACATCCTCGTCCCTCAGCTCCTGGCTGATGCCGGCCGGGGAGACTCTGTCGAAGCCGGCTCGGGGACTCCGGGGCTCCATCGGTGCGTTC
>VYXC01006019.1:872450-934704 GCA_013397175.1 Platysteira castanea | reverse complement strand
CCTGCGCTGCCCACGTGTGCGCGGCCGCGGCTCCCCCGCGCAGGCCGCGCCGCCTTTCTCTGCCGACTCATGGCGGCGGCGGGGCCGGGGGCCGCGGCCGAGCGCGGCTCTGCCCGGCGCGGTCGCTGCCCCGGGTTAGGCGTACGGCTGGGGAACAGGGGTTCCCGAAAAGGGGAGCCGAGGGGCTGCGCTGTCCAAACCGCGCTTGTAACCCGCTGCTGTCGTCAGCAAAGGCTGAAACTGCAGAACACCATTTCCTCGGCTGTCGGGATGGGTGCTGCGCTCCCCTCGTACCTGCTTCAAGTGAATCGGGAGTAGGAGGAGAACACAGAAGTTCTCACTCAGCGTCTTGTTTGGGAAAGACCTAATCTTTTTCCATCTGACTCTCTTAACTCTGAAATCACACTGCCAGATGTGACATCAGATTCCCAATTACTGTATGTGCCAGTGTTTTGTAGGAACTGTTACTACCTAGCATGATGATTCATCAGAGTTATTGATCTTTGGGAGATGGACAGCTCTGCAATTTCCACCTGGAAAGCTGTCATCTTAATGGGAAGTATAGAGGACAAGTTAATCGTGCCAGGTAGAAGGCTGTGTTCGGATTGTTTGGTGGTTTGTCATTGTAGTCATGGACATAAGCAAAGCTTAAGGAAATACAGGACAGTGTCGCTGTCTGTATTCGCCTCGTGCATTATGACACAAAACTGGTCACATCGCTCCTTTGTGTGAAGATTGCACTCTATTGTGATGCCTTCTCAGATAATGATCCCAAGAAATAAACCAAAAAATGCAAAACCGTAAGATTAAACGTTCCTCTTTGAGTCTCATGTGTAAGGGGTGTCCAGATTCATTACCAGGCCTGTCAGTCGCGAAGGTGTGTGATTTGTCAGAGTCAGCAGCAATGAGGCAGCTTCCCAATACAAGCGGGGGGCCCTCACAACTCCTGGGATGATTTTTTGAGGGAGAGAGTGAGAATATGTCATTAGTGTGTCCATGCAGTTGTAGGGTAAGGGAGTAATGCTGCAACACTCAGAAATGTCCTTGGGCCCAGCACAGTTGTCCGTATTCCCAAAGGTGTTTAAAAAATGGAATTTGTTAGTGGTGTGTTCTGGGACGCTTGGCAGCAGCGACTGGTTCCAGCAGTGCCCCCAGTGCTGCTGCCTGGCTCTCCTCTCTTGGGCCATTGTTTCTTTTGCTGCCTGTTCATTAGCAGAAGAGAAAACGTGTAAAATAAACACGGCTGGTGAGCTCCCACGAGAGGCAGGCTGGCAGCTGACCTTGCCTGGCAGCCCTGCACCCAAGTACCTTCTTGTAGAGTTTGCAGGCTCATGTTGTGTCTTCATTTCATTGGGCGGAGGATTTGTTTTGGCAGGCACTTACCAAAAAAGATCTGGAGCGTGAATTTGTGTGAAAGAATCAGCTGGTGAGGTGAGTTGTCGTGTTGTAGTGACTTCCAGGAGGATCACCCAAGGAAAGCGACTCTTTTCTACGGTTGCAGTGGATTGAGAGCTTCTGAATTCTGGAATGTCACTGCTGGAAGTCTTTGGTTTCTCAGCAGAGCCTACAAAGCCTTGGCTCATAATCCAGCAGTGTTCCCAGTGCAATGCTTGTGTGCTGGAGGTACTAAATGTTTCCAGCCCTGATCTGCCAGAGGTAGCGAGGAGACCAGGGAGGGTAGGGAAGACAGCTGTGTAAAGATAAAGGGATCCCTCTATGACTTGTTATACAGGCTTTGAAAGCCCTATTTTTTTTTTAATAATGATTATATTAATTATAGACCCACAGAGCAGATGTAATGGACAAGACTCTCTCCTTAGGTCTTCACGCATTCTCTAATGGCCTGTGTTGGAATTGGTGCTTATAAAAGCAGAAGCATTGTGCTCAGGGAAAGCAGAGCCACGTGCAAGATCTTGGTGGGTTTCTGCTGTCTGTGCTGGAATATAGATAGGGAACAGCTTAACAAATCCACCTCCAGGTGGTCGAAACACCAGCTTGTTTTGAAGTGTTAGACTCACCATGGCTGGGCAAGTCGAGTGCATTGGGGGCCTGACACAGAGACTGAAGAACAGGGTCCTTTTTTCATGGATTAGGATTTACCTTCAGAAGCTCATGTCTTGCCTACCTGCTGCAGTATTTTTATGCTCGAAGTTGGCAGTGAAGCCTGTAATATAATAGAATGTTTGAGCAAACATTTCTGCTTTTTCAGGAAGGAGGGCTCTTGAAGCAAAGCCTCTCTTTGCTTCTTAACCTCCCAAAAGCACAATGGCTTGGCAGTAAGCGAGGCAACCATTAGGTCGAGTTAGACAGCAGTGATATTGCTGATGCTGTGGGTGGAGGCTGAGGCTCAGCTGGAGTGGCACACCACATTTTCGTGGTCTCTTGACAAGATGCATGTTACTTTTTTATTCATGTGTGTTCCAGAGTCAAGGTGCAAAGTGCAAAGAGCAGAAGGGGGATCCTGAGACATGGTCCTGTCCTGTGTGGCAAGGCTTGTACTTGACACTGCTGACTGGTTGTGAGGGACGCTGTAGAGCTGTAATGATGCCTCATTTTTACTCTCTAATGATCTAGTAGCAAGGTCTGTGTGACCATGCCCTCGTTATTACATGTTCTCTTCTTATCATGTAAATAAACGCAGCCAGCAGCCTGACTGACACATGATGGTAGCGTGTGTGTCTGTGGTAGTGAAGGAAAAATTTTCTGGCAAAACCAGCTTTGCACTACTGGCTATAAACCAAATTCAAAGTGTTTTCTCCAATTCTTGTGTAGATGAGAAGTATGGCTTGCAGTTAAGACAGCTCGACCTTCTGGAACATGTTGTACTCCTCCGCTGTGCCCTGCACCAGGGCTGGTGCTGATGCAAGCGTTGGTGCGGACAGGTGTTAACAGCACCCCTTTTTGAAAACCTGCTGGATGTATTTCAAGAAATGTTGCATCAAGGCACTTGGCACTTCTTTATTTTTAAAGCCATTTACATCTTGGAAGTAAGAACACGCAGGTTTTAATGACTGACACTGCAATTGCTGAGCTTTGCCTGTGCTAACTTTTTTCACTCTCCTTGTAAGTGCTTGGCCAGGGAAAGCAGTGTATTTCCTAGTGGAGATGCAGGAGGTGCTTTGATTTCTTGAGTAGAGTTTCCTGCGTGCTGTTTGGCAAACGTGGTGGCTGGCTAAGTAGTACTTTCCAGAAGGCACACCTTAGTTGCTAGCAGCAAGCACCAGGGGTGAGCTGACTATTGTTCGGAGAGAGTGCATGTTGCTTTATGCCTGAGCAGAGACTGACTTGGCTACCGGGACGGAGGAGAAGGCAGGGGAAGATTCATTAGCATCTCACCCCTCGCTGACTAACTCCCCATAGGGCTTTCCTTGAAACCAGCCTCCAGTGCAGGAGATAAGATGAATGGGAAGCTTGTTTTACCACTGGCATTTCTTCGTGTTCAGAGCAGACACGCACATCTGCTTGCTCAGGTATCCAGCTTGGTAGTCCTGCACACACCTATTTCCAAAGTGTTGGGCAATTCTCACTCTGTCGTGGCACGTAATTGTGGAGCTCTTCTGGCTGTTGCAACAGAGCTGCTATCGCAGTAGGAGGCCTCCCCCCCACCGCCCCAAGTTTCCTCTCCGAAGTACTGTTTTGTTCCTATCCCACAACTCATGTTTGAGTAACTCTTCCCATGTTGTTGGGGAGGATGAGGGTAACTGGAACTTGTTGCTCCAAAAAAACGTGAGGCTTAGTGTTTTCCCTCCCCCGCATACCTTTGCCCTTCAGCTTTGTGCTGGACCTTTGCCCTGTTCTGCACTGTTTGTTTCGGGAAGAAAAGGCTGGGGAATGCGGCACAGCTCCTGAGAGCTGACTCACTGGCCCTGGTTGCTGGGCTTCAGCGCCTGCTTCTGCTGCGACCTCCAGTTCCAGATTGCCGGGTCCAAGGCATCGCTGAGGGATTCTCTCCAACCATCTCCTTAGTCTCACAACTCTTCTTTTAAATTTATATTGCTCGTGGTGCCGTGGAGGTTTCCACCAGGATTGCATCAGGGATCACTGGATTGGGCAGCAGAAGAACTTGGTTCGGATGTGAAGACAAATTGAGTCCAGAAAGCAGGACTGGGAATGGGGGCACTGGGGCTGCAATGCTCTGCTCTCCTTTCCAAATTATGACACCTGATCTTTTTGCTGTGCTCGAACAGTGTGGAATTATCCTCTGGGCATTGCCAAATGCCGACTTGGATAGAGTTAGGTTGCTCTTTAAATACTTGAGACTATAATGAATCTCCAGCATCATCTCTGTGGTTGTGCTTGTTTGGGAAAATAAGGAATGGGCATTTTAGTAGAAAGCTGTGCTTGCTGTTCAGACCGTTTTAACCCTTACAGTTATTACAGGTGCTCTTACCCTAGGTCCAGTTGGGACTGGTGAGCTTTGTTCATTCCCAGCCGCAATACGCATTTACATTATGGTCTTTATTATGTTACTTATCCTCTGGTCATCTTGGCATTGGAGCCTTTGCTGACTTCCTACCAAGGGCCTGAGTCTCTGCACTGCTGGCTCTGTCAAATCCCTGGCTTGCTGTGTACACAGGGAGCTTGGGGAAAGAGGTGATGCAACCTTGGAGATACCTGCTGAGCTCTCCCGTGGTGATAGTGCAGTCTAGGTGGAGCTTTTCATGGCCAAGAAGTTGTCTCTTGGGGTTGGCTGCAGCTGTGGGTGGATCTCTGGATCCACTCTGTGGTCTCTGGCATGGCCAGCTCTGCATTTGTTCCTTTTCTCACTTGAGACTGGGCTTCAGTTCCACTTGTTCTGCAGGTCGAGGTCCTTGTTAGTGAGGTCTGAATGGAGCTGGGAGACTTATCTCCTTGCATTGAAATAACTGGTTAATCTGAATATCTTCTATCAAATGATTCAGCTGCATGACTTGAGGTCAGAGGAGAGGGAAAAGAAGGGCTTCAAAGAAGTTAATGCAGCGCTAGGAGAACTTACAGCTACTTGTGTATTTAGGTAACACTAATGGGTGACCAGAACAGATAGGAACTGAGCTTGGCCTTGAATAAATCAATCACCAGACTTCTTTGTGGGGAAAGTTTTGGGTCAGGGTCGATCTGGATTGCTTGGCAGAAAGGAGAGGTGGGTGTGCACATGAATGTCCCGCAGCTGTGGAGCAAAAACTGGCACGAGGCGTTTGATGGAAATAGACTTGCTGATAGCAATTCTAATGCTGTGCAAGATAAACTTTTGTTTTTGGGAAAGGTTGTGGAAACTGTGGTCAAGTGTCAACATGTTTCTACAGGGAGGCTCATCCTGTAATTGGAGGTTTCCAGAAGATCCTCTTAACTGAATTTTCCTCTATCAGAGCACGCATTTGTGCTGCAGTTTGGGGGGCTTCGTGGGTGGACTGCCTTTCCCGAGCAAACTGCTGTGTGATGGGTTGTGCCTCTGCTGTTTTCAGTATTGTACCAGGCTGATGGTGCTGGTTGAGCTGCTGGAGCCATCCTTAGCAAGTCATCTGTCCCAGCTTTGGTGTGACACTCGCTGTGGGTTTTACCAGGATCAAGAGCTCTTCCTGCGGCATTAGAGCTACGTGTGCTGGGGGATGTTCTGCTGAGACGTGCAAAGAGAGGGAGGAAGGGCTGGGAACTGGCTCATCTAATACCTGCTTTATCAGTGGGTTACCTTCACTGTCCTTCTGGAGCAACGCTGACTTAGGAATCTTAAAAGATTCCCTTGACACTTCAGTGTGTTTCAGAGTTGTATGGGAACATGCAGCAGGGTTCAGTGCTCTGTAGTGGTTGTGATTTTATTTTTATTTTGTGGGTTTGAGTCGCCCTGTTCCTTTATGTGGTGACAAACTGTAAGGTTTGGTAGAGTTCTCTGCTGCAGACTGACAGTGTATTGGAGGTGACCATGGTGGCCCTGACTGGGTTGGGTGCTCTGTCACATCAGGCCAGGTGGAACCCTTAATTTGCTTTAGAAATGGTCAGCGGGGGTGGTTGTTGGTGTGACTGAGGTCTTGATGCTGCTCTGTCTGGTTCTGGTGACTCTCAGAGGTGACACAAATGTCCTTTGTTCTCTTGATCTAGAAAATGTCACTCTGGTTCCTCCAGAGTGTGTGTGACACTCACAATGTGCTGACGGGCACAGCCTGTCCTGACCTGTGCTACTGGGGACGCATGTTTGCTTCCTGCTGGCCACCCCTTGAAGTGGCTGGGAACAGGTCTGCAACCTGCTGCTGTAGCAGGTGCTTCTCTCCACTCCCAACTCGCTCCCCAAAGCAGCCCTGGCCTCTGATGGAGCCCAGGAGGGACATCCTTGTCGCACAAGGAAGATGTTGGAGGAGAAGCATCTCTGGTGCTCTTCAGTGTCACTCGTTTGATCTCTGGCAGGCTCTGCAGAGATCGTTTGGTGACTGACAGCCGGGGGACAACCGGGAGAAATGGGGGGCTTGCCTGGGGCTTGTGAACCTCACATGTCCTTGACAAATGAGGCAGAGTTAAAGCCTGTTTGGGGAGCTGGACAGGAGGCAGAAATGTGCCGTTTGTCCTTCCTGCTGGCCAGGAGGGACTGGTGAGCCCGAGGTGGAGTCCAGCAGGTGGGACACGGGTGCTGCTCCGCTCTTCCCGGCCCGGGTACGGGGGCGCAGCTCGGGGGGCGGCGGGATGGGCGGAAGCAGAGCCTGTCCCTCACACTGCTGAGCACGTTTTTCCAGCCGAGCGGCAGCGTGTGCTGCGCTCCTGCAGAGTGACTCTGCAGTCTGCAGGGCACGGCTGCGCTGGAGCCAGTGGCGGGCGCGGGGGGCTCTTAGCGCTTCTCCTTCCCTGGTAGTCCTTTGACTTCTTTGACTCGCCTGCAGCGTGAACGTGTGGAGAGAACAGGGGGTTTTCAGGGCTAGGTAAGGTAGCTTTTAAGAAGTCTGAAAAAACTGAGAGAAGAGGTGAGTTTTTTCCTGGCTAAATATGCGGGGAAACAAGTATGAAATTGGAAAAACCACAAAAATGAGGGAAGGGTAGAGTTTTGTTGATGGGAAAGTAAGAGAAAAGGTGTGTGGGGAGATGGGTGTTTTACCTGCCTGGTAACTCAGAGGTGCTGCCAGAGGTGGGTATGTTGCTAAATACTGAGCACTGTCTTTAGCAGATTATTTATGATACATATTCAGCCCCCACACTAAATCACACAGCCTTTGTTATTTTCTTTTTCATTTTGGCTGTGCTTTTGAAAGCTTCTGGTCAGTGATGTAAATGAGTGATTATTTTAGCAAATCTTAGCTAGCAAACTGTGGTTTTGCACACTTGCAGATGAGGAAGCTAGTGACAGAATAAAATAGTGAGAACTCACAGTCAATAAGCAACACTCAAATGTTTGATAAGCCAGTGTTCACTTAAACTACAGGAAATTAATTTCTTTAGATTCTCCAAGGTCACATCTTCCTTTTTTTTTTTTTTTCTTTTTTTTTGTATTAAGGGTTGTAAAAGAAGCACTGAGTTTATTCCTGCAAGACCCTTTGGATTCTCACTGCAATTTTTATGCGTTTGCTGTAACTGGAAAGGTTGCACTTCCAAGTAGTCAAAAAGTCTGTGTCAGCTCTTCTGACCTCACAGAACGAGCCTACTGAAAATAAAGACAACCACAATAACAAACAGCAATGCTCTTGGCCTCATCTAGCACAAAAAGAGACACCTAAAGGAATGACTGAAGCTCTTTACCAGACCTGTGTTACCTCCAGGTTGGCTCATGTTGGCAGGTCAGCTGCAGGGCTTTGCAAGGGGGAAACCAGAGGGAAAAACAGAATGAAGAATTAAGTGTAAGGAGTGACACCAGTATGTGTGATGCTGAGGAATGATGTGTCTGTAGCAGCAGATCCTGAAATGCGGAGAAACACATCCCAAAAATGCTGTTTTGGAGGTTTTTACTGTGACTGAAATGGAAGTGGTGGGATATTTGTGCATGAGGTTCCACCCAGCAAGACAGAAGAGCGAATCACGGAGGTGTCTCCACCATGTGCTCAGATGACAAAGCATGAGACTTCACTGTCTGTAATCATATTGAATTTCACTTCCCAGCTCCTAGCTCAACCCTGAGAGCTCGGGGGAATACCGACTATGATCTCATGCATCTTCTGAGTGCTCAGAAATCCTCTGCCACTGCAGAGGGTCTTACACTGAGCTGAACAAAAAAGGGACTGTCTTCTTTTGGCTTCCCAATCTCAGGTGAGCTCTCCAAGCTCACTGTTGCTGGTTTTTGGGGTTTTTTAACTGTGGAATGATAAATGTGACATTTGCATGTTCTGCAGGGAGGAATTTGCTGTAAATGAGCCATGGTTTTAAATTTTAAAATTAAACCTGTAAAAACAGTTGAGAAGATGATTTGGAGGAGACGTGGCAGATTACAGTGAGATAACCCTCTTAACTTCAGTTGGAGGTGAAATCTGAGTTGATCTAATTGTCAGCAGAGAGTGGAACCTTGCAAGCAAGGATGGAGTTGGGAGGGTGATTGGAACGGCTGAGTGTTTGATTAAAACCAAGCAGATAGCCTAGGCCAGAGGGAGGGAACGCCTCAGACTGTGAATCTGATGATTTGTAATTCAGTTAAGAGATTTAATTATGTTGTCTTCGCTGTGCTGCCTTGTGTATCCTACAGCCCCCTGCTTGGCCCTCTGCCTGCAGCCCAAAGGTGTGCAGAGCCTTGCAATTTTCAGGTTTTGGGGTTTTCACAGGGATTTATGGCATCCTTGTCTGATATTATGGGGCATTACCGTGATACTGATGTATTTGAGGAGGTGGAGTGGGATTCTCTTTCATGGAGGACTGGATTTCTCGGTAAATGAATGGATTCTCCTTTGTAGGGAGATGGATCTGTCCTGCCTGCTGCTTACTAAGCTGTCCTTGGGCAAAGGTTCTCTGGAGTTTGGGTCTGCCTTTGATGTGCAAGCAGAAAAGTATGTTACAGTGCTGAGTGCAACAACCTTGTCAGAGGGAAACACCATCCTATATCAGTTTCCACAGTGTGGGATCCAGCTGGTTTGTGGGCTGCACCAAAATGGCTCCTGTATTTCAACGATAGTCTTTGAGACGTGTATTTTGCTTGTTTGTGCCAGAGATTTTACTGCCTCTTCAATACCCAGTGGCTTAAAGAGCAGTTTGGGAAGGGTAAGTGTGGTTATTGGGCCCAGATTCACGTAGGGTTGTTCTCCTGTAAGGCCTAAGGCCTCCAGTGGTGTCACTCCAGGCTTACTGGTGATTAAAGGAGGTGAGGCAGAGAGCTGGGTCACCAGCTGCTCCATGGGAACAGTAATTGAGCACCCTTAAGTTGCCTTGGACTTTCTCTGAAGCCCAGTGTTGGGTTCATGATCAGGAATGCTGGGATTCATGCTCTGGAGCAGCAGCACTTTGCTTCTTCTCTGTTTTGGAGATGAGGGGAAGGGGTTAATGGGAGAGAACGCCCAGTGTTTGTTCTCTCCAGTGCAAGCACTGATAAGTGGATGGGAGAAACAACAGCCTGTGACCTTCCAGTTATTCCTTGTGTGCCTGTGCATATGTGACTGTTGGACTTGCAGGACTGTCTGTTTGGAGAGCTTTCGTTCTTCTGGTCAGGTTCCCCAGAACCCCACTGGCATCTCTGGTGCTTGGAGAAGAGACCTGGACCCTCTTCCATGTGGATCTCTGGAAGGTGTTTTTGCTGGGCACGGTGCTGGTCCTGCTGGTGACCAGCCGTGTGTTCAGCTGATGGCACAGCCCTGCTGGGTCTGCACTGCTCCCCTTTCGTGTGGAGGAGACTGAACGTCAGCACTGAGGTACTCACCGAGTGTGTGGTGTGAAGTTACTTAGGGAGTTACCTCCGATAACACTTTGACTTTGGAGTAGGTGATTTTTTTCCCCAGGGTTGTTCCTCTTGAAACTCTGTGATGCTGGAAGTCTTCATTACTTTTCAAGTACGTGAAGATATCAGGGGCACCACAGCTGAGCTTCACCAAACCCACAGCTGTTTTAACACTGAAAACCTATTTCAAGCATTTTTTTTGTGCGGTTTGTGGGAAATTGATGTCAGAGCTCGCCCTGGCTGCAGCTCTTGAGCCAGTGTAGGTGATGGGAGTGTCTGAGAACAAATCCAGCCTCTCCTCTGGACAGAGAACAGAAAACCCCTTACCAGTTACTGGTGTTCTGGTTACCCTTGCAGAGGAACAGACTTGGGATAAACCCTGACGTAGCTTTTTTTTGTTCCTCTTGCACAGACCGTACTGGTGTCTTGGGACCTAGCCAGCATCATGTTAGGATTGATCCATCTGTCTCATGCTTCAGCTTCTCTTTGAGGGGGTAAAGATCCTATAGTAAGTTGAGAAGCATGGGAGGTGTTTGCGTGGACCTGGCAGCTGGAGAGGGTTGGGACGATCTGGGTGACTGAGAGCTGGACCCTCCCAGAGCCTGCTCGGCAGGTAACAAAGGAGGGAAACAGGAAGCAAACAAGATCTCGGGAGGGATGTAATTGGCCATGCTAATCTTCAGGTTTAGGGTTTCTTGCTTTGCTACTTTTCCCTAGCAGACCTCACCCCCGTCTCCGCTGAGTGTTGCTTTGAAGAGGCCTGTTAACTGTCTCAGGAACCTGTGCAGGCACTGCCTTGGCCTCCGACGGGGAGCCAGGTGACAGAGATTGGAACTGAAATGTTGCATGGAGCTGGAGAAGAGATTCAAGCAGCTCTGGTCTCCTTGCAGTACATGCTGGGTTTTGTAATTTGGACCTTTTCCCTGCCTGGATCGTCCCTGCCGGGCAGCAGGTCAGGTTAGGAGAGATACCAATCGATCCTGCCATCCACCAGCACTTCCCTCCCCAGTCCCTCTCCTGGGCAGCCAGTGTGGCCCTGCAGCTTTCGAGCCATTATGATCGAGTTCTGGTCACGTCTCTGCTGCTGAGTCCCCGCGTGACCTTGGAGAGGTCATTTTTTTTGCTGACGTCCAAGTCTTTTGTCTGCAAAACATGGAGGACGATTTGGTTACAACTTCACGGGTCGAAAGCCAGGACAAATGAGCTGGTGTCTTCCTGTGGCAGTGTGGGTGAGCCCCATGTCCCGCTGGGAGCAGCCAAGGAACCAGAGTCATCTCTGCGCTGGTACCCGTGCGTGCACAGCCCTCACCCAGCACGCTGGTGTGGTGGTACCAGTCAGCGCTCTTTGGTGACTGGCAGGAGCCATAAAGCACTCTGAGGTTGTTTCTCCCTCTTTGGGGAGCAGAAGGGCAGTGGGAGGTGGGGGGCCGGCAGGGAGCTGGTTGCTGCTGGCTCTGGGCCTGCGGCCGCGTGGCCCCTCGGCAGTTATGGCTGCAGGTTGCTGTAATAACGAGTCAGCGTTTCTCTTGCGTCAGGGATAATGAGCTGCTCTTCGGCGGCTGCCTCCCGGGCCCTGCCAGGAGGAAGCAGTGTCCGTACTGGAAAAGGGGGGCTGGGGACAGACAGTGGGTGGTGGAGGTCCCTTCCCAGCTGTAGCTCCTGAGCTGGGAGAAGACAGGCTTCCTGTGCGGGCGTTTGGCTTCAGCACTGTGAGCGTGGCCGGCGGAGGAGCGTGGCTGGCGCGTGTTTCCGCAGGGAGCAGCGGAGGGGAGATGGGGGCTCATAAATGGGGTGACCTTTCTGGACCTGTCCCAGATACCTGAATAGCAGCAGTAACCAGATAGCCCCTGGGGAGGGGGTATGTGTGTGGATGCATCAGCTTTTCTCTTTAAATGCCCCATTTTAGCGTACGGTCTCCTCCTTTGTGTAAAAATACCATCAGGCAAAAATTGAAATTGAGATCCACCCTCGGCACCACCTAAAATAAGGACAGCTGCCCTCAATTTAGTTTTATCTCCTGGGCTCTGTGTGCAGCAGCTCTGGGTATTGGTGCTCAGAGCAAGCACTCCTGTACCACATCTGCACCCTCACATGATGGTCCTGAAAGGCTCCGTGCCTGTCCCAGCATCCTGCCAGCTGCCATGTACCCCCCTGACCTCCTCCTCCTCACTCCTTCCTCCACCCCTCCCCCCTTGCTGATAACTGGAAGATTCAGGGAATGTGTTTTCTGCTGAGATGTTGTAGGCTGTATGGATACTGTGCAGGGCTGAGGAGAGTGGTCAGGGCTTGGGAAGTACCTGGCTCTGCAGAGACTGGTGCTGCAGTGATCACTGGTTCCTGTGGTGACTACAGTCCCTTTGTTCAGACATCAAGTCTTTCTGATTTTGAGCACATGCTGAGAAACAAAAGTGTCTGCATGCAAGAAGGGGAAGGAAATGTGAGACCATGGGGTCCAAATTTCATGTGTCTGCTCATTTGCATTGTGATGCTGTTATTTCTTGCTCTTTCCCACTGGGCTGCCTGGAGGGCAGGCTGAGCATGGCTGGGAGGGTGCAGGCAGGGGCAGAGCTGCCTGGGTCCCGTGTAGGGATTGCCTGCTGCTGAGCAGGTGGCTGATGGGATGATGGGCAGCTGCTGTGAAGCATTGTCCTGTAGCATCTGACCAGTGTTGGGATACCTGGCATCAGGATGCCTTGGGAGGTAGCAGGTGTGTGTGGTGGGAGGAATTGGTAGGGCTGGTTTGCTGGCTTCACCTTTCTGTGTTGGGACTTGGAGCAAAATCCCAGCTCAGTCTCTGTGCCTGGATCCTTTGTGTTCGAGTTTTAGCCTTGGGAAAGCTGCGAAGGGAGCTGACCTGGGCAGGCAGCCCCAGTCCTGCAGTGTACGAGGTGGGCTCCTTGGAGAGCAGCCCAGGGGTTTACCTGCTGGCCACATATGTTTCTGCCTCCTTCCCTACCCAGGCTTTCTTGGGAAAAGAAAGCACTGCCTGATTTAGACTTCTCTTGGGCACCTGAGGTGCTGCCCTTAATTGGCAGGCTAATTTTTAATTTAAGTCACTTGCTTGCAGGGGAAAAAGCTGTCCCAAAGGGTCGTTGTGCCTGCCGGTCCCTGACCAGCACTGCCTCAGATGTGTCCTCCCAGCAGCCCCGTTTTTCAGAGCAGGTCCTGCAGACTGATTGCTCTGGGGAAAGCTGCCTGCAAGCCCAGTGTGCTCAGTCTGCTCTGGAGAGCTTGGAGTCAAGTCTATGTTAATCGTAGGTGAGATGAGTTGGACAAGCTCAGCCTCTCCCAGACAAGGGGCCTGAGCACTGGATGCAAGTGTCCTTCCTTGACAGGAGTTGTCCTGGCAAACCTCTTGAAGTGAATGTGGGCTGTATCTGCCCGTGGCCATCACATGTGGTCCTTGCTTGCTACTGACTCAGCCACTGAGTAGGGTCACTGCTTTTCTAGTAAATGTAGTGGCAAAGCTCCTCTCGAGTTGTGGCTGAGCTCAGGAGGAGCCAGGAGAGCCTTGCTGCACATCTAGAGCAGGACAGGGCAGTGGGGAATACAGCAGTGAGCTGAGAGGAGACCTTGAGAAAATGCAAGTTTGGAGTTGTGGTGGTGACTTGTCTGGTAGGAGATGTTGCTGAGGGGTCACCTGCAGCTGCTGCCTGATTTGGTGGCATTTGTGGTGTCTAGAGCCTGGACCTATTGTGAATGGCTGGTTCTGTGGTGTGTGTTTATGAAGAAGTCGGTGGGACAGCCTAGCAGGAATGCAGACTGGAGAACTGCACCCCTCGGGGTGCAGCAAGGGGAAGGTTTGCCAAAGCCTGGCTTTGCTGAATTCCTGGCTGGCACAAAGGAATTTATTTTATCAACCATTGTGTTGTTGTTATTTATTTTGGTTTTTGGTAACATCTGGTACAGCTAGCTGATCCAAACAGATGGGATTACCAGTGTTACCACCTTGTTCCTTTGCAGAGAACCCCAAGTAGGGAAATAAATTGTATCCTTTTGGAGATCTTAAAGGTCTTTTCCAACCTTAACCATTTTATGATTCCATGAAGTACAGGGTGTTTCAGCTCGCTGATGTAGAAGCCTGAACTCATCAGTGACCATCACAGAAATACAAGCTGTCTAAATGCATTTGGGACATGGGCTGGTGGAGGATTGCAGTAGAACATGCAGCTTGCAAAGGATCCAAACTGGTGCTTGGAGACTGTTCTGAATGTGCTGGGCTGTCCTTGATATCCTGCCTTCAAATGGCCACAGACCATAACTGTGTAATAATGGTGGAGGGAGTCTTGATTTTAACTTCTGGGTATTTTTGCTCCACTTGGCTCTTCCCATTCTTATATGAGGGGTCTTATGTGGGATGAAAGCGTCCCTGCCTGAGGATGCTTTGAACATGGTGCAAGTCGGTGGAAGAGAAACAGAAGTTATTTTGGAAGAGGGGTGTTTTTGCTGTTTCTGCATGAGCTGAGGCCAGGCCAGAGAGCATTGCCCTGCCTGAGGGGTAGTCCTTGCTGCAACTCTTGTGACTTTCCAGCTAAATATGTGTTTTGGGTAGCTGATAAGCAGGAGCCAGGGGCCTGCTCCTGTCCCAGGAGGACCTTGCCTTGCTGGCAGCCTTCCTTCCCACTCCTCTTCCAGGATCCTTGAAGAAAACATAATGTATTGCTCTCTCAAAATTACTGTTTTCATATCTTCTGGGGGAGCCGTTATCAACAGGGTTTTTCCACATGCACTGACCTGTGTGCTCCTCAAATGAAAAGTCAGGTTCTTCCCAGCTACTTAAGTAAACATCTTTCCAGCAATACATAAGGTCTTCCAAAAGAAGGGCCTGTACCTCTAACTGGAAAGGGCTTGGGGGGCTGGGGAGGTTGAATAATCTGTTTTGGGGTCTGAACCCTCCAGGCTCCATCTGTCCTGTGCAGCTGGCTGTGCCTGCTGACAGAGACTCCTGAGCTGGGAAGGGGAGGGGGTTCTCCTGGTGTGATGGGTGATGTGCCAAGGCCCTGGGTGTCCATTTGGTGATGGGGGTGTGTGTGTCTGGTGTAGCTGCTGTGTTAGAGCCAGGCACAGCTGCTGATGTCCCTTGTGGCTGCAAAAACCAAGGACAATCAGAAGAATGCTCACTTGGCTTTTGCTTTGGCTTACACCTGTGCTCCCTGTTAGATGTTCTCTGTAGATTTCCATCTGGTATTGCTTTTCAGGGAGAATGTGGGGTGACACCAGGCTCATTGTGTGCATCTTTGTACATCTCAGTAACATTTTTTATTGCTCACTGCTGTCTGTTAGAAGCCAATACAGAAGGTTATTTATGAGAGCAGCGCATTCAGGTAAACACAGACTCCTTCGCAGTCTTTCTCACAACAAGTGGTTGAATTGAGGTGGGTTCCAAGCTGGATTGATGTTTAACTTGAGATACTAAGAAAATACTTCCTCTGTTTAGCTAAAGCAAACAAATCAAGAGAGGAGACCTTTTAAATATGATTTGCACTCCAGCTGCAACCAGTACTGATCTTTCTTTTTTTTTTTTTCTTTTACAGATATATTTCCAACTGATGGCCAGTCTGGTATGTATTAAATAAAAATGGAACTCTTCAAACCTCCTGCTCCCTTGCCTTCCTTGCACTTCTCTTCCTGCAGAGTCAGCGCTAACCAGACTTAAAAGACTGGTACAGGAATGTACAATGGACATTAATGTAACAAAAAAACCTCAGACCAACAAAACCCCCCAAAAAACCCATCCAAAAAACAAAAGCAAAAAAACTTCCTAAAGAAAGTACAGACCTTTAATATTTGGCCATTCCTGTATAGCAGGGACATCTTTTATGCTTTCATGTAGTGATGACTAAACTGCTGGAAGGTTCTTTCCTCCCATACGTTGTAGCATTGCAAATTTAGATGTCCGGAGTGAAAGAGTTTGGGAACTTGTAGGTCTTGGTCATCACACGTAATTGAAAATACTGATGTGTCAAGATGCAAATGTAGCTCAGGCTGTTGTTGTTTACATGTTACCTGTATACAGATGGATGTGTCTATGAACCTGAGGATATATATTTGAATTTGCAGTACTTTGGGCAGACACAGACCACCCCCATGGCTTGTAGTCTGTGTGTTGCTGTTGAGTATTGCTGTTAAGGACAACCGGGACAACTCCCTGTGTTGCCATCAGTGCAAAGAAAAAACTTCCTGGCCCCAGAGGTTTGTGCAGCCTTGCTGGGAAGGAGGTTGCTATGGATGGAGGTTTCAAATCAGGAAAGGAATGTAGTTTTCTGAAGCAGATATTGATGGTCTCGATTCCTGCCTTTCCCAAATTGCCAGAAGCTCTTCATCCAGGTTGATGTTGTGGAAGTGCCAAGACTGAAGGAAAGGTTTGTGTTTTAACCAGTGATACCAGGATCAGTCAGTGGGAGCCTGTTGTCCCAGAGCTGTAGTGCCATGTGGGGATGTCCCATAAAGGCACTGGGAATGGAGGTCAGTGCCTGACTTGTGTCACCCCAGGCAGGTCACTGTGTCCACCTCTGTTGTCCATCTTTGGCTTTGCATGGGATCCCATTTCACCAGTTCATGGGTAGTGTGAGGGCAAATCGCTGTTGATGGTGGAGGCATTGAAAGTATGGAAGTCAGCTCAGTTGTCTTAAAGCTAATTTCAGTAAAAATAACTCATTGGTTTAGAGTGGTGTGGTGTAACATTGGAGGCACTGTAGTTTAACTTCTGAACTGAACAGNTATATTTGAATTTGCAGTACTTTGGGCAGACACAGACCACCCCCATGGCTTGTAGTCTGTGTGTTGCTGTTGAGTATTGCTGTTAAGGACAACCGGGACAACTCCCTGTGTTGCCATCAGTGCAAAGAAAAAACTTCCTGGCCCCAGAGGTTTGTGCAGCCTTGCTGGGAAGGAGGTTGCTATGGATGGAGGTTTCAAATCAGGAAAGGAATGTAGTTTTCTGAAGCAGATATTGATGGTCTCGATTCCTGCCTTTCCCAAATTGCCAGAAGCTCTTCATCCAGGTTGATGTTGTGGAAGTGCCAAGACTGAAGGAAAGGTTTGTGTTTTAACCAGTGATACCAGGATCAGTCAGTGGCAGCCTGTTGTCCCAGAGCTGTAGTGCCATGTGGGGATGTCCCATAAAGGCACTGGGAATGGAGGTCAGTGCCTGACTTGTGTCACCCCAGGCAGGTCACTGTGTCCACCTCTGTTGTCCATCTTTGGCTTTGCATGGGATCCCATTTCACCAGTTCATGGGTAGTGTGAGGGCAAATCGCTGTTGATGGTGGAGGCATTGAAAGTATGGAAGTCAGCTCAGTTGTCTTAAAGCTAATTTCAGTAAAAATAACTCATTGGTTTAGAGTGGTGTGGTGTAACATTGGAGGCACTGTAATTTAACTTTTGAACTGAACAGAGGGATGGAAGTTGTGGATGTGTTTCCAGAGCTCTAGCCAGCTAACAAAGCTGTAGTGTACTGTTTGTAGATGCACTGGATTAAGGCTTTGATTCCACATTTGTAAGTTTCTCATTATTTTCTTGCTTTCTCAGCATGTGAGAGTGAAATATGAAGGTTTCAAAGCAGCAAAGCTATATTGCCATTTGTTGAGTTCATAGGAAGCTTTTGTTCATCCTGCTGAAGATCTGTCTTCTTTGGGTATTGGGTTTTGTCTGCCTGTGCTGCGAACTCGGAGATGTCCTTTGCTTGGCACAGCTCCATCCTCTGTTCTCCAGCTGGTTGGGGACCTTGCACAGCTGCCTCCAGGGTGGGGCTTGAGTGCATGTCTGCAGCAGATGATAGTGCTTCAGAAAGTGTTTGTTACATGTCAGTAGTGCTGCAGAAAACATTACCTACAGAGCTTGGGGCTTTTTTACAATTCTGTATGTTTTTTAGGAGATAAGTTAAAGCTTAAACAGGATTCCTCTAAATGGTGGCTGCACAGGACACTGTGCAGTCTTTCTTATACCTTTCTCGAGAAAAGCCTTAAAGCTGATGCCGTTCTTTTTCTTCCCGTGCACTGAGCTTATCTGGAAGTTCTGGTATCTCAAAACACAGTGAAGTGTGAAGGCAGCAGGCGAAGGCACAATAGCACTGCTCCTGCCACCAGAGCTGTCGTGCACTCCTGAGGCTGTTTGGTTTGGCTCTGTCACCTTCTTTTCATTGCTGAGGTTATTGAATGAGTTAATTTGCTCTGGTCACCAGAACTCCCATACCTGTGTTGGGTCTATTTTTTAAGGTTAATCCTGTAAAGTCAGGTGGGTCTGTATGGCTGGTTTCCCCTCTGGGTGAGAAGTCTGTTCTTCTCCCAAAACCCCCCTTAAACATTACCTGGAAGTTGTGATGAGTGATGGAAGAGTGATGCTGAGTTGCAGTATCGGGTTTGGGAATTGCATAGGTGGGGCGCCTGAGCCAAAACTCTGCCATTTTGTAGGCACAGTAACTGTAGTGTGCCCCAGAGCATGTTCCTGCTTGTTAGCATTCGGGTGCCAGCAGCGTCCTGCCCTCAGCCTGGATCCTCAGCCTGGATCATCCCCGTGTCACATGCAAGCACTATGGAGGTGGAAGGGCAGCAGTGTTTGCGTCCCAGTTACCTAATAGTGTTTGCAAATAAAGCAGTTGTTGGAGAGAGGCCTCACTTTCCTTCTGTCTGGCACTGCAGTTCCTCACTCCTCTCCTCTCCCACATCCCACAACCAGGATTCAGCAGCTGTAGGGTGCCTTTCAGAAGAAGCCACTTCAAACCATGTGATCTGGGGTTCAGATGGAAAGCTGAGAGACTTCAGCACCCTTGAGAGATGCAGGGTTGGGCTTAGTGGAGGGACACGCTCTCACAATTCCACTTCTGCTGTTGAGGAGGACTGGGAGGGCACATTTGCAGCTGGATGTCTGTGGACAACTTTGCTGTGAACACCAAACTCCTCTGCCAGGCTGATGCTGTTCAGCTCCCAGGACTTGCTACTGTGTGAAATTGGCTGCCTGCTCTGGAAGGGAGTACTTTCGCCACTTCAAGTGGATCTCCTGCTAGCTTAGTGTGCTGTGCCTGTGCCCTCCTGGTCTCCTACATGCTGCAGCCAGCCCTCCTCCTCTCTGTGGTGGAGGATTCCAGCCTTTTTAGTCTCACCTCTGGAGGAGCTGCCTCTGGGTGGTTTAATTGCTTTTCTTTGAGCAGCTGTAACAGCCCTGTGCCCTTGTTGAATTCCGGAGACCAGAGCTGACTGCAGGGTGCAGTTGTGGATGCGCTGGTGTTCAGCAGAGCAGCAAGTGATGTTCTGTCTTGGTTTCACCACTCCTGATGACTTTTTTTCATCTGCTGCACCCTGACCTGATCATTTTATACAATTGTCAGCAGTGTCTGAGATATCCTTCTTGAGTTTATGAATGCCCCTTTGAATTAAACGCTGTGAAGTTTTCCATAAAGAGATGAGGGTGATGCTACCACTGCAAGGAAGTGGTTCTTAATCGTTTAGAAAGAAAAAGAGGGGAGATGGATCTTTAAATTAGGAAATGTTGCACTCTTTTGTAATTGGGTATTCTTGACTCCTTTGGGAAAACTTAGTTTGATTAGGGTGTTGTACTCTTCTATGCTCTGTATTGACATGGGAGGCAGCCACCTGTAGCACTGGAATTAGCTTTATTAGGGAGAGTAGTTTATGCAGCAGGATTCATGTGATTGTGAACATGAACCGGAAGGAAGTTGTCCTATTAGAATTATTTAGAAAAACCCAGAATGTCACTGCATCTTGCTTAAGGTGTGGGGCATAAGTGAGGATGGTGTATCTCGTGCTTGGAAAGCATGCCCTGAAATCAGCTCAGCTGAGGTACAGTAATCCTGAAGTAGCACAAAAAGAAGCCCTTCTGCTTGCTCTCAAAGATCACAGGGATATTTGAGTGCCTTGTCATGGTTTTAATGCTCTGGATTCATCAACAGGAGGAAGCCCCCATACCTATGCTTGTTTAATCCAGGTGGTTACGGAACTGTAAGGTTTCTTCAGTGCATTTATGGAGACACCCGGCTTAGTGGGTGACCTAGGTGTGACCTCCCTAAATTCCTGGGAAAGTTTGCTGCACCTGCTCCTACCAGCAAATCACTATTGCTTTCTCCTGCCCCAGGAGATGGGGCTGGATTTCTGCACGGTGCTGGCTCTGTCTTCCTTGGCCTCACAAGCTGAGCTGCTGCTCAGTCTCTTCTTGTTCTATGCAGTCAGGGAGGCAGGTTTGCAGCTGTGCAGGCTGAGGGCGAGGTTAAGTGGTCACTTAGCAAGTGGCCACTGCTCAGAGGACACTGTGGTCCTGCAGGGATGCCTCTGCAAAAGTTGCTGGTCAGGTACAGGAATCACAGCGGGAGGAACTCAGAATGATGTTATTTAAATTATGCCACAGTCTCCTTTCTGGAAACCTATTCTCTTTGAGATGACAGGTTTTCCAGAGGCATATTTTGTGCAGAGTTTGCACTTTTGCCTTGTACGACCCCTCTCCCCCTCCACCAGCACAGTGGGAGCTGCACAGTCTCCTCCTAGACAGTGTGAACCCTTGGAGCTGGAGGGTCTCTCCGCAGGCGCTTGGCTCTCGATTCCTGTCTCTTCGTTGTTAAATATTTACAGTGAGACATACCAGATGCTTCCCAGGAAGGGTTTTGTCAGCTTCCAAGTCCCCAGATGCAGCTGCAGAAGAGGCTGACGGCCATTAAAGGGATCGTGTCAGCACGGCACCCTGGGTTCGGCGGCGGTGCTGTGACCTCCTCTCGCTCGTGTTGTGCTGTCTCGCCGGCTGCAGCGGGATGCAGGCAGAGAGCACCCTTCTGCTGATGACATGATTAATGATGTCTGGTCCTCAGGCTTTTTGTTTCCCTTCTGTTTTGAAGCTCTTTCACTGCAGAGGGAGCAGGTGATGCTCTTGGATTTTGTTAGCGCACCTTTTTTCTGGGGCCATCTCTCACAGCAGTGGGTCTGCCTTCGATCCCACTCTGTTCTCAGCACACCACTGTCTGTCTTGGTCACCCAGCCACCCTGAGGAGAGCAGGGTCGACTGATCGAGGGAGGCAAACTCCTGTCACCAGCTCTGGGCATGGAGAAGCCAGCAGCTGGAGTGTTGCTGCTGAATGCCTGTCCTGTGCTGGTCACACTGGTCAGGTTCCCAGTGTGCCTCCTGCTTTCAAGATAAGGTCCAGGACCTTGGGCTAGGCCCCTGTTTGTTGCTCTTGGTGCTTATCAGCTTTTGCTGCTGACAAGGTGACCCGCTCCAGAGCACTGAGGATGGGGAGGGAGGGTCCCCCCAGCCCAGGCTGTGTGCTGGTCTGGCCCCTCCACCCGGGATAGCCTGGACATGCACACAGGGCTTGCTCCAGTGCCAGGTGTCCCTGTTTAAAGTATTACAACTCCTGCTGGATGAGGATCTTCCCGGGTGCCGTGGAGGTGGGATCTCGGGAGGTGGCCGGTCGGCTCCTCTGAGGGGGGGCCAGGGAGGAGCAGGCTCGCTAGGTCATCGTTTTTCCAACTAAATATAGTTGCCCGTGCTTTCATAAGGTCGGGATTTTTGCATCACGTGACTGCCTTATCCCTCCCAGCCGGCAGTCAGAGTAGGGGATCGTGTGTCTGAATGGGTAATAATTAACTGTTAACTAGCTTTTCATTAGAGCCCGGCAGAACAGGCAGAACGGTGCAGCAGAGGTAAACGGGAGGAGGAAACTGCTCCTGATCCCTCCTGGAGGGTGGACACCCCCTTTTAATTTGCAAATCAGTTGTCCCCAGAGGTGAGTGGGTTGGGTTTTTTTCTGTTTTATAAGAAGTTGTGAGTCTTGCCTGGTGTCTGTCTTTGCTGTCCTGTAGCTCCTGTTCATGTCAGCCCTCCCTCTCCCCCGCCACTGATTTTATTTTTTGGGTCGTGAGCTATCAACTGGTCTCTGAGCTGGCTTGAAGGAGGGCCTGACCCTCCATCTCCTCCACGATTTGGCTCACTTGCATACCCTGGGCCCCTGCAGCCTTGCCTCAGGTGCCCTGCTGTCCCAGCGCTGAGGTGTCCTTGCTGTGCTTGGTGCCCGGAGCAGCAGCTGGATCAACTCGTGCCTTTTCCCAGGGGCCCAGACTGACGCGGCGTTTTCCCTGGAGTGTTTTCCCTGGAGCGCCGCCGGCTTTTCCAGCCCCTCTCCCTGAACCATTTAACCTGACACAGTGTTTGCAGGTGTCCTTGAAGGCTTTTCTGTCTCCCATGGTGGCAGAGGAATTGCTGGTGACATGCTCTGCCAGCTGGAGATGTGTCTGCACCAGACGGGCTGGGTCAGGCACTGATGCTGGAGTAGCTTCTCCCTGCAGGGGTGGTGGGTGCATTTTCTCTGCTCAGAGAGAACAGGGTGGCTCAGCAGCTGTGGGGGGCCTGAGCCAGCCCAGCTTCCTCATTTTGACAGTTTCTGAAGTCTGATCGACTGGGTGACCTTGGCCGTGTCCCCTGTGCAATGCTTCTTCGTTTCTGGGAACCACGGGCTTCCCCTGGAGAGCCCTTAGTTTAAGACTTTTTTTTTTTTTGGTAGAAAACTGGTAGGGGGGTGGTTCATGTGCTGTCTCATTCCGTGTGCGCCTGGCGTCTCGGGAATCGTGTGTAGTGCTGTGAGCATGGATTGTGTGTCAGGAGTTTCCTAGAAATCCTCTTCAGGGAAGAGGTTTGCTTGAAAAGGCAGTGGAAAGATGTCACTCGCCCTTAAGAGGGAGTTCATTTGCTACCTTTAATAGTAGCTGTCTGTGCCAGGAAGAATCCAGGGTGCCCTCACTGACACTGTTAATGTTAGAAATGCCTGTCGGCGTTTCCTGACCCGCTCCTCTTGGAGTGTAGCTTGGTCACAAGTTGAGCGTTTCTGTCTTGGGCTGAGAGGCTGCTGGGAGGATGATCATGCATTTTTGGTAAGTCCAGACCCTTCCTGCCCCTCATTTGCTCTGGAAATGAAAGTCAGACCCTGCAGATAACGTGTGTGTGTAGAGCTTGTAGTTTGTAGTGGTTTGTGCGTTTAAAGGAGCAGTGCTGTTCCTCAGCTCCCTGAGGAGGGCTGTGCTCTGCCTGGAGCCCGTGCTCGCTGTGAGGATCTGTGCTGCCTGTTTGTGCTGTCAGCAGAGATGGGCTCTGCACGTCTTGAGCTGCTCCTCCTGTTCTGGGGCTTTCAGGACAACCAGCTGAGGGATGTGAGGGCTTGGAGAGCTGGGATTGTAACTCGGATGCCCACACTCAGCCTGTGACAGCGCTGTCCTGGCTCTACCTGCCTGTACCCCAGCCTCCCTCCCTGCACTTTTCCAGGGCAGACTCCCGAGCTCTTGGAGCTGCCGAGGACACCCAGGTGGGAGTGTTCTCATGCTCTCCGTGGAGCTGTCAGATGCCCTTTTTGAAGTTATTTTTAGCGAGTGATCTTTGCAGCAGTTGCAGAGCTTGCATTGCAGAGAGGTGTAGGCAGCTCCTTCCTTTGCTGTTACAGTAGGGCTTGTACGGTGGAGCTTCTCCTGAGGAGCTGTGGAAAATTGCTTGCAAGGCTTTGAGCCATGGTACCTGCAGCTTATCTCCTGCTCCAGGCTTTCCACTTGCTTTACAAGCCTGAATCCATTCACCTTAAGGATCCAGTCTTCTGCTTGGTCCTGGCCTTGGCCATACTGCTGTAATTTTTCTTGCTTGTACGGGAAACTTCGGATATTGCTGAGCTGTTGGAGATATTCCTCTTACCTTTGTGAGCGAGGCCAAGTGCTGCCAGCTGGGAGCTGTGAGACCTCGTGCTGCAAGTGATGGGGCCGAGTGATGTGGTTCCCCGCAGTCCCCAGGAGCAGGTGGGAGCCCCTGTTGTGGAGACACCAACCCCTTTGTGCTGGAAGATGTCCTTGTGATAACATCTCATTTAAAGCTGTTGGAGAACTCCATCCAGTGCTCCCTCGTTTCCTCCTCCGTGCACTCCGGCTGCGGCTGCGATTTGGTGGGAGGTAGAGCTGTAACACACTGCAAACCTAGAGGAGGTGCAGTCTGTGAGCTGAACCTCTCTGGCTTTGTGTGCCTTGTGGTGCCTTCAGCAAGATGTGAGCATGCCAAGCAGTCAGTGCTATAAATCCCGGGCTTTTTCACTTGTGTGTGGAGCTGCAGGGACAAGTGTTTCCCATCTCAGTCTGGCATTAGCTCTGGCACATGGCTGAGGCTGTGCTGGGAGCAGCTCCTTGGGAGGCAGGGCAGAGGTGGATCTGCTGGTTGGTGTCAGGGGATATCAGCACCTCTCTGCACACAGGGGTGCTACCAGATGGCTCCCTGGGGAGGCTGAGGTCCCCTCCCATCTGCTGCTGCTTCCCATCCCCTTTACAGCAAGCGTGTGTTGTCCACCACAGCTTCTTGCTGATGCAGAAATGGGTGCAGCACCCACAAAAGGGGCATGAAGTATTTGCCCATCCCTCAAGGCTTCTCTGCGTGTAAGTTCAGGGAGTCCCCTTTGGGATGGGCTCAGAAAGAAAAGAGCTTTGTCACTGTCTGCAGGAGATGGGCTGCTGGTGGAGCGGGGACTGTTGGCTTGCAGGTCACATCTGGCCTGCAGGACTGGTCCTGCACATGTCTCTGTGTGCTGTTGGTGGACATGAAGCTCACCAGCTGTGTCCTGTGGTGGCTTGGTCAGGCTCAGACTCCACGTCCTGCACTGAGTGCATGCACAGTGAGGAGTGCCACAGGAGAGTCTGAATCCGTGTCAAGCCCCTGCTGCTGTGCAGATCAGGCCACCCTGGGACAGAGATTGCTCGAGGCCTGGAGCAAGGACAGGGGCAGGGCTGGTGCCCTGAGTTTCCCATGTTGGCAGGGTGGGGATGCACCTTTGGGGCTGTTCTCTGTTGACTCCCTAGGTCTTCTTTTAGGCCGGGAAGGGGATTCTTGCAGCCACAGTGGGGCCCTGGCAGGCTTGGCTGTGGCTGGCTGCCTGCTGGGTCTGTCTTAGGGGAAATTCTTTGCAGGTTGGTGTTGTTTCACCACATCTTTCCTGTCTGTCAGTACCCCAGGAGGGACTCTCCTGCCCTCACGGAATGATTCTGAAGGAACTATCTCTCTCCAGGGAAAACAGCTAGTCCCAGGCAGAAACTTTTTAAAACATTTTTCTCGGCTCACCCTTGCCCAAGCTGCACTTGCTCTTCCTCACCTAAAAACCTCAAAGGAGCATTGCCAGAGCGGGTGTCCCATTGTGTTGGTTGTGACTTGCAGTCTTCACACGTGCCAAGTGTCCCGTGGAGTGTGGGAAGGAGGGAGGATTGTTTGGAGACAGAGTAGTGAAGTGGATCCTCGTGGACCTCTGGGCATGTGACCGTCTGTCCCACACGGCACCCTTGAGCTCCTGCCAGGGCTCTGGGGAAACTGGGGATACTGGTTTGCTCTTCCAGCCCCATCAGGACCTACATCACAGAGCATGTGCCCCTGCCTCAGCCTCTTCAGCACAAAGTCCGGGCTTTTGGCTGGGAACCACCTTTATCAGCAGTTCCTCGTAGGTGGCAGGTTGTGGAGCAGGGAGCAGGATGGCTCCTTTCTGCCGGCCTGGCTGCTGGGTAAGGAGCGGGTGCTGTGTCAGGGACAGTGTGCCAGAGCTGAGGACTCTGCATTCCTGCTGGAGCCTGGGCTGCCCCTGAGGCTGTCCCAGCTGCTGCTGGAGTTCTTGGAGCCCTCGTCTGCATTGCACATGAGGGGCACACCTGGAGCAGGCATGACAGCATTCTTGCTATAGGTATGGGTATTTCTCCAGTAATGCCAGCTCTCTGCCCAGCACTTCAGATTTATTCCCCATCTTCATTTACCTTCTCTAAAATTCCATTATAAATTCCACTGGATGCAAGAAAAGGCAGGACACCAGACTGCTGGGTGTTTGGTTTCATTTTCCCAGATAAGGCAGTAAATATGTCTCCTTGGCTGAGCTCAGTGGCCCTATGTCATATGTCCCTGCTGGAGTGGAGGGGCATTTAGCTGTGGATCTGCTGTCACTCTGACTGGCTGGTCCTTGGGCAAGGGCTCTTCTTCCAGATAAGAGGCGTTTGCTCACCTGGATGCCCCTGTGAGCCTCCCACTCGAGGGCTCTGTGCCCTAGACAGGTGTGGGCTGAAGGAAAGCACAAGGTGTCTGCACAGCCTTGCCCTTGGTGTTCATCAGGGGTGTTGGGGAAGTGAGTGTCCAAAGCCAGCGAGTGCTTAGGCTGTGGCCACGGGAAGGGTTTGGCTGTGGTAGCAGCATTGGGGCTGCCATGGGTGCTCCCACCTGTGCCTCTCATCCCCTTGGTTGCTAAGAAATAATCTCCTCGTGGCTGGGCAACCCCACGGCTGGGCAAATGATCAGGTTCTGGCTGCAGGCAGCAGATCAAAACTCTAGACCTGCTTTTCTGTTCTTGGCTGTGCCAGCATCTGCTCTGTGGCCGCAGGCAAAGCTGCTCCTTGCTTCCCTGCCCGCTGTCCCCGTGCCAGCCTCACACCACTAAAGCCCTGGCTCCTGCTGCAGCTGTTTTGTCTGTCCCCTCACACAGAGAGGCCCTGTTTTTCAGGAGGTGGCCAGGCACTGCTAGTGCAACTGAAATTACTTACTGCCACCAAACAGATGCAAAAGGAGGGTTGTGAGATGCCCAGAGGTCTGAGGCGTCTGTCAGCAGCTTTTAAAGGCTTGGCTATGAACCAAAGCAGTATCCCTCCCTGCTTGTCCTGAGCTCCTGTGTGGGATGAGCAGCCTTGAGTTGCTCTCCACTTCCCAGGTGGATGTAGTGAGGTTTTCCTGCAGTGGGTCTTTTCAGCTGAGGACCACCAGACGTTTTGCTGGTGCCCTTGATTAGGTTGCTGTGCCCTGGAGGGTGCCAGGCATGCATGACCTGTGCTTGCCATGGTCTTGGCTCAGCAGATGGTGTGTCTGACCAAGTGTCCACCAGCATTCACACCCTCTCGGTCTCCTACTTCGGTCTGCACCATGAACTACTTGATCTCGGCTCCATCCATGGTCCACACTGGCCAGAGCTGCCCGCAGCCCCAGCCCGGAGCAGCCTCCCTCCCTCCCTCGCTGCCAGGCTGCAGCCCTTTGCTTTGTGTTTTGTCTTCCACAGCAGCTCTGCAAATGGTAATTAGTCTTCTCAGCACCTCAGCGAGATAAGGGATCCCTGTTCATATCTTGCAGATAAGGAAAGCGGCAGAACTTGTTTCAAACAATCTCCTCCCTCCCCCGCAGAGAGGATGGAGCCTTCGCAGAGAGGATGGAGCCTTCGGCACCCGCCCCTGCAGCCTGTGCCCCTTCGTCCTCTTTCACGGGTGCTTGTGAGGGCCCCCCTCTTTGACTGGTTCCCAAAAAAAGCGAGAACATCTATGGCCTTGGGGGCTCCTGAGCTGAAGCAGCGGGAGGAAAGGGCTGGATGCCATTGCTGTGAGCGCTGGGGCTGTGCTGTGGTGGCAGCAGGCGCCTGGATGGGATCCTTGCAGGGAGAGAGGGAGCCCTGCTGTCCCCCAGCCCCGGAGATCAGAGCCTGATCAGGCTGTGCCAGTCCTGGCAGTGCTGTTGGAGCAGGCAGGGGTGCTCTATGTCTGTGGAAAACTGGGCTGGCTGTGGGTTTGTGCTGTAGCTCCTGGTGCCTTTCAAAGCTATATTTAGTTTGTGACATCTGTGGGTGTTGAGTGGAGGATTTTGGGGGCTGTTTTGAAAGCGCTGGCTCTTCCTACAGTAGCAGGGAAGTTTAAAAGGCTTGTGGCAGGCTTTGTGCCATGGAGCCAGGATTCTCAATGAAGTGCACATGGAATAAATGAGGGACACGTGGGACTGCCGCTGCTCATGAAGGGAGGCACTGCAGGTAGGTTGGGGAGGTCATGGAAGAAAAAGGGGGGATTCAGAGACCCAGCTGACAGCTTGGACTCTTCTGGAGTTGAAATCCCTATGCAGGAGCCATAGAGAAGGGAATTGGGGAAGGGGAGTGCACATGGTTCTGTCCTGCCGTGTCTGACTCTGCCTTATTGACACTTCAAAGCCTCCAGCTCTGAGCAAGGCCAGGATGAATCACTGGTTTTGAGGCTCAGAAGGGGACCGGTTTTGATCATCCAGGCAAAGTTGTCCAGCCTTTCGCAGGAGATCAAAGGCAGCTTTGAGCAGAGCTGAGTAGGCTACTCAGAGTGTTTCCCGGGGCATCCCCAGATAGCCTCTGCCGATCCTCCCACCCTCACCCTACCCCAGTCAGGGCTGCTTTTCTTCTAAACAAAGCCAGTGACTCAGCAGAAATCCTCCCTGCAGGAGCCTGGCACCTGGCAGGGGCTGCCCCTCGGGGCAGGGCCCAGGCACCTGTGTCCTGGAGGAGACCTTCGTCGAGGTCCTTGTGGGGTTGGTTTGTGGGGCAGAGTCATGCTGCTCTGTTGCTTGGACTCTTGAGTGCCCTGTGTGAGCCTGATGCAGAGACCTCGCAGCCAAACCTGAGGGAGAAAGCAAATTGAATTCCTGTTTCTGCTTGTAAGGAGGTGGTGTGTGAGCAGGAGCCAAGATGGGCCATGGTGAGGTTGAGATCTTGACTTGCTGTGAGGTCTGTGGTGGTATGAACCCCAGCACTCTCACTCTGATGTGTTAAAATGCCCCAGAGGCGCTTCAGTGCCTAAATACTTTCAGCTGTAGAAGGATTTAGGCACTCGATGTATCTGGCTCATTCTCTGTACATTTCCTCTCGTGAACTTGCTGTCCCTGCTGGGATGCCTGAGTTCAAACCAGGATTCAGCAGCCAGAGACTTCTGCATCCCTCTGTCAGAGCCCTGCTCTGCTCCCTGGGCAGCACCAGCCTCATGGTGCCACGATGGGCCTCAGCTCTTCAAGGGCGTGTTCGTTTTGCTGTTCTGTGGGTGCTTTGCAGAATGAGCTGAGCTCCTTGCCCCCCTCCTCCCTGGCTGGCAAGGCCAGGAGGGGAGGGCAGAGCTAAGGCAGGGAGTGCCTTCCTGCAACAGGATGGGGTTAAAAGTCCATCTCTGTGCCACCTGGATTGGTCAGGAGTTTTCTGATCTTAATGGGGCTGTTCTGAGGCTCAAGTCAGGAGCTAGCTGTGTTTTCTGTTCACCTTTTCCTCTTAGCCCTCCTTTGCTGAAGGGAGAGCTGCTTTGCTTCCTACCCACTTCTCTCCAGAGCCAACACTCCCACCCACAGCCCTCAGCTGTGTTTTAACACTTTTGTTGTCCTTCTCTTGCAGAACTTACAACTCCAGCGAAAGTGGTGAGGGCTGCCAACCCAAGACAGAGGAAAGGAAGCAAGGTAAGGCCGTGCCTGCTCTCCTCTCACTGGCCCCCCGTTTCTGGTGCAGTTGTCAGTGCTACATGAGCCTCTCGAGGGTCTGGAGAGCTCTCCCTTCACAAGCTTGGTTGTGGAGGGTCTGATGTGCTGGCCTTGTTCTCTATCTCCTCTTTGGCATTTTAGGGGTCTTGCATGCTGCTTTGACTGTTTTTCTGCCCAGCTAGGTCAGGGGAGACCTTCTCACCTCCCCTCTAACAGGGAGGCACTTGAAGGAGTCCTGGGTGTGGGAAACCTCTCATGCCACTGCGAGGACACCCCAAGTTCCTTGTGGGCTCAGCCCGTGCCCAGCTGTGCAGTGCAGACAGGGTGGTGGCAGTGCTGTGTCCGCAGGGCTGTCCTTCCCTGTGCAGTCTGTTCCTCACTGGCACACAGAGAGCCAGGGGAATTGATGTCAGACAAAGCCACTCCTCTGGAGGAACCAGGGCAGTTTGTTCCAGGGAATCAGTGGTGATGGAGGGACAGTTCCTTCTGGGGCACAGCTCAGGCCATGGGCTGCTGGTGCTGGCTCCCAGCAGCCAGTGGAGATGTATCTGCAGCTTGATAGCACTTTCCTTCTCTGATGCGTTTTGGAGAGAGGAGTGCCCTCAGGATGGAAGGTGCTCCTGTCTGTGAAACAGGCATGGCCCTCCACTGGAATGGTTTTCCCAGGAAACTTGCCTGCTGGGCAGAGGAGCATGGCACCTGCATGTAAAGATGTGATCTCCTGAGGGATAAAAAATTAATTTGACTCCATAAGGGGGGATTCATAACAATCCCACAAGGGCAAGGAGGAGTTTCTGTGCCCAGATAAACTCAGTGCCCAGCCATGATTCATGTGGTACCTGGGCAACTGTTTGGCTTCTTTCCTCTGTCCTGCAGGTTCTCTGAAACCTTAAAGAGGTAGAAATAATAGTGGTGACCACGTCATTTATTCAGTAGAGAAGTAGTTGATGTTCCCCTGTGTGACCATGGGGTGACTGGAATGAGGGAGTCCTCAACACCTGCTTGAATTTTCTCACCCACTGGGAGACCATCCCCTTGCTTTGTTGGCAGCACATGGTGGTTGTAGCTGGGCTACAGTGGGGCTGTGCCTGGCTGTGACTGCCACTAGGTGGAAGAGCTTCTTCAGTGGGATATAGTTGCTTCAGGTGGATTTAGAACGCTGGAAGCTGAGTGCTTTCCCTGTCCAAGGGATGGTGCCTGTGATTGAGCAAATTACCCTGGGCAACTTGCTGCCAAATGCTGCTGCTGGGACAGAAGGTTTGGTGAGAGGCTGGGAGCTTGCAGGACTGGTGGCAGCCTCATTACAATGTCTGATGGGCATAAATTTGTCTGCAGTTATTTGGGATGAGTTCAGGAACCCTGCTTGGGTGGGGAGAGGAGCTGTGTGTATGCAGTGTGGGTGTCCCTCTCCAGCCTCCTGGGGACAGCTGGTGTGGGACAGTGGTGGGTGGAAAGGATTCTTCCCTGCTGCAGAGAGCAGCACCTGCAGCTTTGTGCACTAACAGGACCTTTCTCTTTGGTACAAGGTTGGTGACTTTGGTGATGCCACAAATTGGCCGACACCTGGAGAAATAGCCCACAAGAGCGTCCAGGTGAGAACACAGGACCGTTGTGATGAGCGGGATAAGGCCCTTGCAGACCTCCCTGTCCCTCTGGAAGCCTGGCTGAGCCAGGCCATTTGGGGTGCTGAGTGTCAGCGCAGAGGCAGCCAGGAATAGCATGCAGGGAATTGCCTTTTAGGGCTGCCCCTGTGGACTCCCTCCCTCAGGGCTATTCTGGGAACCTGGAGCCCGGTCTAAACTCTGGGCTGGCTGAAGCAGGTAGGGTGACTCCCAGAGCTGCTCTGTGCAGGAAGGGGCTGGGCCGGTCAGGTGTTCCACAGGAGGAACTGAAAATGCACGAGAAAGTTTTGGTGTGCCCAAGGGGCTTGGCCCTTCCTCCCTGCTGAGGACATGGGTGTCATTGAAACCTTTCTATTTTTGGATGCTGCTCTGCCAGCTCCTGGCTCTCTTGTCAAGCAAGGTGGTCACTCACCCTTTTGCCACTGCGGCAGTCTAGTCCCTTACAGGGCACCCCATCCCTGGGCATGAGGTCCCTCTGTCAGCCCGTCTTGGTGTTTCAGCTCAGATTCCCAGCATCTGTAGAGGCCCTTGCCCTGCTCAGCCATGAGCCCTTCCCTAGGAGCAGGACAGCTCTGGGAGGTACAGACCAGGGATGCACCCAGCCTAGGGCAAGGTCTTCCTATTCCTGCTGGGGCAGCTGGGCTCTGCCTCCAGCTCCTCACTTCTCACCTCTCACATCTTTGCTGCACTGGTGTGTCCCCAGCAGCCGCACAAAGCACCGTCCCTTCGGAAGCTGCCTGTCAAGAAAGACATGAAAGAGCAGGAGAAGGGGGATGGCAGTGACGGCAAAGAGAGCCTGAAGACCAAATCTGATGAGTCTGGGGAGGAGAAGAATGGTGACGATGACAACCAGAAGTCAGCCCAGAAGAAGAAAGGTGAGGCAGGACCTGGTGGGAACAGTCCCCTGGGCTCAGCTTGTCCCCCCCTTCACAACCCACAGGCAGGTGGAAGCATCCTCTGCCTTCCCTGAGGGCCTCGCTGCAGGACATGATCCCAGCACAGGGACAGCTGTGGGGAAAGGTGTTGGCAGGCTTCAGGTGTCACTTTGGTGGGAGCAGGTGGAGCAGGGCCCACGTAGGGGCAGGGCAGGAGCCTGCCCTCCTGTGTGCTCCATGGTGGCACAGAACAGCCCCTCACTGTGGGTTATATCAGCTGTGGTTGACACGTGGGCTCAGTCTGGCCTGAGCCTGGGCAATCAGAAAAGGGCAGAGGAAGGACAAGTGCTGTGACAATTGCCACAGGCGAGTTCTGAATCATGTCCCTCCATATCTGAGTCCTCGTCAGAGCTTTTCTGCATCCAGCGAGGCCTGGAGAGATGTCAGAGGACAGGGTTTGCTGCTTTCTCTCCTCCATGTGTGGGGGCTGCGTGGCAAGAGGGGGCTGCGGGGGAGGAAGCAGATGCTCTCTGAACCTGTGTCACACCCAAACCCTGTCCTTTTGCAGGCAACAAACACAAGTGGGTCCCTTTGCAGATAGACATGAAGTCAGAGGTGCCTAGGGACAAAACGGCCTCTCGGAACAACCGGCAAAACGAGCAGCACAGGCACCCCTCCAACAACCGCAGCGAGCTCAAAGGTGGGGGCTCGGGCTGGGGACCCAGTCCTGGCCTGGCCGCGGGGCAGAGCAAGCCCTGGTGACCAGGGGGCAACTCTCCTGCATTCAGAGGGCGGCGGGTGCAGCGGGCTTGCTCCAGGGAGGTGCTGTTGTGCCCTAACACCCCTCCTGCCTCTCCTTCCCTGTGTGCTGCAGGCTGGCACCCCGACAACAAGCACGAGCGCAGCTGGCAGGACCACGACGAGACCTCCAGCGTGAAGAGCGAGGGAGGGGCCGTGCGAGGAACCTTCCGGGGCCGAGGCCGCGGCCGGGGCAGGGGCCGTGGCCGTGGCAGAGGAGGTGATCACTGTGTGTGTGCTCTTGTGACTGCAGGGAGAGTGACACAGTGTGCAGGGCTCTGTGTCTGTGTGCCTGGGAGACCTGGCGCTCTAAAGTGGGCTGGGGGGGACAGAGCACTCCAGGGATACAGGGAAATATTGTGGCAGGTCATTCCAGATGGTAAATTGAGGTGCTTTTCACAAAGCAAATAATTCTTATTAGTATTTTTATAAGAGCAAATGTCTTCCTGCTATTCAGGCCAAGCTCTTTTTCCTGTTTTCTGCTCACTGCAATACCTCTGTGAGCAGGAGTTGAAGCATGTTGATAGTCTGTGAAGGCTTTATGCCATGTTGAGAGCCAGGCAGGAGTCACAGCTTGGATAAAGAAGAGCATCTGCCCTGGCATTTGACTGGGCAGTGTCTGTGCTAACCCTGACGCAGCTTCAGAGTAGGGCCTCTGTGTGTCAGCTGGGCTGCCCATTTCCTCCTGGGGAAGAGGGTTCCTGGCCTCTTCTGTGGCAAAGGCAGAGAGCAGGAGGATGAGGGACGTGGGTGCCCCACTGCGAGCTTCCAGGGAGTCCTTAGGAACAGTGCAGAGGGAACTCTTTGTGCAGGAGTCCGGCCCCAGCTGGCAGTGCAGCCTGTGTGGCAGATCCCAGCCGCTCTGTGCTGACCCTTCCTGCTGTCCCCAGGGCACTTTGACTACCAGTACGGCTACCGGAAGTTCGAGGGCTCGGACGGCTCCCGCACCCAGAAGTACGCCAGCAACATCACCTACTACTTCGACAACATCAGCAGTGCCGAGCTCTACAGCGTGGACCAGGAGCTGCTCAAGGACTACATCAAGAGGCAGATGTGAGCACCCCCTCCTGTCCTTGTCCCAGCGGTGGGTGGTGGGTGTGCAGCCAATGCCATGGGACGGGTTAGAGCAGAGGTGTTGAGTGTGCTTCGCTTCCAGCACCAGCCACATCTGGGCTCCCCTCAGTGTGTGTGTGGGCTATTTACGTGGGGGTGCCCAGAGGATGGTGGTTTGGGGCTCCCTCTCACTGACACGTTGTCCATACAGAGAATATTACTTCAGCGTGGACAACCTGGAGCGAGATTTCTTCCTGCGCCGCAAGATGGACTCGGACGGCTTCCTGCCCATCACACTGATCGCCAGCTTCCACCGGGTGCAGGCGCTGACCACCGACATCAGCCTCATCATCAAGGTGAGGGCAAGGAAAGGGCACCTTTCCTTCTTGTTCTGCTTCTCACCACCCTGTGTGGTGCCTGTTCGCTGGGGATGAGGTGCAAATGGGGCCTTCCCTTGTCCTTGACTTGCTCCCACCTCCTTCTAGTCCTCCCGGAGGCCTTCAATATGCCAAAGCAAGGCCCTAAGTTAACCAAGTACTGCTCGATTCCAGGCTCTGAAGGATAGCAAGGTGGTGGAAATCGTGGATGAGAAGATCAGGAGAAAAGAGCAGCCAGAAAAATGGGCTCTGCCTGGCCCTCCTATGGCAGACTACACACAGACAGACTTCTCACAGTTCATCAATTGCCCTGAGTTTGTGCCCCGGCAGAGCTTCCAGAAGGAGACTGGTGAGCACTAGAGGAATGTGGAGGGTGATGCAGTGCTGGGACTGCAGCATGACTGAGACCATGAGAGTCAGGAGTGTTCCCCATGGCAGGGCTCTGCCATTGGCTTTCTTCTTGGTGGTGGGAGCTGGTTTGGGCTCTGTCCTTGGACCCCCAGAATGCTGCTGCCTCCAGACATGGGATAATGTGAGACACTGAGTGTGGCTTTTCCTCTGTTGAGGCTGAAGGGCTTCAGAGAGTGTTAGTCCTGCTGAAAGTGTCTTGGCTTGCCTGGAAATAGTCTGTAGCTGCTGGGCAGAAGAGGAGACACTTCTGAATCCAGCCTTCCTTTACTGGTTGAGGAGATACTGGGCACAAATTGGGCAGCAGGTGTGGAGCTGTCAACCAAGTGCTGGAGAAGGGTCTTCTGTCCTTCATGGGCTTCCCGTGCTCTTGTCACCCCATCCCACAGGGGCTGGCGGGAGCCCAGGGATGGGCCTGAGAGCCCAAGGGATGAATCTTCTTGGTGCTATTGTAAGGGTTTTGACAGGAGAAGTTCTGGCTCCACACTCTTGGGAAGGTTTCCCAGAGACCAGCAGAGCACCTGCTTTAGGGCTTTGTGTGTCTGGGAAACTGTCACCTGCAAAGCTCTGTGAGCATCCCTGGCACCACAGCCTTAACTGGAGATCCCCACTCCAGCACATGTGGGCACTGTGCTGGTAAACCTTGGCCACTGGATGCCAGCTAGTCCTGCAAGCTGTGCCGTGCTGCCAGAATGGTTGGGTGATCTGTAACTACACACTCCCCCTGGGTTCCCTCCCTTCCTCCCTCCCTCTAAAGCACCTTGTGGCTCTTGTTGGCTCCAGAGTCTGCTCCAGGCTCCCCACGTCCTGCCAGCCCAGTCCCCACCAAAACAGAGGAGGTCAGTAACCTGAAGACAATGCCCAAGGGCCTGTCCACAAGTCTGCCAGACCTGGATTCAGAGACATGGATTGAAGTGAAGAAGAGACCCCGACCTTCCCCAGCCAGGCCCAAGGTAAGTGATGTAGGAGCTGTTGGAGTGGGAGTCTCCCAGTGGTTGGGATGACTTGGATCATGCATAGGCAGGCTTCAGTCAAGTAGGATCTGTTGGGAATGACGTCCCAGTCTTTCCTGTTTCCATCTGAGCCTCTTTGGAGCTGCTCCTCAGTGGTGTAAATGAGGTGTTCTCCTCAGATGGGCTGCAGTAGAGAAACAAGGGGCAACAGCTGGGTCTCGTCACTGTGTGGTCTTCACCCTGTGCCACCCTTCCCCCCCTACCTGCAGAAGCCAGAGGAGTCCAAGACACCCCAGCAGCAGAAGCAGAAGGACCAAGATGAACCCGAGGAGCTCGACTTCCTCTTCGATGAGGAGATGGAGCAGATGGATGGCCGCAAGAACACCTTCACCGACTGGTCAGACGAGGACTCGGATTACGAGATCGACGACCGCGACGTGAACAAGATCCTCATCGTGACGCAGACCCCGCCGTACCTGCGCCGGCATCCCGGTGGGGACCGGACTGGCAACCACACTTCCAGGGCTAAAATGAGCTCGGAGCTGGCCAAGGTGATCAACGATGGGCTGTACTACTATGAGCAGGACCTGTGGACAGAGCAGTTCGAGCCGGAGTATTCACAGATCAAGGTGAGAGCGGCTGATCTGAGGATGGGAAGGGTCCGTGTGGGCTGTGGGGAGCCTCGTGTGCAGCAGTGGCTGCTGGGCTGGGGTGAAAAGGGCAGTGCAGCGGGTTACAGCCTACTCGTGGGGTAGAGCTAAGCTGGGATTAGTCCTCTTGCAGTGTTTGGGATTCTTGGCTCCCAGCATCATGCTTGGCCATAGCAGGGATAAACACAGCGCTGTAACCAGACGTGAGGCTGCAGCCAGGTAAATAGAGTGCCAGTGGTGAGGTGACCTGGAACGTGGGGCCCATTGTTCTGCTGTCTGCCAGGATCTTGGCTGGCAGTGCCAGATCTGTGAGGGGAACTGGGTGTCTCTGCATTGCCCACAGTGCCCTGTGCTTTGTGGCACAGTCTGTTGGAGACTACGCATGCTGGGGACAGATTCATAGGTGGCTGGGCTGCTCTTGGCCTGTGCTCTTCTCTGTTTTGGTGTCAGTTTGCATAGACATGGGCTTTTTATCGAAAGCCCATCTGCTGTTTTGAAACATTTGGGTCCCAGCTTGGTGACTCTCACTTTCCGGGACTTGCCTAGGCGCTTTCAGTGACAGAAATCGTGGCTGCAAGGTGGGATGACTTACTGGAGCTCCCAGCTGGGCTCAGTGCTTCCAAGTCTGGTACCTGGCCCATTGCTGAAGCAGTGCTGCTCTCTGGGGTGACAGAAGCTGAGGGTGTGGGGAGAGCAGGTGACAGGGACACAGTGTGTGTTGGGTTTGGGTTCTTCAGATCCATAGGAGTGTGTGCCTTGCTGCCAGCGTGGCTGTGAGGCTGTGGGGAGGGGGCTCTGGGGACACGAGGTGGTGGCAGGGGGGTCCTGGCCACGATAGGTCACTGAGCTCATCTTGAGCGTTAACTGCACTGGCTCTGACCTGGGCGGTAAAAGCCTGAAGGAAGGGAGGGGGTGATGGGTAGTGAAGCTGCCTTGTGGGATCCCTGAAAACTTGGGAGCAGCAGTGGCTCAGACCTGGCCTGTGCAGTGCCCAGTTTTGTGTCTGCTGCATCTCTCCTTCCTGCCCCTGTGCAGCAGGTGCCCTCTGGGCACCCTGGCCCTGTGACCACACTCAGGGCCCAGCGTCGTGGCTGTTGCACAGGCAGAGCCAGGGTTATGATGGGGTGAGTGGTTTCTTCATCATCTTCCTCCTCCAATGCAGCAAGAGGTGGAGAACTTCAAGAAAGTGAATATGATCAGCAGGGAGCAGTTTGACACCCTGACCCCAGAGCCCCCCGTGGATCCAAACCAGGAAGTCCCTCCTGGTCCCCCCAGGTTCCAGCAAGGTAAGAGATGGGGCATGAATGGGTGGGACCAAATTTGTCCAGGCTCCTGATGCTGGGAGGTTCTCAGAGGCTGGGTAGCAGCTGGGGAAAAGGATCTGGGGTCACAGGTGTGGTGGATTATCTAGTTCACAGAATTCACAGAATATTCTGAGCTGCATCTTTCCCAGTTTAATGATGCTCTTCTAGCTGAATGCTTTGGGGCTCTAGAAGAGGAGCCCGAAAGCAGGGGTGTCCCATTGGAGTGAGGAAACCTTTGCAGAGTCCGATGTAGTTCCCTGGATTTGGCTTTCCTCTGGACCCTCTCTGAGTACTTGGAAGGCAGCTGCCTCCTTGGCCTTGTTTGCCTGTGTGACACCTGGGCAGTGTCCTTGGGGACAGGGATTTGTTGCTGCTGTGAACCACTAGGAAGCAGATACCTTGTGGGGAGCTCAGTCTTTGGATCTGCTGCTAGGATTTGGGCTTTCTGGCCAAACTGGATTTGAAGCTGCTTGTGTGGGAGAGGGGCTGTGTCCCTGCATTCCTGCCCCTGCTGCTTCCCATCTGCCGGGTGGTAGGGACACTGGTGCCCAGAGCCCAGCCTGACACGGGGCGGGGGTTTCTCCCTGCAGTACCTACAGACGCTTTGGCCAACAAGCTCTTCGGAGTCCCTGAGCCCTCCACCATCGCCCGCTCTTTGCCCACGACTGTCCCAGAATCACCCAACTACCGCAACGCCAGGACCCCCCGCACCCCGCGCACGCCGCAGCTCAAGGACCCGACACAGACGCCCCGGTTCTACCCAGTGGTGAAAGAGGGCAGGACGATAGATGCCAAGGTGGGACCAGGCTGGGCTGCGGGGCAGGGGCTGGGGTCTCCCAGCTGGGGCCTCGGGAGGAAGGGAACACATCTGTGATGCACCGTGTCTTGCAGACTCCGCGGAAGAGGAAGACGAGGCACAGTTCGAACCCTCCGATGGAGTGCCACGTGGGCTGGGTTATGGACTCGCGGGAGCACAGGCCCCGGACTGCCTCCATCAGGTACCGGAGACAGGCGTGCAGGGTCCTGGAGGAGGCAGAAATGGGAGGGAGGGAGGGAAGGAAGGGGAAAGGCAGCACCTGGTCTTGCATGGTAGGTCTCCTGTTAGGTGACTGCAGAAGGAACAGAGACCAAACTTGCCCTTCCTGGAAAGGCTTGGGGAAAATCTGTAGCAGGATGAGTCTTGGTTAGTAACATTTGTTCCCTTCTTAGTAGGCTGCTCCATGGCTCATGTCCCAAACCCAGGGCAGTGACAGGGCCTGGGTGGGACCAACAGACAGGTGGGGTGGAGTGTAACCCTGCTCTGCTGGGTGATGCCAAGGAAGGGTGTTGACAGGAGTCTCTCACGCTCAGCTCCAGCCCCTCGGAGGGGACCCCGGCTGTCGGGAGCTATGGCTGCACCCCGCAGTCCCTGCCCAAGTTCCAGCATCCTTCCCACGAGCTGCTCAAGGAGAACGGCTTCACACAACACGTCTACCACAAGTACCGGCGGCGCTGCCTTAACGGTAGGGACCCTGCCCTGAAGAGTGGGACGGGGTGTCCGTGCTCTGCTGTGCTGGGGACAGGAACGTGGCAGGGATGGACACAGGCAGGGTCCTACAGGACAGCCCTGCTGGCAGCTGCTGCGTCCCCACGGTTTGTGGGGAGTGTGGGCTGTGCTCAGGGTGCCCAGGGCTGGGGCTGGGTGTCATCACAGTGCCACAGGGCCCTCCTGCGCATGAGCCCCTGACTCCGTGGGAGAGGATTGGCCTTGTAATCGTGCCCTGTTCCCCAAACAGAGCGGAAACGACTGGGCATTGGTCAGTCCCAGGAGATGAACACGCTTTTCCGGTTCTGGTCCTTCTTCCTCCGAGATCACTTCAACAAGAAAATGTATGAGGAGTTCAAGCAACTGGCTGTGGAGGATGGGAAGGAGGGGTACAGGTAAGAGAGGAGTTACAGAGTGGCCTTTTCTAAGGGTTTGGCCTTTTACAGGGCTCACAGCAAATTAAGGCAGTGCCTCTGCCATGCTGGAAGGTGGGTCTGGGGTTGTTCTCAGTCTGCTGCTGCCCTGTGTTTTGTGCACTAGTGTCTGAGCCCCACATGCTGCTCCCTTCCCAGGTACGGTCTGGAGTGCCTTTTCAGATACTACAGCTATGGGCTGGAGAAGAAATTCCGGCCAGACATATTTAAGGACTTCCAAGAAGAGACCATCAAGGATTATGAAGCTGGTAGGTGCCTACTTTGGCTTCTCTAGGATTGGCAGTGGTGTAGCTCAGCTGCATGGTGCTCCGGAGCCTCTTCTCATAGTTTTGGGGAAGCCACATAGTGCTGTGTGCTGGGGACTGGGATGTCCTGTTGCTCATTTCTCAGGAGGGGTTGAGTAGATCCTCACCATCCCGAAGATTGCAAGGGGTTGGAGGAGGGCAGTGGGAGGCTGCAACTCTCCCAAAGCATTCCTCTGGAGGCACCATTTCCTGTAGGAGTTCTCAAGGCCCTGCAGTGGCTGGGCCTTGTCACCACCAAGTCAGCTGAGCCTGGGGAAATCCCGGGTCAAGGGGGCTGCCCAGGACTGATGTAGATTGCTTCCCTCCAGGTTTTTCCACCTTGCCTGGGCTGTGCCCACCAGCAGGACAGCAGGGTTTGTGAGGAAGCCTGGAGGAAAGGTGTCTTGTTTGGTTTTTGTCCTGCTGACATCTGGATTGGGTTTTTTTTTTCCCCTCCAGGGCAGCTCTATGGGCTGGAAAAATTCTGGGCCTTCTTAAAATATTCCAAAGCCAAAAATCTGGATATTAACAGCAAACTGCAAGAATACCTCAGCAAGTTCAAGCGCCTCGAGGACTTCCGAGTAGATGTGAGTAGACACAATTTCTGCACCACCACACTGGTGGCCCCTGCAAACAGCCCTCTGAGGATGGAGGCTTTTGGGGGTCACCACGTGGTGGCAGGAGGGGGGCAGTGACACCTACTGTCACTCGCAGTCATTGCAGCCAGGCCAGGAACAAACTGTGGGACTGGAGTATGGCAAATCCACTCTGTGGGGTGAGGGAGCTGGGTGAGCCTGTCCTCCCTGGTGAGGTGAGGAAAGGGAGCATTGAAGGTTTGAGTAGAGCCAGCACTGTGTGGAGCTTTGGCTCCCAAGCTTCTGGACTGTGCCCCTGTGTGGGAAGCAGGTGACTATGAGCAGGTTGTCACCATTGTGGTCAATTTGGGAGTCAGTCAGTCTTTTTGTCAAATCTGGCAGCAGGAAATTTGGACAGAAGGGCAGCTGAGTGCTTGGGGTGAGTGTGCATGTTCCTTGTGCAGGGAGAGAAGTTGCAGTTGGAAGGTTGCAGGAAGGCTCTTTCCTGATCCCAGGGGAGGGCACCTGCATTGGGAGGAGGCTGTGCTGATACTGGGGTGCTTCTCTTCCAGCCACCCATGGGAGAGGAAGGTGGACACAAGAGATACCCTACGACGTCAGGGGGAGATGGCAGGAAGCGCTACCCATCCCAGTCTTCCAGCAAAACGGTCGGCCAGTGCCCATCCAGCCAAGCCCACGCCTCACCCAGCCAGCCTGCACAAGAGGATGCCAAAAACCTGAGCCAGCAATCCCCTGCCCCATCAGCTGCAGAGTCGCAGACAGTGGGGAAGTAGAGAGGCTGCGGCATCTGCTTCCTGCGGGGGGGTGTGGGGTGGGTTGGTGGGGAATGGCTCGGAGAAGGGCAGACATGAGGGGGTGGGACAGGAAGGGAGCTGGAAGGTGGGTTCCCAGGAATAGGCTGCTTGGGAGAAACTTCAACGCACACGATTTTCTTCTCTTGTGGCTGGAAAGCAAAGACGATCTGCATCCAAAACACCATTTTGCTATTACTACCCTGACCAGAGCCAGACCCGCTCCCAGCAGACCCACCCTTTCCCTTCCCTCTCCTCCTGTGCACACACTCATGTCTTAGTGTCTCTTCAGAAAAATGTGTTCTGGCTGGGTTGGAAAGGGGAGATTTTTTTATTATTATATATATATATCAAGTTTTAAATTATTGCTAGAAGTTCGTCTGGATTTACCAAAACAAGCGTGCTCTGTGTGGCCCCAACAAGTCCCCTCTGTGTCCCCCCTCGGATCGCGGGGCAGCCGCTCAGGAAGCTCGGAGGAGCGAGGTTCCCCAGTGGGGGACCGAAGCCACAGCGTGTGACGATGCTGCGGAGCCTCTGATCTCCATGACCCGGCTGGCGTCTCCCATTCCACGTTCGGCGGTGCCTCTCCGACACCGACCTCCGCGACAGGAGCATCGCCCTGTTCGTTCTCCCGCTCCCTTCTCCCCGACATCTTCACCTTCCCGAGGGTCTGGCTCTCCCTCTCTCCACCTCTCCTTTCCGTCACGGACAATTTGGAAGTCAACCAAAGGACCTTTGCCAAGGATAGGCTTGTTCTGACTCCTTCCTGCGAGGATGGCTGGTTGGGAGGCTGGCAGGCACCTGGACTCGACCTGCGTTGGACGGTGCATCTGCTGCCCCAGGAATGCCCATCGCGTGCAAAGACAGGACTTTGCCAAAGGAGCTTTTCTCTTCCTTTTCCCTTGGAAAAAATGACATAACAAAAAAAAAAAAGCCCCACAACCCCCTCTAAAACAACAACAGAAAAACTCTTTAAAAAGACACATCTCCCTTTGCTTTCTTCCTTGGAAATATTATTGAAGAAAAAAAAAGAAAAAAAAACAAACAAAAAACCCCCAAAAACACACAAAAAAAAGTTGCCTTATGGTGGAGCTGGACCGGGGAGGCTTGTTGGCTTCCTGCACCCTGGGGTGCCCTGGGCTCTTGGCTCCCCCCAGGCCCAGAGACTCCTCACGGCATTGCTGCCGAGCTGATCTTCCCTGCGGCCTTTCCTCTGACCCTGCAGCTCGCTTGGATGCCTCCCTGGGATGGAGCCTCCCTGCCAGGCCTGAGTCTCCTGGGGAAGGTGCTGAGGGCAGTCCCATCCAAGACTCGTGCTCACGCAGTAGTCGCAGCCGCTCCGCTGTGTTTGTACCATGGCAGCCTTGTCCCCACGACAGCGACTGTTCCTGTCATGGCCTTGCTCACAGCCCCGGCCCTCCCTGGGCGGGAGGTGGTCTGCTCCTGTCTGTGCTTCCAGCGTGGCTGGGGAGTGAGCAGGGAGATTGTCACAGCAGCTGGGGGCACTGCTCCTGGCTGTGAGCGAGGGCTGCTTCTGCTGTAGCCTGACAGGCAGTGAGGCAGCCCTGGGAACCCTGCCCCACAGCAGGCACTGGCTCGGGGCTGCTGCTGGCACTTGTGCAGGGAAAGCAGGAGACCTGCCTGGCACAGGAGAGCTCTCGCCTGGGTTCCTTGTGTGTTGTGTTGTGGCAGGCAGCTGCCTGGAGTCTCCCACTCGGGGCACAGTCCCTGTGCGTTTCCAAGGGCTGAGATGACACCGTGTAGCTCCTTACTCGGCTGGGGCAGGGGGTGACTGCAGAGCTGCTGTGGCATTTACTTGATTGATCCTTGTTCCCAGCACCAGGTGGGCTTTGGCAGGCAAACCCTCCCCAGGCTGTGAGCTGGATCCTTTGCGAGGGGTGTGTCAGACATGAGATCTGGGAGATGTCCAGTGCTACCTCTGGAGATGTTCCAGAGGTAGCACTGGAAAGTCATGTTCCTTTCCAGCCAGCTGGAACTTGCCTTGCTGCCATTGTGCACCTTCTGCTGGGTCCCTGGGATCCCTGGCTCTGGGGCTCCATCCCTGTGAGCTCCAGAGCTGTGCTCCTGTGTGCAGTGTGGAGTGGGCGTGTGCTGCACCACTCCAAAGGTGCAGCTTGTTGCGTTGCCCTCTCTGCAAAGTTACAAGCTGGTACTGAACAGTGTTTTCCCAAGGGATCCAGTTGATCCAGAGCTGTGTCTGATAGCTGGGAGGAGTCATCATCTCTCCAGGGCTGTCCCTGTGCGGCTGCAGAGTGGGTGGGTGAGAGCAGGCAGGAACTGAAAGCAGGAGCAAGAGGGGGAGCCCAGCCAAGCTGTCCATCAGCAGTGGCTGTAGGTGCTTGTGGGGCCCTGGCTGAGGTCATCGCTTCCCAAACTGAGACTGCTTCCAGGATAACGCCTTGGTGGGGGCAGGTGGGCTGGTCTGAGTGGAGTGGCTTCATGAACTGCTGCTAGAATTGAAAGCACAGCTGGGTTTGAGAGGCTGGGGAGCTGCTGCTTGGCCGTCTCCTGGTGGTGTGATCCTGCCCTGGTCCGTCCACCCCTGCCATGTCACCCTGCAGCTGGTGCTGCTCGCAGGCCTGATTGCAGCAGGTGAGCCCATCTGAGGCCGTGGATGCTCCGTTACGGCAGCAGTGCTCTGGGGTTGTGGAGTGGGAACTGGGCAAGATGGGCAAAAGTAACACTTGTACAGTGCTGCGGCCGTGACTGTTATCTCTGGATTTCCCCTCTTGTGAGCTGGAGTCAGATCTCTGAGGTTACAGACATAGGTGGGTTTGTCCCTGATTTGGGAAGGAGGAGGCTGGAGAGTCGATCAAGGACATTGTAGATGTGTTGCTGGTTGTTGGCAAGTGGAGGCGGGTCTGGGTGTGCCACAGGTGATCCTTGCTGCTGTGTCTGTGCTCCTTTCATTGGCGCGTGTTCTCTCTTAAAGCCAATTGTCTGCGTTTTAGCAACAAATTAATAGGAAATGGGGAGGGATGAGCTGCTGCTGTGGAGTTGCTGCTTGTGGTGCAGACTGTGGAATTGCTTGGGTGGTAGAAGAGGTAGGACATTTCCCAGAGAATTTCCCAAAATATTAATTGATGTTGAATAATTTTTAATTTCTGATCCTGAGGCTCAAGTCTTGGCATGGAAGTGTTTTCCCTTTCCCCTCTGCCAAGTCAGTGGTTTGTCACATTAGTGTGTGCACCCAGGGGAAGGTGGGTCAGAAGAGCAGTCCCAGCACTCCCAGTGCCCTCCAGGTTTGTGGACCGTGTGCCTTGTTTTGCTGTCCATGGGACAGCAGTGGGCAGGACAGAGCAAAGATGGACATGACAGCCTGAGGCAGCTGCTGCTTGCTCACACCTGCCTTCCTCCAGGGAAGGGAACACAGCCATTCCCTTCGGCGCCGTGCCGGGGTGGGTGCTGGCAGAGGGCAGGGAGCTCTCCAGTGCCTGGTCCATGCCCGGCTGGGTCAGGAGTGGCCACAGCAAGGCTGCCACTGCATGCAGGAGGTGTCACACGCGGCTCGTGTCCCCACTGGATGAAGGGACAGCTGCCCAGAGGGGGTTTGCATTTGAGGAAGCTCTTCCCCTTCTGCAGAGGAGGGAGTTAGGCCTTGCTTTTAGTTTGGATGCTTCATCTCCACCGTGTGTTGTGCTTTTTTTAATTTCAGAGGACCAAGTGGTTACACGTGTGCTCCTGTGAGCGCTGATTGTCCCACAGCCCGCGAGGGCTGCGTGGTGCTGGCGTCCAGCCACTGGCACAGCCTGGGGGGAGCCCCAGCTGCTTCTGGAAGGCTGAGGGAGGCCGAGTTGGGGGACCATTCCCTATCCTGCCCCTCTTCTCAGGAGGTCCTCCAGGTTGCTGGAGCTTAGGGCTCCTTGCTGAGGTCAACTTGTCTTTAAAATGCAGGTGGCTGCAACAGGTACAGAGCTGTGGTGTGGGGTCAGAGTGGAGGTACAAGGTGTGTTTCTGAGGAGGCTTTGTTGCTTTGCCATGCTCATTTGGGAAAAAAACCACAAAACTACAAAAAGTAATGATGCTGCTGCTCTGTTGTTGCCTGTCCAGCTCTCTTCTGCTGCCCCCCTGGCACCCCTGATCGCGCCTTCTCACTGTAGCCCTTGGGGTCCCTTGAGTTTCAGCACCTGCTCGGGACTGGTCGTTGTACTGTAACAAACTGATGAGTTAAACCTCCGTGTCCTGCCACATTCCACGTGGCAGTGCAGAAGGGGGCCTTCTAGCTGTTAATGCCTTCCCAGTTACTTTATCAAAAGGAAAAAAAAAAAGGAAAACTGTAAATGTAGCAAGCTGTGTTTGCAATGCTTATTGTCTCCTGTCTCCTCTGAGGCTGGTTATGTCACTTGTCACTGTTTGAAATGGATGCTGGGCTCTTCTTGAGAGGGTTGCTACACTTGATGTTAAATGCCTCACTGACTTTTTTTAAAGTTTCCAATACAGGTAACAGATAAAAGAATTTTTCTTTTTTTTCTAAGTAAATGTTCATCTCGGTGGCATGGAGTGGGTGGCTGGAGGGCAGCATTTCCAGGAGTAGTTTACAGTTTCACTTTCTGCAGACACTTGAACATAGGACCGATGTATCTGTGACAAGCACATCCCCTTGGTGGGAAGCTCCAGAGGAGCAGGGAGTGCCCTGGGTGCCAGTCGGCCCCTGGGGAGCGTGCTGGGGTCCCTCCAGCTCCCCATGCTGTCCCCCTGCTCTCTCTCCAGGGGTCAGCCCTGCACCGGGGTGGCTTGTGGCCTGTGGTGCCCCTCGTGGGAGGGGGTGCTTGGCACCATTTGGTCCCTCAAGCCTCCCTGGTGCAGCCCTGCTCCCTGTCTTCCCCCCCAGCCTGTCCTGGTCCCACTGGGGTTGGAAACCTTTGGATCTGTGGCTCAGAAACACCCACTGAGCTGTATCCCAGCGAGTGCAGCCTTCTGCTGGCTCGCCTGGAGCTAAAGGGGTGATGGTTCGATGTGCTGGCCCTTCTCAAACCCTGTGTGTCCAACCTCAGCCTTCTGTTTCCCAAATAGAGAGTGTGTGCAACCTTCTTCAGCTGCATTTATAGTAGACAAAATGACTCATCACAGACCATGTATCACTTGGGAGGAAAATCTTGTTAATACGGCCCGCTGTACATGATCCATCTCTGTTGATAGTACATAATCTTTGACCCATGTGCTAGGATCATCATCACATATAAAAGGAAAAGAGAAAAATGTAAAATACTTGAATGAGAGCTTGTATTATAACATTAATATTATTCAGAGTATCTGCTTTCTAGGCTGATGTGATTCATTATTCTAGTAATGCTTTAGTCCTTTGTAATTTGTGGTAATTATGCTTTTTCCTTTTTAATACAAAAAAAAATGTATAAAAATAAAAACTTCAAAAGACAGTGGTGCCTGGGTTTTCTGTTCTGCTGACTTGCCCTCCCCAGGGAGCTGCAGGTGGGTGACTGGGGCGAGTTCGTCCTGGTGCAGCTGTAGGGACTGGAGAGGAGCAGGGACACTACTTTGGTTCCAAGGGTAGAGCTGGGCTGTCAGCCCTGTGTGCCTGTTCTCGAGGGGCTCCTCTAGCACTGGGGAGAGATGTGATGTTTTTGTTCCACGGCCCCAGGCAGGACTGAGACTTAAGATCCTTGACAGAATTCACAGTGTGTTTCAGATGGTCTGTGGGTACTTGGGGATGTGCATGTTGTTCTGGGGCTGCTTTTATGGGTCCTTTCTTAGAGGGTTTCACTGATCTCCACACAGCTCAGGAGAGCAGGGACTCTGCTTTCCTTGGAAAGTCTCTTTCTGTAATTTAGCAGAATTTTGGTTGTTTCTCAGAGTGAGGGGAGGCTCAGCAGGAGGGAGGTGACCGTGGAGCACATCAGCTCCTAGCTGTGCTTCCATGTCCCAGGAGGGGAAACTCCTTTTGTTGGCAGCCCTCTGTGGAGCAGTGATGAGGCTGTGGCAGCCTCAGTTCAGCCCTGTACTGACCTCCCATGCAGAACAACTGCTGAGGGGAACTCAGGCCCTTGTTGCATGTGCAGGGGAGTGTTTCTAAAACTGTGGCTCCTGTGATTTTCCACGGCGTTGCATCCTGTATCCCAGGTGCTGTGAGTCACAAAAACTGGTTTTAATTTTATCATGTGTAGATGGAGTGACTTTGATGTTTCTGTAGAGTGAGTACTGATAAGAGAGGCCAAATCATCGCCTGGGGAGTCTGGTGCTAAAACCTCGATAATGAGAACCCCGAGCCACGTGGCCCAGAACACACCTGGCTCATACACAGGCAACTGGAACCACGGGACAATGCAAGTAACGGGAAAACAAACTATTAAATTTTTTTTAAAAATAGATTTCTAGAGCAGGGTTTTTTTGTGTATGTCTTAGGTAGAAAATCATGGCAGCAAAAGTGCAGTCATTTCAAGCAGCATATTTAACTTCAGCTTCACGTTTTGTTTTGTGTGGACAAGAGCTTGTTTCCCAATTAAAATACTATTTGGCATAAATCACTGTCTCACTCTGCTCATCAGCAGGCTGGGCAAGAGCTGCTGGGCTGGTTCACTCATCTTTCTTGGGTGGCTCGGGGATGCTTTCAGAGAGTGGCGTGAGGCCGAGCAGGACCTTGTGTCTCTCGAAGGCTTTGGTTTGTCTGAACACTCTGTCCGTGCCGTGCAGAAAATCCAGCACTCCCAGCACTCCATAGCACTGGTTGAACCTGGGAACCAAACAGAGATAAACATCACTGGAAGTTACTGAGGTTACCTTGCCCTTCTTTCTTCCTTTCTGAGCCCTGATAATCTGTCCATGTGATTTCTGCCCCTGCAACAGTCTCCCTCGGCAGCTCTCGAAGCCTGGGTGAACCTTGTGCAGCTTCTCTCTGGTGCCATCATTGCCCAGAAGTGGTGGCACTGAGCAGCAGCTCAGAGCTGTGGGAGCACTGGACATCCACGTTACCATGCCCATGTGCTCTCAAGACCTGGCTGTCCCTGGGATATGGAGCAGATGTGCTTCCAGCCGGCACAGCTGTTCCACCCACAGTGTCTTGGCTCTGCAGTGATCCTGGCAAGTGGTGACTGAACTGTCCCCTGGGCTGGTTCTGCAGGAGGGGCTGACTTTTCTGGGCAGTATGTCTGAATGTGGTGCCCACTGGGAGATGGGAATGTTTCTCAACTGCTCAGGTATGTATCCTTCAACACTGCTGCAACTGCTCTCCCTCCAGCACAGCAGCCTGAGAATCTCTGTCAGGAAGGGTTAATGGTGATTGTCTGGGCAAAGTGTAATCTGATCAGTGTTACTAATCCCAGTGTATGGGAGAGGGACAGACAGGCAGGCTCGCTTATTTCATCACCTGTGTGACTTGCCTTTGCTCTGTCTTTAGGTCACAAGAAGTACCTTCTAAACTTCTAGGAAGAGCCTTGCAGAGAACTGTCCTTAACAGGGATGGAACCCCTTGAAGTCCAGATCTCTGTTTAGCTGCTGTAAGAACTGGCAGCACTCAGCCTGCTCTCTGGTGAACTGGAGAGCTGCTCTGCTGGTGCGTGACTTGGGCAGCCCCATTTGACCCTCAGAAAGGAGCTTTTCCTGTCCGTGGGGCCAGGGCACAGGCAGGAGAGGCAGGAGAAGGGGAAGCTGAGCAGTGCCCAGACATACTTGAGGTGGTGGAAGTCGTGGAACTCTGGAGATGGCAGGAAGGGCAGGTGGTAGCCACAGTGAGAAATGCTTGTTGTTACCAGAGCGAGGGAGAACCACGCTGAGATTGAAACAATATGAGATCCCATGATCATCGGGCCAGTCATGACAGGCAGAGTGTTGGAGACCTGGAAATGAGAGGAAACGACCTCATTAATGGGTCCACAAGCAGCAGCCCCTCCTCTAGGAGCTGAACTGTGTCACCTGGTGATCCATCACACTAGTTTTGTGCAGTGTAAAGGGAAGATCCCTCTGCAAACACCCTACTAAAGTTACATAATAATCCAAAAAGTAATAATAGAGGTAAGAGAGTTCTACTAACTGTAAACCACTGTCATAGCCCAAGCTCCCTGAGCCTGCAGTAGAAGTTAGAAATGACACCAAACTGTGGGTGTGAGGACAGCATGAATCCAGTAAATCACCCTGGAATCTGAGCTGCAAATTTCAGCTTCTTGGAATAATGCTGAAGCTGCTCTTGGGAAACCTCGCTGTGCGAGGGCCTGGCCTGCAGACACATGCAGCAATGTGACAAATGCAGCTGCATCACTTCACTGTGTAGTGCCCGTGGCACAAATGGCTCTGGCTGCCCAGACCCAGCTGCCTGCACCAGCATGGCTCAGCTGGGCTCCTCAATCTTTGTGCTGCCCAAAGACTGTCAGCTGGGAAAACCCTCAGAGCTGCTGCTGCAGCCCAGGACTATTGGTAACAGGAGATAGAATTTATAAGTGGAATCTTTTGAAGGTGGGATGTGTTTTCCTGAGAAGTCTCAGCTGGAGGAGTGTTAGGATACACTCTTTGCAAACACTGATCCCAGCCACAAGCATGAAAATCCTGACAGAATTCTGAGTCCACACAATTACTCAGATTGTGTGTCAGATCTCTTGCTGAAAACACTGTCTGTGCTCCCAGGCCCTGTCCAGTCAGTTCCTTATCTCTTGGAGGCCCTTGGATCTGTGCTCTTAAAGCTGCTGGAGTCCAGTATAAACAATTACTGCAACCCTCCTAGAGCCGACCTGCTTGGCAATGCAGCTCAGCTTCCTCTTCCTAAGGAAGAAGCTACTAAGGGCACATTTGCTTCTCTTCTCTTACCATTCCACCTCATCCCATGGAAATCACACTCCACACAGCAACTGGAGGATGACGTGGGAGAATCCACTTACTATGTGTTCTATTGGGTGAGCGTAAATGGAGACCACACCAATGGGGGCTGTCCACTCGTGGTGCTTCTTGTGAATGTACTTATACAGGACTGGGTGGTGAGCGAGCCTAGGCAGAGCAAACAGAGGAAGACAGGTTTTGAGCTCTGCAAGAAAGGAGTAACAGAACACAGAATTTCTGCAGGGGGCTTGCTTGTGTCTCCTCTAACATAAAGATTTCAGAGCAGCTGGCAATAGGAGTGTATTGCTTCCTTCACTCTCTTTGTATTGAGCCCTTATTCAATTAATGTGTCTGCTGGCTGATGTTAAACATAGTCCAGATAAATCCCATAAATCAAAGTCTCTGAATTACTTATTTACTCAAATCTGGGAGTACTACTTAGGGGAAGACTCACTTTATATTTTCACTGTTTTGACTTTTTCTACTGGAACTGTCAAAGAATCACAATTTTCACTTCTGTGGGTCCTTTGTGAAAAACGGCATTTACATTTTGTGGGTGCATTTGTCCTAAAGGGAAACCTACACATTTCGGAGAGTACTGTGCTTGCTTCTGCACAGGCTTTTGTCTTCCTTGCTTTAGTTCCATCCTCTAATGTTGGTGTCAGTGCTTGGAAATCCTGCAGTGTTGGGAGCCAGGCCCTGATTTGTAGGTGCTGTATAAGGGAACAGAGATCAGTCACTGACCCCTGAGATATTTTCTTTCAAAACACTCAGTCTTGTTCTTTTCAAAGAATGCTGGGTTGCAGCTTCTGTGCAAAACTGCCTGTTTTGTTTCTTCCTTAGCTTTTAAGCTGTTTCACCTTTAAAATTCTACACTTTTTTGTTTACTACAGTTACTGGCAGCACCAAGGCCTCATGTTGTGAGGGTAGATTTCAGGACCTCTAAGATTTCCCATATAAATTCAAGATTGTTGGAACAGAGGGACGAGGATTATTGCTGTTGTAGGATATGAGTATAAGCTTAAGGGCTTGGAGGAAAATCGAGAGTCCTGTTCCTGTGCTCAGCTCACCTGTGTGTATAATAGAAGAGAATTTCCTCTACTACAGTAAAAATGCTTAGCTCCACAAGAAACCACTGGAAGGTTGGTAATTCCTCGCTGAAGGTGTTGCCCCACGATTTCATGATGTAGAACATGGGCACAAGCATGGGAAAGGAGATAAAGAACTGATTACCCAGCGCTGTGTAGATGGCTTTCCAGAGTTTCTTTGTGTCCACCTGCAAAAGAGAAGTCAGGACTTGAGGCTAAGAAAGAAGCAATGTCGCTTTAGTTGGAAGGATGAAAAGCTTTAAGATTTGTAGGCAGTTAAGTTTTGGGATCAGCTCTTCAACAAGCAGTCAATGCAGATCTGATCAGTAGCCTCATTACAAGATCTGCCTTCCTCCCTGCAGTGGGTATACAAGACTTGGCTTGATCCTCCTGGAATCCTACTTGGTTGCAAGAGAAAAGCAGAACAGGTTATTCTCCCCACTCCTGGCCTAAGAGACTGCAGGAAGCGTTTAGCCAGCAGAAAAGGCAGAGTGAGAAGTACTTACAGGATCATTCTTGCCCAGCTGAATGCGATAGCGAGTAATGAAAGTTGGCTTTCCTGTTGTATCAGCCACCAGAAGGATTCCATTGAAGCCCCAGAAAGCAAGTGCAGGCACCAGTGCAGCCCCTGTGGCGTGAGGAAAGGGCAGAGATGTGTGAATGAATTGAGAGCTGTGGCTAAATCAGAAACAAAATACATTGGCATAGTACCCAGAGGACCTTGCTGGGACCCAGATGTGCCAAGTGTGTGTCCCCTGCCCTAAGATGCTTTAAAATGGAATATGGGTAAGTTCTGACATCCAGGTAAGATTAAAGAATGGGAAGGAGGTTAGAGCAGACAAATATCTCAGAGGTTGAAACTTGACATAACCAAAGCTAATAAAATGTTTTTCTAGGTGGCTGGGAGGTCTCTTGTTGCTTTTAAATGCAAGTAGGATAAAGTTTGAGTTGATCTCTAGCACCTTGCAAGGTCCCTACCAGTTCTGTTCAACAGCTGCTAATCACAGAAAAGAGTTTTACAAGTACTACAGCAAGAGTAAAATTTTCTTTTTTTACTTAAACTTTAGTAATTAGTTCTACTGAGTCATTCAGTTCTCACAGGAGCAAAGTATCTTCACAGGGAAGCCACTGCAACAGCAGCAAAAAGATTGGATTTTTAATCTGTACAGGGCTCTGATGGTGACTCCATCCAAAGGCAGAACAGCAGCACCACATCAGCTGTGGGTGGCTTTTGAGCCAGTGCTTGTCAGTGGGAGGATTAGTAAATTCAGGAACCTTGTCCATGTCCCCCTTTTATAGGTAGTATATGGATGGTTTCTCCTGAGGAGCATCGTTAAAACTCACCAATGAGGAAGATTGTCCACTCATCTCCCTCCATATGGTTGTAGAACTCCAGCCATGCTGTTTGCCAGAAATTGCCTAAAGTTATATTCTGCATAAACCTGTGGGAATAACAGTTCTTCGTTGCCCATCTTTTCACCCGCTTTTCCCCCTTTAAACAGAAAAGTTTCTCCTCAAGCTGCTTTGTTTGAACATTCTTACCAAGACACAGAGTTCACTAAGGCAGTGAACATGAGCAGGCCTGTACTGAAGACATAGGCACTGATCTTCAAGGCATCCCAGAGCTTCTCTCCCTGTGAAAAGCAACAAGAGTAAGCACGTGCTGCTGTGTCCTGCCCTGGCATTTTTGGTATTTGAAATGACGAAGGCAACAGCCTGTTTTGCTTCACACACTCTGAAGAACACAACAACAAAGCTGTAGTGGGATATGGTGTGTAATGGAGGGGGGAGTACACACACATCCATCTGCCATGCTTGCAGAGACCTGATGCATGACTGATGTGGAATTTCTCTGGAATAACCAAAGGGAGAGAAAGGACCACTGATTTTTTCCCTCTTGTTTTTTTATGTGGCATGCTGCTCAGTACCTGGAGGGCTATAACTCAAGGGGCTTCTGGATAACTCAGAGCAGTGGGAAAGGAACACCTGGTGATAACGAATGTTGCTCCATCTCAGCACCTCCCTCCCACAGTATTTTCTCCCTCCCAGGATGCAGTGTTTTCTCCCCACAGCAGTCAAGAACTGCTGTGCTCAGATGACCTGGTTAACAGGTCATATTCCAAAAGAAGCATTCAATAGATTTGAATATTTAAATATTCAAAACGAAGTTATTTAGCAAATATACAACAAATTTATAATTAATGATCTGTCTTTTAGAGTAGTCCAAGTTGGAATTGGTTCTGGAGTGCAATTAATTTGGTTTTCGTGAGTGAATATGAATTATATTTATCTGCAATAGAAATGCTTTTTAAAAAATCAATGCAATTAAAAAACAATATAGTATAATAACCAGCTACTGCCTTCATTCCTCTGTCCTTCCTGTTTTCTAACTGTGGTGTTGTGCTGCACAAACAAACTGTAGTAAAAACAGTGTGATTCATAGCTGCTGTCCTGCTCACCTCCTGTCAGAGAGGACAAACAAGAGAGGCAGCTCCGAGAAATGCCAGATGCAGGTGGTTTAGGGTAATGCAATATAAAGGAATCCTCTTTACATGGCTTTTACATTCTGCAACAGCTACAGAACATTAAACATGGCCCAGGATTTATGAGCAATATTTATTTGTCCCAGGACAGGACTTTGCTGATTAGCACTGAAACATTCACTATCAAAACAACCAACCAACCATTTCCTCCTATCATCTCCATCTCTCTCTTTTTTTTAACTGAAAAAGCAGCTAGGAAGGAAGTAACTGACAGGACTCTTGCCCTACAGTTTGATGTTTGTGAACCCTCTGGATTTTTATGAGAGCAGTACAATCAGCTGCCACTGTTATCATTGAGTGTACTGAAGTGCAAATGCCAGGCTGGCAAAAGCCTCTCCTCCAGCATCAGATAGTGCCTGCTGGATCCTGGACCAGAGATTTGCCCTCTTAGCAGTTCCATACTTTCAGTTGCATCCATGTTATACCCTATGTATGCTGATGTAAGACTTAATCTTTAGACCCTGGACCATCACTTATCTATTCTTTAGAAAGAAAGGTTACAGAAGCTATAAAAAGCTTTGAGCTTTTTAACAGACTTGTATCCTATAAATCCTTTTTCTCCTGGGATGAAGAGAGAGCATACCAAACAAAAATTCTGTCTTACAAGTCTCAGATTTTTCAGTTAGACCAAATTAGGTTTCAGTTGCTTTAGCATCCTCCAGCTCAAGAGTTTCAAACATTAGTAACTCCTAATACTCACAGACACCGTGCATGTCCTACTTTGACACAGGACAGAGAGGAGCTAAAGCTCAGCACTGCATCTATTTTAAAAGCCCTTTGGCTAGGAACTGTCTTGTTTTGAGGCTATGTTTTTATTACATGGGATGAAGTGATTACATGAATCCCACATAACATAATTACATGAGATGTAGAAGCAGAGATGTTTACATAGAAAAAAAAATCTTGTTCATCAAGTCCAAGTGCTTAAACACCCTGTTTCTCCTCATGCCAACACCTACAGCACAGTAGTTTCCAAACGAATTCATGGATTGCTTGAGTTCTTGCTCTTAAAGTGCTTGTAGAAGTTGGCAAATTCTTTAAGTGCAGAACAGAGTTGCTGCTGGCAAGGTAAAGAGACTGGGGCACATCAGCTGGGAAATAAGTGTTCAGCAGGATCACTCTGAGGACCAGGCCCAGTGAGGTGGCACAGCTGCTGGTTGTGGGGGACTGTTGTGGGTTCTTGCCAGGCAAGGAAAGACAATGGGCCCTTCCCCACTTGCCGCTGTAGCTGCAGCTGGAAGGGAAAACTACTGGGGAAATATTGCTTCAGTGATAAGAGGTGAGTTCCTAATTGTGCTAAAATGTTTGGAATGAGGATGTGTCTGTTACTTCTCTTACAAGACGATTCAACACATCCAGCCTTCCAAAGCACCTGCGTGATGCTTCCTTTAAAAGATGACCTTGAGCCTTTACCTGCTTCTGCAGCTCAGCAGTGGAGGAATAACCAGAGTCTCTTTCCATCTGAAATAAAAGGTGATCTAAGTAAGTGAACCTTGTACAGCTGGAGAGTGGCAGAGTGACAACACCAAATCCCCTCCACTTGCAGTTCAGTGATAAAAGTGTAAAATATTTACTCTCTGTGCCCTGTCCTGCTCCATCCTTCACGTGCTGGCCATTGAGCAAAGCTGACATTTTGAGAAGAAAAATGCCCTTATTTCCTGAGGAGTTAGTAGTGTCCCAGAGAATTAGCAGGGATGCAAGGATAACAAAGAAAAATGGGAGAAGAGCCAAAACCAAAGCTTTTGATTGTGTCACTGGTGTGTTGAGGTAAGCCTTCTTTCCTTGATCTGGCCCAGGAATACACTGCAGCACCCAGCAGCTACTCCAGCCCTTCCCAGGCTGTAAGGAAATGATAATGTGGGACATATGTTCTTCCATAATGACAACATGCAGTTAAATGAAAAGGGATGAAAACAAAGTGAGTTTGTGCCACAGAGAATTAACACAGTAGAGCCCCACAGCCTTCACTCAAACTGTAAGTTACAGCTTAAGAACATGATAAGAAAGAAAAACATCTTTGCTTCAAATCCTGCTATGGTCACTGAGAGGGTTCAAGTCCTAAATGGGCACAGGGCCATCTCATAATAATTCTCCCTGCATTTGGCTCTGACTTGACCATTTGTTGATGGTTTTGCTAAAAACAATTAAAAAAATAAACCAAACCCCCAAACCCAAGTTTAAACAGCTGCTGGGGCTTCACTACTGGCCATGGCCATGAAGGGTTCTGTATTTCAGGCCATGTTCTGGCTGTCCAGATTATTATTAGGGATTATTGCGTAGCTGTTTCTCTTATTGTCAAATACAATTAGCAAAAGTTAACAAAATATTCCTTTATGTTTTCTTGGTTTCACATAGTCTTTAAGAACAAACACTCAACTTCTAATAATATGATGGCCAGATTACTGAGGATTGCAGAATTTAATCCATTTTGCTTTTCCTACTCAGCAGAATATTCAAGCACAGGCAAACTGTTACCTAAGGTACAAAGGCAAGCACAGAGAAGGTTCAAAGGTCCCTGTCTAGGGTACAAACAGTTGGAAAATTACTCATTAGGAAGATGATATTCTATTACCTTGGTGATGGAGGGAAGCCTCTTGTGAGTACTCTTCTTGCAGCGTTTCAGAAAGGAGGAATAAGCTGTCAAAAAGAAGTCCTGTCTTAGTCAAGAGGTTATAGTTTAGATTTAAAATTATAGCCTTCTGGGTATGTTCTTACAAATACAACAGTGTTTATTTACAGGTGTTCCCAGCTCTGTTACATTACGTATTAATATGCAGGTTAAAGGGCACAAGACAGAAAAATTAGACACCTTCTTTCTGCTTACTCACAGACACAAAAGAACAAGGCCAGCCTGCCACATCACACATTTCAGTGGAAAAAACTGATGTTAGACACTTCTGAGAAGGGAAAAAGAAAAATAAGGCAAAAAGGGATTTGAAACTTGTAACCCTGAGGCCAGCTCCCAACCCTGTATTTCAACATTAGGGTTGGATGTGCTTCTATGGGAAATATTAACTTTTGGTAGCAGTCTTAAAAAAGAAACCAAATCCAAGTTCACTTTGTCTCCCTTGGCCAAAAAAGGTAGTGTGAGAGGTGCCCTAAGGTGCTATTGCTTAAAATGAGAATGTGTTAGGGAACCTGCAGTGTCCCAGGGCTTCTTGTCCTTCCCCAGACATAGAGCTCCTCACTACTGGACTTTGTGAGCTACCAGAACCAGTCTGTGGAATTTTCTTTTCCTCTCATATATTGTTTGCCAACCACACCTTTATTGATAAAATACAGTTGAACTCTTAATATATCTGATGACAAATACCCATAAGAAACAACTAAGAATAGCCTGCTAGCCTAAACAGAACAGCATAAATAACATGCCACAGGCCAAATTTAAATGGATCTTATCTTAATTTTTAAAAGACCTTCTCATCACGTCCGTTACGTAACATCCACTACGTGCCCATCTTGTCACACAGATCCTCTCAGGGCAGGTGTGCCCAGTGTCTCCAAGAAAACACTACTAATGCTTGAAATATGTCAGGCTTGAATAATCCATTCCTTTGAGGCTTTGCTCCATTCCAGCTTTCTTAACAGGTTGTTCAGAGCCTTGAACAGCTGAGTGTCTGCACAGAGGGAGATTTCACAGCTTCTCTGGGAAATCTGTTCCAGTATTTGACAACCTTCACTGTAATTTTTTTCCACTTGGAATTTTTTTGGTTATAACTCCTATTATTTGCCCTTAGATTGTGCACATCCCTATCTTTACACCCACCCAGCAGGGAGCTGAAAACAGCAATATCCAATGTATTCTGCTGGGACAGTACAGTAAATAGTGCTGGCCATAGTTTTCCATGGTTAAAGAGATTATTCTGCTCTGATGACTTTGTAGCAGACAACATTAGTTCCAGGAGAGGCAGATGTAAAAGGGGAACCTCACTGAGCTGGAAGGCTGATGCTCCAGAGGTTCCTCCATCCAGCAGTTCTGACTCAAACCTGCTGAACCTTTGCATGTGAAGAGCTAGAGAGCAGAGCACTTTAGAAAATGTGACTCTGCTTTGAGTTTTCAGAAGGAGAAGGAGCTATTACTTGATTGAGTCACATATTCTATTCATTTAGGAAAGAGTTAAAATTACAATCACATTTCTAGTACTCTTTCTAAAATAATCAATTTCTGATAGAAGGCTGGCTTGGGCAAAGATTTCCAGTTCAAAACAGAGCTGCCACATCTGCTTACCCTCTGTTTCAGAACACTGCCGTTATTAAGCCACTTTTCAGGATGAAATTTTACATTATTTACATTAAACTCGGATAAATTTGGACAGAGTAGGTTTTCCCCAACATCTCATTACCTACTCTTTTTTTACTGTATAATGTGTCTCCCGATTCAGAATACACCAAATACATTAAAAAACCATTCATGTAACCATGGCTGTTTCAGCAAACAAAAAAGCCATTCAACTGCTTGGCACTGCTCTCACATTGGCATATTTTACAGCCCCGAACCAACCACTTAAGCTCTCAGCTGCCTGCAGCTATTTCCAAATATCAGCTAGAACTAGTACTGCTTAAAAAAAAGATTTCCTTTCTAGTTATTTTGAATTAGTTACCACAAAATTTGATCCAAAGCAAATTCTCAACCCTGAAGTAAAAGTAACTGCTTTTCCAATCAATCTCTTGACATTAAAGGGGAAACATACACTAGTCAAACAAGAATTCTAATACATTTTTTTATATTATTATTTCCATGTATAACTTCATTTGCCCAACAACTGTTCATTAAGTCACAGATCTTGTTTTCACTGAAATTTCCACTTCAGGTACCGAAAAAAGCCAGTTTGTCTAAGTCATGTTTTAAAATACTCAGTATAATCTGAGTATAATCTGAAAAAAACCCTGCTGTATTTTCTAAATTTTTTTTAACATGTGAATTATTATTTATGCCCCATGCCTGATGTTCTCTTGTATTTCTGGTGCTCAGACAGCCCCAAGCTGAGGCAGCACAGGTGCCCTTTCCCTGTACTGCACCCATTGCACTGCATCCTTCTGCCACCAGCCAGAGCTGCGTGGCAGGTGCAGCTCAGTAGCAGCTCCATCTGCTGCGAGGGACTGGCTGCCCACCACAGCTCCTTGGGATTCCTTTTGCCTTCCTGCCTGAAGCTTCTGCTGTAGATCTGACTTCACTGAAATCAACCTTTATAGGGCACACACAGTGGAAAACCACTCCTGGGAGAACAAAGGCTATGACTATCCATGGAAGTACAGAACATACAGAACAAAAAACATGGGACCACTTACCTGGTCACCTGAACAGTTGCATATCAGCCACTCTGTGTGGACAGACACAGGACCAGACGTGGTGTTTGATGTCTTACCAAGCACTGCACGGATCTGAGGTCAACCACCGTTCCTAGAAAAGCTGACAATGGACTTCACACAGACACATGACACTGACTTTTAATGACTTCCTCAAAGTTTCTATCATATCTTTTCAAGCTACTACACCCTTGAACTCTGGCTGCCCGTTCTTTGCTCACCTCCTGCTGATGGTAGCCTAGGAGAGGTCCTTTGTTTCTATTCAGAGCCCAGAGTTCAACTCCTCACTTTTCACTACTGCTGTTGAAACTTTATGAGGGTTTAGGCAAGGGCAACGGGGGTGTGTTTCCAAGCAGGAGCTGCCTGTCCCCTCCCAGACAAGTCATGTGAAGCCAGTGCCATGTCACTGTTAGTGCTGGCAGTGTTCCTCGTGTGTATGTGCATGCTGTTACTCAGTTAAGCACGTGAAATACATCTCTGCAGGTAAGTTTTTCATCATTGTACCAGAGAACAAAAAAGCCACCAACACCCCTAAAGATAAGCAGTTTTTATAGTTCACTCACTCATGGTTGGAGCACAAAATAGCTACTGCCAGTGCAACTGAGTGGGTCAAAGGTGTATTTGTTAAAAGCAATAAGGGTTACTGTGAAATTTGGAAAAAAACCAGCAGTCTAGTTTTCAGGCTGTTGTACTAAGTCTAAAAATTACACCAACTCTATTGCTACACAGTGCACTCAACCACTTACAGGCTTTGCTTCCACGGGTAAGGTGAAGATAGATACAGGTTAGCATGTGCTTGGGCTGTTGTTTTTAAACATGTTTACAGACCATAAAGTCCGTAATTATAGTACTGCAGAGAGCAAGATGTAATTTACAGTAGCATTGATCTTTATTATGCAAATGTTGTCCCAATCTGTTACTTACCCCATAGTGCCCTATTACAAACTAAGCTCTGAGAACTGAGGGCGTTACTATCATAACTTTCCAGATCTATTTTTCCACAAGAGGAAAGACAGGGAGTATCACCTCTGCCTCAGTTATCCTTCTTCGCCCTTCACAGGTGAAGCAACACAAGCTCTTTCTCAGTAACACTTCATGCCAGCAGAGCTGGAGCTGCAGAGAGCTCTGCAAGAATGAAGGATTTAACACCCTGTTACTGTTTGCATTGACACTTTCTCTTACCTAATTCCAACTACTCCCTGGTAGGGACAGAAGCTGTAATTCTTAACTGTTGCTACTAAATTGGTATTTATCGCATAGAGCAGACTCAACAGAGAGGAATGTGATTCCTTCAAACTGTTTACTCACGTGCAGAGGAAGAAGTGGAAATGAGCATCTCAAGAGAGGGGTGCCATAAGGATAATGTCCTCAACTGATCTTTGGATTTGATCTTGCAGGGGGAGGGCTGTTCATCCAACAGCCAAAAGGAGGTGATAAGACAGTGAATTTCAGACCTCGGGGTTCCTTCTTAACCACTGTTCAATTCCAACATGAGTGATCTTTGAAATATTCATACCCATAGGGACAGCTCAGCACATTAGTCATAGGGTTGTACATCCATTTATCTTCTGCTGCAATTTAGTGCCTAGCACAGGTTATCACTCATCTAACAGCTGCTTCTGCCTGCTGGCTGCCCTATGCCCTCTGCTGATGTCTCCACCACAGACACTCCAATGCTGGTGCAATCTTTGCTGAGCCATGCAAGAAGTCTGACTTCTTCTCAGCAAAAGAGCTTTCTGATCAGACACTTCATAAAATAACTTTGTTCACTCCCCACAGTTTTTGTAATAGTCACTGGTTGTTTCACTATTTGAAAGGAACATCAAGGGAAAATCTATGAAGAATCTTTTAGGGTATTGTAAAAGCCCATACTGATAGTTCCTCTAAGGCTGAAGCGGCATCTGAACTTGGCACACATCACCCACTGCCTAATTCCCTGCATTCTGAACCAGATTTCTCACCATCTGCCAGGGCGTGTGTGCCACCACCTAGCACTGCAGTGCTTGCTTTGGGAGCACCCCAAAGAAGGGAGAGGAAAATATAAATTCATGGTTCAGGATTCCTACAAATAAGTTTTCCTGTGGTGCTGTGACTGAACTCCAAAGGAAAGGCACAACAGGACATGCAGTTCAAGCTTCCCAGTGTGAAAATGTTGAGCTAAAGGCCTTTATTCCACTTTAAAATGCAGCTCTACATTCATGTGCAGATGTGAGGACTCTTCAAGACCTGCTTTGGAGTGCTGGAGTTGGAGGCAAACTTGGTAACTTCCAAATACAGAAATGATGGGACTTTTTAAAGAGCAGTGTGCCTTTTCCACCTATTCTGAATCTTTATTAGCCATGTCATGTTTGAAAAAAACAAATTTTGATCTCATCGAGCAAAACGCATCTCCAGCTCTTCCCACCAGTGCTTGCAAACATCCTTGAACAGCTTTTTTTTTTACACACAATTTTTTAAACACTACAGATGTAATTTATCACAGGTGGTTATTGCCTGTAACACATTTTTATTACAGTATCAAGGCACAGATATTTACAGTGGCCTGAGGAGATGCATCCTCCCTTTTCCCCTGGATTCAACATCCCTTCAAGCGCTGGGTTTACGAGCAAGAAAAATTACTCTGAACTCTTTCGGGAAATAAAAACTTAACTTTATATTTACAGGGTGCTGTAATTCAGCCTGCTAAATTTACCTGCTAACAATATAGATTTCCTTGTAGAAAATCTCAGACTCAACTGACCACGGGAAGAAAGGTGATAACTTTCTGGCAGTGTAGCATATTGCACGTTGCATAAATTACACAATGCCAGAGACTGCAGAGCTAAGGCAAAATGGTAACTCTCCATCATCTCTGAAGATAAACTCTGAATCAAAATAATGCTCAATAACGGGATGTAGTAAGATGCTGACAGCAGCGAGGTCACTTGACAGAGCAGCACTTGAAAAACCCTCTTCTTTTCTAAAGGCAACACTTCTGCTGAGGCATGAACATTAAACCTGAGACACTGAACGATGTCTGACATGAAAGATATCAATATCTGGTTTTCCAGATACTTTGATCAAAATGCTAGGCAAGTAGCTGAGATTCAGGGAGAGGAAAGACTCCCATATGGTGGGCAGATAATCCAGTACCAGAACATATATGTATATAGACACATACGTATTTTACAACAGACGCAACCCTGTCCAGAAGGAAGGCAGTCTAAAAGAAAGGAAATACTATATAAGCTTAATTAGTAGACAAGCTTCCAAATGAACTATCTGCCATCAGCATCAGCCAGCAAAGCAAGTGTTGGCAGCCGTGTTACACAAGCAGTAGCTGCTTTACCAGCTACAACCTTCTGTTGCTAACGTAACTTAAATTCCCTTCCTGGAACAGGAGAAGCCAGACCAAAAGTCTGCAGGTGCAGTAAGAACTTAAATGACTTCTAAGCTCCTGCAGGAAGAAGCAGAACTTGCTTAATTAATGAGCTTGATACGCACTACACCGTAGGAGCACCGCGTACCAGGACAGCAGTGGTTTGCTCTCTGGGCCTTAGAAAATCCCCGCTGGAAAACAAACCCTCATCCCACTCCCACCCTGCGCGCCCGTGGCCTGGGAGCCCGGGGGGGCTCGGGCCTAACCCCGACCCGGGGACCCCCTCACCTCCCCTTGGTGAGGGAGGGGCGGCCGCTGCTTCTTGCGGGGACGCTCAGCCAGGGCCCGGTGCAGCCCGCGTCTTAAGGGATCGGGGTGCTGGGGGCTCCCCATGCTGGGAGCCCAGCCCAGCCCAGCCTCGGTGGGCGTTACGGCGCCTGTTCCCTCAAGGAGCAGAAGCATCCAGCTCCCTCATCCCTCC
>VYXC01006019.1:784594-872415 GCA_013397175.1 Platysteira castanea | reverse complement strand
ACTTTGGACTCGCCCGCCACTTGCAGCACGGGGAGCCCGGGAGAGCCTATTAGCGGCACTGCGGGGGGGCAGGAGGAGGAGAAACTGGAGGCGGCCGGGGCCGGTCGCATGCGCAGTACGGGCACCGCGGCCGCGCGCAGTAACGTACCCTCCCCCTCCCCCACCCCGTCGCGCGCGCCGCCGGCTCCGCCGTCTCTCGCTCTCTCTCGCGAGAGCCAAAGCGGCGCGAGACCCGGAAGCGCCGCCTCTCGCGGCGGGGGGGACTCGGAGCCATCGCGGCTGCGCGGGGCGAGAGCGGCGCGTCCCGGCCGCGGCTGCCGGGAGGTACCGGGGAGCGGGACGGGCGGGCAGGGACCGGGACAGGCACCGGGACCCGCACTGAGGGGCGCAAGGCTGGGGCTGGGGCTGCGGCGGGGCGGGGGGGACAGCGGCCCTCCCACTTCCCGGCCGCGATGAGCCGCGTCCGGCCGCCCCCAGGCTGTGAGGGGGGCCCTGAGGTGACCCCGGGCCGGGCTGTGGCGGTGCGTTCCGTCCCTCCGGGTAACTGGTGGCGCAGGGCCCGGCCGTGGACTGAGCTGGAGCCCCCTTGCAGGCTCCTGGGAGCGGTTCGCCGGTGTCACTGCGGGAAGTGGGCACCAGCCGGTGGCTCGTCCGAGCTGTAGCACTGCTGACACTGCCGGTGGTTTCAGCTGAAACACCCCGCCGCAGTGTGTCCCGAGCTACATCGGAGAACCATAAAATCCTAGAATGGGTCAGGTTAGAAGGGACCCCAGTGCGTCACCTGGTCCAACCTCCCTGCTCAAGCAGGGTCATCCCCGAGCATATGGCACAAGATTGTGTCCAGACGGTGTTGGAATATCTCCATTGAGGCAGACTCCTAAACCTTTCTGGGCAGTCCGTTCCGGTCACTGCACAGTTTTTGCTCGTGTTCTACCTCATGTTCAGAGTTTTCCCTGAAACTTTCTGTGCATCAGTTTCTACCCATTGTCCCTTGTCCTGTTGCTTGGCATCACCAAGATGAGCCTGGCTCCATCTTCTTGGCACCCCCCTTTAGATGTTCATACACATTGAAACTTGTGCCAGTGAATGTTCTCTCTAATGCATTCTGTAATTGTGTTTAAACAATTGTCTTCATCATGGAATCACAGAGTGGTCTGGATTGGAGGGGGCCTTCAAGATCATCTCATTCCATCCCCCTGCTGTGGGCAGGGACACCTTCTATTAGACCAGGTTGCTCAGAGCTCCATCCAGCCTGGCCCTCAACACTTCCAGGGATGGAGCAATAGCTGGGGATTAAAGATGGGGATTCATTGCCTGTACATCTTGTCCCGAAAGTTTCAAAGCTTATGCCAGGAAAAGGGAGATAGGGATGATGATTCTTTACATAAATAACTGGACTGTTGATTGTGCATCTGCTCTTATATTGTGAACAGATGCTCTAGATTTCGTTCAGCATGTTTACAGAAAGTGATAAAGCAAGAAAGAACTTGGTGTAAACTTTAAATGGGTTATTTGAAAGTGAAAATGGAAGTGTGGCTCTTACAGAGCATTTATTCACGTTAGTCTTCCTTCACTTAAAGCATTATTTATTTATCTCTTTACTGCAGCACACGGATAAGATTGCACAGCTTGTGATCCTACACTGTCATTGGAGGTCAGCATCAGCTGCCTTTCTTCTGGCCCCTGCAAGATGCCAGCAGCCCTTGCAGAGAACAGCCAGGTTATCTGTGAAGTATGGGCCAACAACCTGGAGGAAGAAATGAGGAAAATTCGGGAGATTGTTCTGAGTTACAGCTACATTGCCATGGTAAATGTTTTGTACTTGACCTAATTGCCTTAGTCAAGGGATTTTTTTGGGTTGGGGACTAAGTTGTTTCTTGAGTGAGAAATTATTTCTCCCTACCCCCAGTCAAACTGAACTAGAAGAGGTGAAAAAATAAAAAACCATTGAGTAGCTTTTCAGAATTTAATACAAACAGTGCTGAGTATGGGTTGATTAAAAGAAGGGGAAGAGGGAGACCAACTTAAAAACATGTATTTATTTAATATTCAGCTATTCATACTGTATTAGTTTGTGCAATAGGAAAATGAAACAAGTCACAGTTGGGTTTAAATCCCTATTTTTCCACTGGTGTGTTTGTCCTTTGATCATCTTTCTCCATTTGGCTATGAAAGATGCCATGGCACTGGAGGTCAAAAGGCCTGCAAGTGACTCCTAGTCAGCTGGGCTGCCTCCCTTTTAATGAGAGCATATGTTGATTCTTAGGGAAGAAAAATATTCTAGCTATAGATAAGACAGAGTGCTCAGAAAGCTTTGTTTAAGAAGAGCATAATCTCGCCCAGGTGGGAGGAATCTCCTCCTGTTCTTACAAGTCTGTATCTGCTTGGCAGTACCCAGTGTGTTAAAGAGCTGGTTTTAGCTGTGATTCTGTAAGTTCTGCCAGCTTTGCTTAGGAACACTAAACCTCAAGATAAGAAAAGTCCTTATTAGAAATGTGGCATAAAGACAGGTGCCTCTGCAGAGTGTGTAGGATTTTGGTGTCAGTTTCAGCTTTGGTTGTGGATATGATTTTTTGTTAACATTTGTCAATGGGAAATTAACTTTTTTGCTTCTTTTTAATCTCACTGAAAGTGTGCTTAGGGCCTCCTTCAGTGGCTGTGCTGTAAGAGTGGACAGATAAACCTCTTGGGCAAGGGAGAGATTGTGTCAGGTGCACAGCACTGGGTTTGTGGTGAAAGATTTTGTGTACAGTCTGTAGAAACCAAGTGACCTAATCTGAGGGTAAAAATAGTATGGCAAGTTGGTTTTCAGCAAAGATAGCACACAATCACTGGCTAAGGAAGAAGTTTTTCATCTAACAGATGGTTTTTCCTCTAGTAGATGGCTGCTGTTGTTAAGGTGTGTTTTGATTGACAGTAGTTTTTGTTAATGTAGGCACTGACTGTTCTTCAGACACAGTAGAGGTTTTCACTGTCTACACTCCTAACAGTGATAATAACGACTCCTAATAGAATCCATGGTGGAATTCAATCTTCCCTTCTCTCCTAGGACACGGAGTTTCCCGGAGTTGTTGTCAGGCCGATCGGTGAATTCCGCAGCTCCATAGATTATCAGTACCAGCTCCTTCGCTGTAACGTTGACCTGCTGAAAATTATCCAGCTGGGCCTGACTTTCACAAATGAGAAGGGGGAATATCCTTCTGGCATCAATACCTGGCAGTTCAACTTCAAATTCAACCTTACGTGAGTCTTTGAGCTAGGGAATAACTTCCCGTTCCCTTCTGCTGGAGTGATGCTTTCCTTTGGCAAATACCAGTGTCTGTGTATTCCTCATTGCTGGCTGGTTCTGAGCAATAAGAATTCAGATTCTAGTACAGATTATGTGGGAACCTATTTTGGAGTGCCGGGAGTTAAGAGTGTTTCTGGAAGTCAAAGCCATGCTGAAATTGTATCCTTATTACCCTTTCTCTTGACAATTTTATGTGCCCTTTTTTCCTGGAACAATGTTTGAAACTTCATATATACACATATATATATATGTATGTATATATATTAAAACTCCATCTCTTTCTGCTAAAAATAAATGGATGTGCTGGTCTCATCAAAAAGAAAAAGACCTCTTTACAGATCCATGCTTAAATATAAGCTGGGATCTGAAAGCATATTGGTATAATCATCACATCTGTTCAGGAGAATGAATCTTGTTAAATGGAGTGTGGCAGTTCTTGTCTCCTCCATACTGTAATATCCTGGGTTGCAGCTGAAACAAGTTTCATTATCCCTTCCCCTGTAATTATAAAGATAAACTCAGCATAATTACCACTAGAGCTGTCTGGAAATAAAGAAAGGGTTTATCTGGCAAAACCACACATGTAGAGGAAATCAATCTATTTTTATGAAGCTCTCATTGGAAAGCATTACAAAAGTTTGTAGCTACTATGTGCAGATCATCCAGTTCTTGAACCCTAAAGTTGCACTATTTACTCCAAAAATTTGTGAGCCTCTGAAAAGTATTGGAAGCAGAGTGAAGTGGTTTTTGCTGTGTGATCACTTCATTTAAATGAGCTACCATATTGATAGAACTTTGCTCTGTGTGTTTCTTCCCCCTCAAATGACACAAACCAGTAAAGAAGTCAGATTCCTGCTCAGCTCTCCACTGAGCACATCATTCTTGTCCTCCTTCCTGAGTCAAGGATGATGCAATTCTGTTTACTCCCAGAGATGGAAGTGGAGGTGCTGATAAGGTGGTACATGCTGTGGAGTGAAAAGGAAAAATGTAGACAGGAATGATGGTCATGCTTCAGAGTTGCACATCTTCCTGTTTGGGAAAACTCCCCTTTTCTCTGGGCCCTCATCTGTGGTGCTTCCCTTCGCCTTGCAGAAGTGACATTGTTCAAAACTGTCAGTTTCGGTCCTATGGAGATGGAATTTTTGGAATTTGCACTAGCAATGGATTTGTTAACTAGTTATGATCACAGAACAGCTTGTTACAGATGTAGGAGGCTGCTGTAGTGGTATTAAAACTGAGACAGTTTGAATTTTCTGTAGAGACAAATTGGAACCCATAGGTATCCTACTGGTTAGTCCAATTCTTGACATACAGTGTGGGGAGACTTTTTCTAAAATGAGCTTGTCTTGGCAGCACCCTGAGTGCAAACCTGGTTTTTTTTTCCTTCAGGGAAGACATGTACTCTCAGGATTCCATAGACCTCCTTGCCAGCTCTGGGCTGCAGTTCCAGAAGCATGAAGAAGAAGGGATCGATACCCTGCATTTTGCTGAGTTGCTGATGACATCTGGGGTTGTTCTCAGTGACAGTGTGAAATGGCTGTCCTTCCACAGGTGGGTCCAGGACAGTCACTGACCCTGTTAAATCTCTTCTTAATTCTCTACATTTTCCATGGAAATTGACAGATTTTAAGGAGAAAAATTAGCAGTCTTGCAGTTCTTAAAATAAACATCAAGATACGAAGGTCAAGTTTAAGAAGTAAGGACACTTCATGGTCTGACTTTCTGACTGCTTGCAAATCCTTTTGCTGTTACAGTCTCCCTCTCTTGAAGAAGCTACTAACAAGTTTAAATGTGATTTCTGCACTGAGTAAGTGCATTGTAAAGTAAGGATTTTGTTTCTTCTTCCTTACAATGTTGGTGGTGCTCTGAACTTCCATCTCTGTGGTTAAGACACCTTTCTTGTAGCATTTCAACCAACTTGATTAGGAAGCCTCTGGTCCTTAATACTATCACAAATGAAAGGACTTGCCACCACCTCCTTCTCCCTCAGCAGATACTCACACGGTTTCCTGCCTTTCTGTACTTCCTTTAGCTTCAGAAATGTACAGAGTTGGGAAGAAATGTATATTCTTCCCAATGGCTTAGGTGTTCCACAAAAGGCTAGTGAAGGCACTGGGGGAGCATCGCAAAGTCCTACATTGACACAGAAAATCAGGATGTGTTCTGGCTGGGATCTAGTTTTATGAATGTCAGAAAATATTAAGGCTTGAAAGGCACAGCAAGTAAAATTCTGTTGAAAAAGGAGATACTAGTACTGATTGTGTTATAGGTGCTGCCTGCTTACCCGGTTTCTCTATGGTTTTGTTTTCAGTGGTTATGACTTTGGCTACATGGTGAAGTTGTTGACAGATTCCAGGTTACCAGAAGAGGAACATGAATTTTTCCATATTTTAAACCTTTTCTTCCCATCTATCTATGATGTGAAGTACTTAATGAAGAGCTGCAAAAACCTCAAGGTACTTGTATCTCCTCAGCAAGCATGTGATGGGCATCAACACTGTAAATGTACAGGAATACAGGTGGCAGAACTCCTGTGTATGTTGTCTTAAAAGTGGAATGTGTATAAAAGCCGGTAGTGACACAGAAGCACCTGAGACACAGTTTGTGTCTAATGGATACTGCCCTCCCCAGTTTCAGACTTATCAATGTGTTCATTATAAAGGGGACATTGTCACAGCCTTCTGGTGTGTGTATCAGAGGCTAATTATAAATCCGCATATTCATGTTTCCTATGCAAGGCTATTTCTTTTACATGAAATATTCCATAACTTGATTAACTGGTAAGAGGGATGAAAGTAATTTATCTACTGAATCACAGCCTTGAGTAAAGGGAGGGAAAGGCCTAGCATGTGTAACCTATGAGTGTACCCACAGTTATCTCAAGTATCTGCAACAGGAAAGGAAGGCACTTAAATTTGCGAAGACTTATTTATGCACTCTTGAACGCCATTTCCCACTGTGTTTCACTCACAGCTGGAGTGTGTGTACTGCTGGGATCTGCACTGGTTCATCATAGCCTGTCTGCCCTCATGTTTTGGAGAAATGTGTCAATTTGGGCAAGAGATGGATCTTCCAAAATAAAATCTCTTCTGTTCTCTTTGAAGGGTGGCCTTCAGGAAGTGGCAGATCAGCTGGACTTGCAGCGAATTGGACGACAACACCAGGCAGGATCAGACTCTCTTCTCACAGGAATGGCGTTCTTCAGAATGAAAGAGGTGCTGCAGTGTTCTTCCTTCTCCACTTCCTATCGATAAATGTCAACATGTACAACGTGTTGTTTGTTTTGGTTTGGCATTTTTGAGCCTTGTGGCCATCACACTTCAAACTGTCAGGAATAGGAATTGCTGATACTGGCACAGACTTCTTCTGTTTACTCGCCTTTCATGTGCTTATTTTAATTTGTACACTCCATCTTGGAGGTGGCTGATTTCAAATGAGCTGTTAATTAACACTGGATGTTTTCTAATTTAGAGGCACAATTAAACAATACCTGTTTCTCTCTTTTTTTAATCTGCAGTTATTTTTTGAGGATACAATTGATGATGCAAAGTATTGTGGACGACTGTATGGCCTTGGCACAGGAGTGGCTCAGAAACAAAATGAAGATGTGGACTCGGCCCAAGAGAAAATGAGCATTTTGGCCATTATCAACAACATGCAGCCGTGATGAGCGGTGCCCCTCAGCAGAACATGTTTACCATATTGGCAGCTGCTGTCCTCAACCATTTTCCCTAAACAGTGTCTCAAACAAAAAGCATCTCCAGTATACAGGCTGTACCAAGCCTGCAGTTTTGCTGAAAAGCTGCATTTTCCTTTGAAACCCAGAAGAGTTGACTGAATTCCTAATGCCAGCATTTGTGGTTTGCCATATTTTTAATACCAAGGGCAAAGGACAGAATCTACTGTGTATACCTCTGTTTTTTTCCTCTTTATACTGTACAGAATCTGCAAGGAAGATTTACCAGTAGAATACGGGGTAGAGCTAAGGGTTGGGAAATGCAGTGAAAATGGACACAGACATGCACACAGATCTGCAATTTGTGTTTTATAAAGCTTATTTTAAAACTTCTGCATGTTGTGAGGGTGACAGCTTCACCTCGTGTTGGTTATTTTATCTTTCTGTGGAAATTGCTCCCTTTGATCACTGCAGAGGTTTGGGAACGGATGACATTAAAAATGATCCTTGCAGCTAAAAATATTCAGAGATTTGCTTTAACAACAGAGGGAATGGAGATTAATGGAGCTGATTTGATCAGCACTCCTTAGTTTCTAATTCTCTGTGTTACAGGTTTGACCCATACTAAGCCTCAGCTTTGTTCTTACGGGTATTAAGGAACTGTTCTGGAAATAGATTCAGAGGCCCAAAAGTTCACCTTTGACAGGGGATTCGACCAATACTCTGACTTCAATTTTCTTCAACTTAAACCTACAAATTTTATTCTCCTGCAATACAACTCAGTCAGCAGATGGAAAAACATTTGTTCCTCTTCTCCCTCCTGCCTTTCCAGCCCCTAATTTTACAGTATGCTTAACACATAAAACAGCTGTTTCTTTTCATTATAAACACCTGAAAAGTAGTTAAGAGGATGAAGAACTTGGGATTCTGACTTTGAAAAACATTCTATAGTATTTTTTTTCAACAGCTCTGTAATGACATTTCTTAAAAAACAAACCCTTTTGGACATGTCAAACTGAAAAATTTTTAAGACTTTGTCTGGCATTTTGAATGAACTTAATCCAATATTAAGAGTTGAGGTTTAGAGCTGGTATTTGAAATGTTTGTAAAGACTAGTTTTTATTTTTTGTAAAATAAATTTTTTTAAACCAGGTTTTGTTTCGGATTTTCCATCAAGCACTAAAATTTCCACAGTTGAGGCTTTGGAATCTGAATTTGGGAGATACATAATTAAGATGCTCAAATTTGTTTCTTTTACCATTTATGATGTGCTACTGGGGTAGCTCTTAGTAAAATGTCTTTTGAGCTTATTGTACAGTAGCTGAGGAAAGCTGAGCTGAAGAGCTCTGGGAGAGTTGTATTCTCCCTGCTGCTCTCTCAGCACAGCTCACAGTATGGTGCAGTATTTCTGCAGTGCAGAGTGGCCACTTAAAGGGACAAACTTGCGTGTGAAGTTTTCCCGCTCCATCTAAACTCCAGTGGTTCCTGCTGGAAGCGCAGGAAGGCAGGTTGGTTAAGCACTGGCTCCCCCGCCTGGTTTTCGGGTGCTTCGTACAGAATTTAGCAAATTCAAATTGGTGGCAACACTTTACTGATTAACACATCTACAGCAGGATCTTGTTTCAGTCTAACCCCTGGCTTTCACCTGCTGCTCTTGAAGTTGTTCTGAGCCTTTACTCAGCTTGAAGCAGGAAATCTGTTAGGATTGCGTTTGTATTTTGGCTGGAAGAATCTGGAACAGCTTTTAATCTAAAAAATCCATCACTCCTCCTTTTAAACACTCTTAAACAATAATCTTTACTGCACTTGAAACTTTCTAAATTCATGATGCATGCTCACCCATCAACTTTTTTTTGCTGTATTTAAAACCTTGCTTCTAAAAATGACTAAGACAGATGCTGTGTTCCCTAAGGCTTATGCAGCCTTGTATTTTTAATGGGTAAAGTTACTTTTTCTAACAAGACAGACAAAGCGTTTAAGTAAGCTGCAAGACTGGTCAAAATATTGCATGTTCAAGACTGCAAAATCCAGGATTGGTTTTGGCACTTTCTAGAATAGCACCATTCTAGAGAACTAATTTCTATACATCAAATTAAATACCAATTCGTGGTGGTAGAAGACTTTATTTAAAAGAGAGAAAATAAACTCACAATGCTTAAAGAACAATACTGGCCTAAGGGTCAGTTTGCTTACAGAAACCATTGATTTTCCTGAGGGCAGCTACTCTTCCTCCTCTGCTGAAAGACTATACAGCTGCTCAAAACTTTCTCTTGCATGTAAATAGCAAGAGCTTTCATTACCATAGTGTCCAACAAATAAAAAACTATACAAAAATCCATTATAACGGTTCAAGCCCACACTCTTCTGCTTTTCAATTTTCTAAGAGTCTCCTTAACCAGTATCAGTGGATAAGCACAAGTGGATGTGTGTAAACCTGACATGTTGTATCAGTAACAGCCACAGCCATCAAAAGAAGCCTTCACTTGAAGAACAGCCTTGGTGTTAGGTAGCTGGAGGCAGCTCAAGAGAGACAGTTTGGTCTCCAAATGTCAAGTCAAGAAGCTCCTGACAGCCTTTTTGTAAATCCCAGCACTACCGTGTTTCCTAAGGAGAGCCAGAGCCTCTTCCTGCAGCTCAGCAGGACACTGGGATCCAAGGTGAAGGAGTACAAGGCAGCACTCCAGCACATCAGGGAATGGGAAGACCTGCAAAAAAAGGACTATGAGGTGATGTCTACAGTTTATATTACAGTTTAACTTACTCAGGCAGCTCTCTAAAGACACTGCTTTGTAGTACACCCTGTCTGTAGTAGAACAGTCAGGAGTCAGATGCATTTTCTCTTCACATTTATCCAGGTTTGCCCCCTCTTGCACAATCACCACGGTTAGATGTTTTCAAACGTGTGATGTGTACTTTCTACAGCTCCTAATCTATAAAGGCCATTTTACAGCTTAAATTTTTGATTTCATTGTTTATAAATTCCTTTTTTTCATATATAAGTAGCAAGGAATAACTCTTAAAATGCATAGGATGATCCATACAGGATATCTCATTGAGTTCTCCCACACAGCTTTCCAAATGCATGGGGAAAATTATGCTTTAAAGAAAAATACCACCCTGATGCTATGTGTCAGTTCTCTCTCAAAACTGCCACAGGAACATCACTGTTCCTTTCTGTACAAAAAGGATTCTGTGATGAGGCTGCCCTTACAGAATGACTGTCTTTTTTCAGAACTGCAATGGCTCTTCTGAAAACTTACCTTTAAATTGTCTGGGAATTCAGCTAATTTCTCCTTTGCTTTCAGAAGCTGCTTTGTGAGCTCAGGGAACGTAATCGGTTGCTTTACTTCATCTTTGCTGTCAAGAGAAGAGCAGGTGTCATGAGTAACTGTTTTGTTAGGTCACTGTGTAGCCTCCCTCCTGGACAAGGAGCACAGGAGAGAACTGGCCAAATGTTTTATGCTGTAGCTCGTTCTTGCCGAAGCCCCAAATCAATGTCCAACAAAGAAGCAGAACTCTTAGATCATGCTTAGCCTTTTCATTATGCTCCCTTTTTCAAGCTGCCCTGTTTGTTCACTCTAACAACACCTCGTGCATCACAAAACTATTCAGCTGAGTTTATGCACGTGGTGGTTCACCCCAAGGGAAATTCAAGATTTCTGAGCTGTATATTCAAGTGCCCCTGGGTGATGAGATGGAGATTAGAGGCAGTCTAGGCTAAACAAGAAATTTCCTGCACAAACACACAAACAAGCAGCACTTTTTAATCCCCTCATTCATGTGCTGAATCTTACCAATTTATCTGGTTGCTGTCAGAGCATGGTTTGTCTGATTCAGTCTCTGAACTCTGTTCCAGGTTGCTTCCCTGCGTGTTTCCATTTGTGTTTTCCTGGAGATTGTTCCTCTGCTGCTGATGCTGGCGGATCATTTCTGCTAAAGTCTCCTGGACCTCTGCTATGTCTCTCTGGGTGTTCTGCAGGGCAGCCATCTCTTCTGAAAGGAGCACTTGGCAACCCTTCAGTTTTGACTGTCTGTCTACCACATCAACCGAGTCAGTTCTTGAGTCACTTTGTGTCTCACACTTGGGAACTTCAGTTGTACTGCAGAGGTTTTCACCCATCTCAGCTGCAGTTTGAACTGTTTCCTCAGGGGATGGGTCACCTGAAACACAACCCTTCTCAAGAGCTGTCTGCTCACTGGGACACAGCACAGGACCCAACACAGCCTTCTGCAGGCCAAGGCAGTCTTTGGGTGGGTTCCACCACAGGTCATAGAGCAGTCTGTAAGCCACAAAGCCCTCCAAACTCCTGCAGGCATCCATGCTCTGAGAATTTGTGCTGTCCAGTTTGTGTCTCAGGTCGTCACAGCCTAATAATAAGAAAAGGATTACAAATAGTTCATAGAACTTTCCCAAGACAAAGAGCAGATCTGGTAAATGAACCAAGAAACCCTGGAAACCCAAATCAGGGATTTACTCAGGTGCTGGCAGAGCAGTACATGAAGTATGAAAGCAAAAACATCTTTGGCATCTTTGTGAACACAATATTCTGTTCTAACTAAAATGTTCTCACCAGCTACAGCAAATTTCCCTGGTCCCAAGCTGCAAAACACAAGTCACAATAATCAAGAGCCACCAACTAAATGCACTGCATACTCTAAAGAGAATGGAGGACAGGTTGGAGTATGTGTAGCTATGAAATGAACACAGCATTCTAATGTCCCCCACTGGAAGAGAATTCACCCAGTTTCCTACATCACTCACACCAGGTGACACAGCTGAGCTTCCTTCCACAGTCAGGAATTTTCATCGCCCAGTGGCCTTTGCACTAGCCAATCTCCACGAGTTTCCACAGATATGGGTGTGTCTTGCTGCTTCCAAACATTATTTAGCCTAGGACCATTATTTAGCCTAGGAACATGGCTGTGCTGGCAGGGAAGAGCCCTGTCAGTGCCAGGAGAAGAGACACAGGGACACTTACCCTCAGGAAGGGTGATACTGCAAATCTCCTGCAACAGAGTGAAATTCCCAGCATCAAAGCTGCGGGTCACAGCTCCAAGAATATTTTTCACTGCCTCATCCCACGTACCCAAGTAACAGCTCAGGGCTGCAAGGGCCAGGTCATGGGAGATATGGAAAAGCACCTACAGAAGCATCAGAGAGCACAGTTAATAGTTATACTGCAAAGTGTGAGCCTATGAACATCGTGGAAGAGCCCAGGAGCACATGACTTGACCAAAAGCAATTTTAATGACAATGCAATTTACACAGTCTCCTTCATGCAGGAGATAGAGCACTTCTACATCACTTAGAGCTGCAAAATCAGCCACTGTGCTTGCCTGTGTCCCACTAAGCAGATGAGAAGTGGGAGCAGTGACTTGCTGTGGTCACAGAGAAGAGCTGCAGGAGCACCAGTCTATGGACAAACCTTGTAAACTCCAGGATATTTTGACATCACGCAGCCCTGCCTCCTCAACAATCCACTACAAACCCCTGAATCAGCGCTCAGACTGCTCAGCTCTGTCAATCATTCCCAGCCAGCACATCTCAGTGACCTCAGGCTGACCCCCAACACCCTGTGTCACTTCTTACCCTGCACACAAACAAATGCAGAAACAAACTGCTGGCTACACAAAGCTGTCCCAGCTGCTGATCCTCTCTCTCCCAGACTCTAACCCCATCCTGCAGCAGGGTGCAGACACCAGTTCCCTGGGAATGGCTGGTGCAACACTGCACAAAGTGGCTGGGTTTACTGCCTATGCCAAAGTAAGGCTTCACGGCTGCAACAGATCAAAATCCGTTTACCTGCTTTGGGTGTGTGTTGCTGGTTGAAGGAGGATGCTCAATCCTGCGTAGCTGCTCCTGTGCACATGTGGCTCGTTCAGTGGTGTCCATGCCCAGCACATTCTGCCACACCTCTGTCACCATATCGAAAAACGAGGCCTCTCTGTTCAGCTCCCAGCTGTGGTAACAGGGGGGCACGGGGCTCTTTCGCTCGCAGGGATTGCTTTCACTGAGGCACCTGCAGAGCAGCTCGTTCAGGCAGAAAACAAGGCTTTGTCCCTTTGACAAGGAGGAAAAAAAAAAGCACTGAGCTGTTGCAACAAGAAAAAGAATCCCTTGCTGACCACAGCAGGTAGAGTGACTTAAGAACACCATGGCTGGTGGCAGCTTCTTGGTGACAGAGCCTAAGGAAAGTCAGAAGGAAACCTCAGAACAAGCCAAGGTAGCCACCTCCTTCTCAGTGCACAACAGATTTCAAATTCAAACCTCCAGCAGCTGGACTTAGAGTTGGCTCATTTGTTCCTTTAATGTAAACAGCAAGTGCTTCACTTCTTTCTTTTCATGATCAGTATTGCACTCAAAAATGAATCCCACTTTCTCAACCACCTCTCATATAACAAGCAGAGCCTACATGCCACCCCACCACAGCCCCCTGCAAAGGTGCATGCTTTTCCACAGGGTCATTGCAATCTACTCCCAGAAAAATATTTTGAGGCAAAACCAGTTCAAAGGACCACTTGTGGACTATTAAGATATGGGACGTGGTGCCAAGTTAATCTAGAGAGTGACAACACTGAAGAAGGTGGAAAGGAAAGGACTAGACTCACAAATAAAGTTTTATGTTTCTGAAGGACTTCCTGAGCTCCCACCCAGTTCCTGGATAACAGCAGGTCTTGGGCACATCTCAAAGACAAAGTTGCTGACAACTCCTCCTCCCCAGAAATCAGAGCAAGCTCAGCAGCAGTTTTAAGGGATGTCACATCCCCCTTTTTTGCCAACACTTTAACTGCATCATAGGGTGAGGAAGCCCCCAAATAACTGAAAAAGATAAAAGCAAAAAAAAATTGATTGATACTAAAATAGGTTTTAAATTGTATTGCAGTAGCACAAATATGCAAATGAAGATAAACCTGTATTTTCCACGGGTTCTCAGAGCTCTCATTACTTTTTCTTATCAATGTTTACTATAAACAAATGGTGAACAATCTGATGCAAAGCTACAAAGGGGAAGTCAGACAGCCTTAAAGTCAGGGACTGAAATCTCTGGTAGTCGGCATACCACACATGGCTTGAGTGAGCAATAAAACTAAACGGATTCAAGAGACAAAGGCTATATGCAGCTGTTTGTCCCTACTGCATTTCTCTGGGTTTCATGCAAATCCTTTCACAACTCTGATTACCCACTAAAATGCCAGAACCGAAATCAGCATCAAGCAGAGGACACTACTCCAGCCAAAATATTTCAAGTGGTATTAGTAATTTGGGAAGTCACAAAGTTAAAAGACTCCAGCTGGAGCAGGATAACCCAATGACCAGGATATTAGCTAAGGCTTCAAGAAACTCAAGATGAACTGCTGCACTGCATTTTTCCGGAGGAAAAGTTGGAAACCTCACACAGTCTTTTTGTAGACAACCTAATCTTTGTATTGCTAGACTAGTTTTCAAAAACTTCCAGTAATGTCTGTGGAAAGAGATGGCTCTAATGTAATATGGCATTTGGATCTTTTGCTCTGAACTGCACTCTGGAGCTTCTTTTCCCACCTACATTAGAGGAAATTTAGTGAGATCAGGCTCAGAAAGCACCTTATACAACCAATGACCAGACCAGTTAACAGATTTAAACTGCTCTAAACCCAAGAACATTCTTTGTTTTAGGCATGGAACCAACCCTGTCTTCTCCCCAGTAACACTCACCATTTGGCAGCCATGGAATAATGACCATCTTTCTCTAGCAGAGCTGCCCAGCTGGTGTAGAGCTCCTTCAGAATTGGATCTTCTGGACGCAGCCTGGCCTTAGCCATTACAATCGCTTCCCTAATGCACAAAAGGGAAATCAGACAGAAAAGTTAATCTGACTGTGTGCAAAGAGTGAACCAAAAGGTCAAATCCACCCCAGAAGAAAACCAAGATAAAGTGCTAAACATAAATATACAGCAACCTGTAAAAGTTGTTCACTTTCAGGAGCTCGATAGCCTCACAGACTTTATGGATGGACAGGAGATGGGAGGCAGCCTTCACGTACTGCTCCTGGAAACAAAGCTGCTTGGCAAAGGCTTCCACTGTCCAAACCCAGGCCTGGTATCCAACTGCAAAAGAGAAGGCAACACCATTGGAGGCAGTTTTATAACTGGAAGAATTCCTGTGGATACCATCACTGGTTTCTTCAATATGTACCTCTTCTCTGCCCCAGATTAGTTTCTTATTTCTTAACCATCCTAACACAGGTCAATGAAGTGGGGCAAAACTAGGCCTTGAACGTGACTGCAGGACTTCACTGCCAGTAAAATAACTTAAAAGCATGTTTAAACCAGCAGCAAGCTGTAAGGACTGCTCATCATTTTACAAAGAACCAATTCTTGAGTTTCTGTCCAGAACTACCAGAATGAGGGGACCCTGGGCAGCCAATTCCCCCAGCTTACGTGGTGCAAGAGCAAACGTACCCATGGGTGACATGGCTACGAGCTGGTCTGTCAGCTCCCCCCTCTCAGCAGCTGCCTGGAGGACACCCTTCATGTCTCCCTTCCACAGCATGAGCTGCTGGAAGAGCTCTGCATGCCCATTCTCCAAGTGGTGCTTTCCTGTTGGAAGCAAACACACTTCCCATCAGCATGAGTGCAACAGCATCATTTGTCACAGTAAAACAGCTTGGCAGAAGAGAAATCATTCAAGCTTACGGTATGGCAGGTCTGCATCTGAAAGATGTAAAAGCTATCTGGAAAAAAGATATATCTTCTCACACAGAGCTGCATTCTTAATCCTAGACTGTAATCCACAGTAAAGGAAACTCAAGCATTTTTCCCAATTTGTTTTCTACTTGAATCTAAGTTAGAGTGGACACATTCTTTATGCCACTTACCTTCCATATCAATCATCTTGTGCAGAGAATCCCTATCTGTGAACAGCCCCAAGTGGACGCAGTCCTTGAGGTCAGGGGACGCATCTTCATTATTATCTAAACCAGATAAGAAGAATTAATATCTAGGATTTAATACAAAACCAGGAACTGGAATGTGCCAAGTCACTGTACCACTCAACTGTTGGCAAATATCTCTGTCTTCAACTTTCTTCCCTGTACAGCAGATTTAACAATTTGCTGGTCAACACTCAGTACTTAAATATAAGTTTGATACCACTAGTCACATTCTCTGATAAAGGTGAGGATTTGAAAAAAATAATGTCCTGTGGTTGAAGTCAAGTCCCTGGACACTTGATTCTGAGTACTTGAGAGCACCTACCCTCTCAGTATATTAAGTTTGATACTGATACCTTTAGTTTTCAGACATGCAGCCAGCCTCAAGCAGTCCTGATGCAATTCATCTTTTGATCTGTGATCCATTAATGTGCTGACAGGCAAAATACCACGAGGCTTCTTCTTCTTCAGAGAGGCATCAGGAGCTGAAAAATCAGACACATTTCGGTCACTGCTGCTGCAGTTACAGCAGAACTCTTCAACATAATTTTAAAAGCACCCTCTTCTTTCTCTGGCATTTATTTGGTGTCACATTAGGAAGAGAAGCTGCAGCCGAACACATCTAGAATGGGGAACTCTGCCTTGATACAGGACTGTTAATCCCTGAAACATACTAACTTGGTTTCTCTTTAGGTGGATCCTTTTTCACAGGAGCAGCTTTCAGGGTCACAAAAGGCTTTGGTGAGCTGAATGAAGAATAATCCCATGCAGATGAAGACATATCCCTGGACACTGTGGAGTCAAGTGATTTAAAAGAAGGAAAAGCAATGAATGGAAAAGCACATAGAATAATTCAATAATTCACATATTCACATCCTGGTACATTACTTTTGAAACATACCGAAACCAAGCTTTGCTTTGCTCTAGAACTTAACAGCTTCTTACGGAAAGGAAATATCAAGAAAACCAAGAACTGTCAGAAGGCTAAATGAGATGTCAAGAGATACCAGTGAAGATCCACCAGTATTGTAAGACTCATCAGTGCTGATCAGAAATGACACTGTTTCAAGCCAAACACAGTAACTCTGTTCATGAGGCCAAAATCTTGTTATCTAAAGACAATTAGTCCCAAACTAGTTTAGAAAATTACAAAACTCATTGCAGAGCCTTCTTCCTTCAAGTGGAAAATTTCAGTAAAACCATACAATGAGAAAATCTGCATGAGAATTAAACTAGGTGAATGCTCTGAGGGCTGAACAGTCTGGTGAACGTTGAACTAAGATGATTTGATTATTACCAGTCACAGAGGCTTTATCAGCCAACTCTGCCTCCTGAGCTTCTTTTTCTCCCTCGTGGTCTGACACTCCATTTTCCTCCAGCAACATTTCCTTCATGCTGTCATCTCCATTCATGGCACCATTTGCATCCTGCTTGCCTGGACTCTTGCCTACAGGCTTTTTCTTCTTCTTGGCTTTGACTTTTGGCTGCACACTTCTTTTCTTCTCTAATTGTATACTCTTTTTGCCTGTAAAAGGTGGCAATTTTAGAGAATTAGCTGCCTGTATCTAAAGATCAACATTTAGTTTCCAAGTTAGGATAAAACTCAATTTAAACCTTGACACAGTTTATTCCTGAAGAGGAAGCAGATTTGGAATTCAGCACAAGAACTTGCATCATCTCAACAAGGCAACCCCCCATTTCTCAGCTCCAACATCACCTTCAGGGAAGATCTTCTGTTTGAACACAACTCACCCTGAGGAGGCCGTGTGTGTTCCTGCTTGGAGATGTGCCATTTGTGAACAGAAAAATCATCTGCTCCTGTATAAACACAATCTGAATCCACTGGGGACCACTGGACAGCCAGCAGGCGGCCCTGGTGCCCTCGGTAGTTGCAGAGTGGCTCTTCCTTCATCACATCCCACACCTTGGCAACAAGAAAGAAATCTAGTTACTCAGAAAGTCTCTTCTTCATCTAATACTCTGCATTTTCTCATGATCTGCACATGCAGGAACTTCTCTTTTGGGATTTTGCAGGGGTACTTCAAATACCAACATGCAAATAGAGAAAATGCAAGGCTTCCTTTGTTTGCATTGATACAGTTGCACAACATCTTTATTTTCTAAGGATCCAAAAGTGCTAACATGGAAACCTTAATGACTGGACTTACAAACCAATTCACAAATCACAAAATAATCTGCATGTCAGCTATCCAGAACCAGAAGATGGTTACCAAAGGTTTATTTGCAGTACTTCAAAAGTTTATCTCACAAAAACAAGTTTTGCTCTTTAGTCAGCTGTGGAACGGATGATTTGAAATACACTTCTGAGATGCTCTGGACAATACCTGTGCAGTGCCATCATAGCAAGCAGACACTAATCTTCCCTCATGGTGGGGGCTCCAAGAAAGACTTGTGATTTTAGCTGTGTGCCCAGCCAGAGTTCGAAAAGGCTCTGTTATCGTCAAAGGACTTTCTGAAGAGTTCTCTGAGAGAAAAAAGAAAACTATGAAGTATGGCCAGAAAGACAAAACAGAAATAAACTAAAAAAAAGATGTCAAGACTTGGAATATAATCTGCAAACTGTTACCTACGACACTCTTCAGATTATGCACATAAATGGTGGCATTGATGGAGCCTGAAGCTATCAGGTAACTCAGCTCTGGCTGGGTCCCGTGCTCATGGTGCCAACGAATGGCATTGATCAGTTTGTGATGCTGCTGGATAGTGCAGAGCAACTTCAAGTTCGGTGCCTGAAATATTTCAATCGATCTGAAATGTAAGAACAACAGTGTAAGAATTCCAGGAGCTGGCGAAAATGGGAACTTTTTTGTTATCTTGCATGAGCAGAATTGGAGCACATGAATTACAGCAATGGAGTTTGTGCTTTCTGAAATCAACTCAAACCCTGGTTTCACAGATCAGCAAAAGTGCATTTCAACCACGAGTGGATCCTTGAAAAAGAATTTAATGTGATAATCAGGATTCTCCATGCCAAGAGCAGGTACAACAAATAACAGCAGAATGCTGTATTATGATGATTCAAATACATCAGCAGTGAAAGAACAGACACACCACAGTGACTCCAGTCAAGATCAGCACAGACACCACCTTAACCTACAAGTGGAACATACCCATCCTCATTGCCAAGAGCCAGGAGTTTGCCATCTGGTTTCCAGCTGATCTCTGTACGTGCAGGCAGCTGGTGCTGCAGAAAGAAGACACAATTATTGCCAGAAACTCTTAAATCTCTCTCACATACACTCAGCAGAGCAAGGCTGGCAACTGGACAGAGCTGCAATTAGTCTGCAAAATGAAAGCCATGAAAGTGCCCATTGCTTTTGCAGCAGTGACATAAACTTGAGCAATTAAGACTGAAAGAACTGATGCAAGAACCAATGATTGTTTTTATCAGTTGTGGGAAATATTTTGAAGTTTTATCTGGACTCCAGTAGGACCGGGATGTTTCATCTCCTTACACTCCCTGGAAAGCACCAGACATTGCAAGCAAATTTCATCACACTTCAAAAGAAAACAAATTTTTAATTATCCCTATTTTCCCTATAATTATCCCTTTTAATTATCCCTATTCATTCGAATTCAGACAAAAACTACTTACAATTTACAATTTAGATGCCTAAATATGATCATTTCAATGCCTGTGATGTTACTCTCTTAACTCCCAGCGAGTTTTCACTCAAGGAAGAAGCCAAAACCCAGCTGATACAAATCAATACCCTTTGACTGACTTCAGCTGACTTAAAAGAACTGAAGATCCAACCCACTTCATTTATTTTACACTTTCAACTCAGAAATGACTGATCACACTTGAGAAGATACTCAGTGATCACCAACCACTCTGCACCAGCTGCAGTATAAATGGAAACAGCCTCCTGCAAAATCATGGTTGTCTTTAATGAAAAATTTGTTTTAAAAAGTTCACGGTTGGAGCAAGGGAACTGAAGGAATTGAGGTAAATAACTCATGCATGCCCACCACGTGGTGTAAGCTAGGACATGATTCAGGATATCACTTCAAGTGCTTTGGAACTGGAAAGCTCTGTATGAACCTATTACTTTAAGCAGCCACACACAGCTTTAAAACCAAACTCGATCCTCCAATTTACCTTTCCTAGTTAAGTAAATTACACTGTAGAAAATTATGCAACTGATGCCAGAAAAAGATGTGCCATGTTGACACTGGGAAAAAAAATACCAACCACCCTCTTCAGACACAAACATATAAGCTTTTAAAATAGTTTGAGTCAGTGTCTCAGAAGTTCATCTGCGGAGACTGAGGAGTTCAAGTTTTTTGTTAGATGTATCACAAAGGCAAAATCAGAAACTTACAACTACAAGGCCATGGAAACTCTGGCATGGTTACTATGAATCCATAAAAGCCCCTCAAATTCATACTCACTTTGATTGAATTGGTGTCTCGGATGACTTTGTTGATGTCATTTGCTTCTCCATTAAGCTTCCAGGGATTGTGTTGAAAAACAATTCCTTCTCCAGCACAACTGTATAAAGTTACAGAGGGCTGTTCACTTTCTTCTCCTATCCAATCAAGGAAAAGAGCTAAATATACTCTGTTCTTCATCAATCTTCACAGAACTAATCCCTCCCACTATAAATCAAAACATAATTTCAGAAAGCAATATACATCCTTCAACTGCCTGTGCTACAGCAGCAGGAAATTCTCACAGTACAACCCTCTGAAAGGAGCCCTCACTTCCACCAAGAGATCCTTCATAGAACAATCACTGCAAACAGTAAAATTCCCTTTAAATTTTGGTCCTTAAAAGAAAAAAAATCCAAGTTGTGTGAGAAGAGCTGACGTTCAAATGGCAGAAATTCTGGAAGCTGTATTTGATTTGATGCAATTGCTGCAGGAAGCCTGTGAAATTCCTGGTCTGTACCACCCTGAAGCAAGCCCAGAGGTGTGGGGCACTACTTTCACCTATTTCCTGAAGGTACCAGAATTCACAAACTACAGGAGTTTGTACCCTTGCAAAACTCCTGTTATGAGTTCCTCAAGCAGAACACATTCTTAGCTGCTCCAAAGGATTGTCACCAAGCAAACGGGGCTCCTTCTCCTAAGGGAGGGAGTAGCAGCTTCATGACATCGATGTGCTCTGCATGGACATTTTATTTTGTCACAAGGTGTTGGAAGACTCACCAGATGTCAGGGGAGGAGTTGGAGGCCCCCAGGCTAACGCGTACACAGTCTTCTTGTGGTAAGTACTGGAGATCTGAGGTGGCTTATTCTTAGCACTGGGTAGGAAGATAAGGAAGCAGGGGCAGTCATATTTCAGCAAGTGGAAATTAAAAAAAGATACAACCAAATCAACATACTTGAGACACCAGGTGCTTTAATATTCTAAAGCCATGGCTCAACCAAGCTTTTCTTAACATCTGCTGTAGGACACTACTAAAATTTTAACACAATTGGTTAAGGCTGGTGACCTTCCCCTCCTTGCTGCTCCTCCTTCCCTGAAAATGTTTTTCTGGCTAAAGCCTTCCTGAACTGATGTCCTCCCACAGGTCATCTCTGGTCATGCAATTTTAACTTAAGGCAAGTTTACTGTAGAAGCTCACAGATATAATGCAGATGAAAAAAATCCAACTGCTTAACTAATTTTAATTTAATCCTACTCATCTAACAGCAAAGGTATCCCTCAGGAAAGACCACACCATGCCCCTGTATGGTAACACACCAGCAGGATCTGACACTAATGAATTTGAAAGCTGCTTTTTTACCTGCTGGACAAGGTGTCAAATATGCCAACTTTTCCATCATCTGTTCCAAAAGCCAAGGAGCCTTCCTTAGTTGGATGCCAGGATAACTGCAAGAAAAATAGAAAGAAATACATAATGACCTAAGTTACAAACACTTTATTGCTAAATAATAAATAAAAGGGAAATGGGGAAACTGATGAGGAAGGACCACGCCCTACACCCACCCTTCCCACCACAGCCACTTGATTTGATCACTCTGCTCTGAGCATCAAAGGCTTTCCCCCTGACAGTTATGATGAGATAAGACGCAAGGGACTAAAATAATTAAAATGCTATTTGATACCTACATTACAAAACAGAAATAGCTGCCAGCTACTTTACCAGGCAATAGCTTTTGACCAACCACTGGTTAAACCCCAGCTGAAGAGACCTGTGTTGGTTGTACTGGTTTTTGAATCTGTCAAACTTCCTAGCAGAGAAAGTGCAACTATGGATGAAGCAAGGAAGAATCATGAAGGAGGATAAAAATGAAAAAGTAACATAACAGCCAGCTGGACTTCAGCTTATTTCCGCTAGATGTAAATGCAAGCTTCTAGGATTGCAAATAGGTATAAAATTTGTTGCCAGATTCTAAGATGTATTGTAGTCAGGAAGAATCGAGTATAAAATGAACAACTTGGCTTTATCTCGTTTTAGTTGGGAAAAACCTTCTGAGTGAGAGAGAAAAACATACTTGAAAAAAACAGAGGGGAAAGAAGAGATAAGGGGGGAAAAAAAGGAATTCAAAGCACACTTACTGCTGTAACCTTGGCCTTTATGCTTTGCCAGAAGGTTTTAACATCATAAATATTGTTCATGGACAAAGTATTCCACACTCGGATCATGCTGTCTCCAACCCCGATGGCAAGGCAGCCTGTGTCCACAGGGGAGAAGGCAAGGCTGTAGACAAACCCTCCAAGGGAGGGCATGGTCCAGCTGCAATCCAGAGTTGACAGATCCCAGCATTTCACCTGAAGAATATTTAAGGAACAAGGAATGGTTAAATACAGAGTGACTGACAGGACAAGAGAAAACGAAGCAAAAGTGAAGTGAAAAATCAAAGGGTCAGATGCAAGGCTTAACAGGATGTGATCTGCACCCAGAGGATTCCAAGTCACAGACACAGCAGCTGCAAGACTGGAATGGACAGAGTGAATACATTTTATTGAGTTTCTCTTCCAATATCAAAACAGGAGACACTCTGCCACCTGTAAAACACCAAAGACTGAACCCCACCCCCATCAAAAAAATAGATGCATTAGTTTGTACAATTAAATGATTTTAAGAAGGAAAACCAGGCCTTTTAAAAGTGAAACATAGAGGAAATGAAGTGGCAAACACCTTTCATTAAATGCATACTATTCCAGTCCAGAATGTCATAAACATTCACTCCACCATGCTAAGAGGTTTAGTTTTACAAAATCACAGAAACATACACAACCTGTGCTCACAACAAATGTAATCAATTGCTGCAATTAACCCACTTCAAGAGAAAAACTGTGGCCCTAAAAGGGTTACTCTCACTCCCTCAAACTGAATAGTTCAGGCATTTCTATGTTAATTTTTAAATGGTTCTTACATCTCTGTCCATTGAAATGGAAAAAAGGAGCTCTTTGTCTTGGTGCTTCACAGAACTGAGATTGAACACAATTCGGGAGTGGTTTTGTCCTTCTGAAGATCCCAGAAGAGTCCACTTTCGTTTGCCAGGCTGGGTCAAACTCCAAAGGAGCAGTTCTCCTCTACAAAATTGAAATTTATTTAAATATTTCACTTCATAAGAACAACACTGGCTCTATACAGACTGTATCACAAACATCCTGCAAGTCAGGAGTAATAGAGCTCTGCAGACATCCAGTGCCTGTACAAAGCTATACACACAACCACCTGAAAACTGACATTTTTCCCCAGTAGATGGGCAAAACCACAATTAGTGCTATTAGCAGTCAATATTCAGTTAGATCCTTGGACAAATTATGGGACAAAAGTAATTTTATCAAAGTCTGAACTTTAACTCTTGGCCTGTTTTCTCCTGTTATACTGGAAAGGAAGAAGGGGTTCCTTCAGCATCAGCAAATTGATCTGCAGCTGCTGCTGGCCCCCAGGCTGCTGAGTGCCCCACTTACCCAAAGCCACTGGACACAATCTCTGTGGGACGGCCAGCAGGCCAGTGGACAGTCAGCCAAATGCGCTCCTTGACCGCCACATCCACGGCTCCACCTCTCCTCTTGGTGGGTGGCAGCTTCAGAGTCATCACACCTGCAGAACCAAGAGGGATCACTGGACCTCGCACCTCGAAATTCTCAAACAGACAGAGGAGTTCTGTGAATCTGCAGCTTGAAGTACATTCCCCATGCTTTAAGCACACAAACGCTGCAGCTCAAGTGCTGTTCCATACTTCGTTACTGTTTATCTCTTACTTACTCCTGCCTCTGGTACAGCTCCATATTCGTACAGTTTGATCCTTGCTTCCAGAGGCCAGGTAACAACCTTTCTTCGTGGCTGTGTCCTGTGTCAGCTCCCCATTTGGAACTCTGCCTTCCTCTGAGGGAGCTGCTGAATACCATTGAAGTCATGTTATTACGCTTTAAAATTCAAAGCTTTACAAAAATGAGCTGAATATTACCTTGATTTGTATTAGAACATATTTTATTGAACTCATCAGTTGCTCAGCTACTTGCTAGCCTTCTGCAAGGAATTCAGTCCTCTAGAAGGACACTTACATGAACTAAAAATTACTCCACAAACTGTGAATCATGTCTACATACCCTGGAGCTCATCCTGCCAAGCAGGTAACCTTTCTTCCCCAGGCACAGGGCACCAGGCCAGACAATGTATTTCATCCTCATGGCCTCTCAGCCGGTGCACAACTTCTCTCTTCCTGCTGATATCAATTATAACCACCATGCCATCCTTGTAGCTGAAAGCAGAGATTTAAATTACTGAAGAGATTCTTGGATGCTTGTGGAATAATATCTGATGTGACTTACAAGCTCTTTCCAGGGTCACTATCACCCTATTACAGAGAAGCCAACCTGGACCATTAAGCTGTTACAGATTTCTTTGCCTTTGCAGGTTTACCGAATTTAAATCTTATTTCTAATTTGTTTGACTCCAAAAGTAAAAGAACAGCCACCAAGACCTCTTAAAATTAGTCTTTCAACCATGTAGCAAAACCTCACATTTAAATTCTTGCAGAAGAAGAGTGGAAAATAAAACATTAGAAATATTTACTAATGAGCATTTACCCAATGGCTACCAGGTTTTCATGATGAGGAGAACAGGTGAGGCAGAAAACTGTCCGAGGCTCTGGGAAGAACTGCTGGCTGTCACTTCTGTTGTGCCAGTAACAAACAATGACACCTTTCTCATCCCCAGACACAATCAGATCTTTCACAAGAGGTGACCAATGCAGCGCTGAGATTGCATTCTGAAAAAAAAAGGATTGAAAATGTTTAAAGCTGGTTTACTACTATCTAGCCTAGGGTAACAGGCAGAAAATAATGTCAGCACTCCCCAGCATCAGTTCTGTTTGTTCACGAGTATCTCAGTTCTTTCGGGATTGATGTAGTTGCTGAGGAGTCCTGAGCCACAGTAACTCTTCAAACACACATTTAGCCTGTCCTGTGGGCAACAGTAACTTGCTGAGATCATTTTAAGCGAGCTGGGTTAAGCGGCAATGAGTCCAAACCACGAGCACGCTGGTTCACTGCGGCTTTGATGGTAACGAGCAGCTCATTAAGGTGATGTAACAGCGCTGCAGGCTAAGAACAAAGAGCCGGCCAGGAGCGCCCAACGGATTTAATTCCACCGGGTGTGAAATTCACTTTTGGGCAAAGCAGCCTCCCCGTGCTTTGTGTGCGAGCCCTAAAACAGCGCAGCGCAGCCCGCGAGCCCCCGCTGCCTCCCCGTGCCCGTGTCCCGGCGGCCCCACCTGGTGCACGCTGTACTCCAGCACCGGCGACAGGCTCCCGGTGTCCCAGATTTTGACGCTTCCGTCGTCGGAGCTGCTGGCGCAGAGGCTGCTCTGCCCGGGGCAGTGGCAAAAGGCGAACCCGGAGATCCTCTCCGTGTGCCCGATGAGCTCCCCTGCAGCGACAGCGGGAAATCGCCATGGGACACCCAGAGCCTTCCTAAACCTCCCGGATCCCAAAATCCTGGGGCTCCCGCCGCCGCTTCCCAGGTGCCCTCCCCGGGCTCCCGGTGGCGGGGAGGCCCCACGTCCCCGCTGTACAGCGCGGGGGACCAGGGACACCAGGGAAGGTTGTGACGGTACCGTAAAACGCGGGCGCGGCGGCGGCGACATCCAGCAGGCAGACGCGGTGCCTCGCCGCGAAGCCGAAGAGGCGGCCGTCACTGCTAGCGTCGCTGCAGCGGCTGCTGTACCAGTTGGGAGAGGGGGGCAGCGCCCGCACCCCCATCCCGGTCCCGGTCCCCGCCGCCATCGCCCCGGGTCCCCCCGCGCCGCCCCACGTGCCCCGGGCGCTGCCGCCGAGCGCCGCGCACGCCGCCGCAAAATGTCGCAAACCGCGCCCCTGTCCGTGCGCCCGCTCAGGGTGCTGCCGCAAAGTGAGGCCGGGAAGATGGCGGCGCGGTGGGCGCTGGGCGCGGGTGAGGCTGAGGGGACACGGCGCTGGTTTGGGAGGGTCTCGCTTGAGAGGAGGCCTCCGAATTGATCGGAGGGAGGGAGCAGATCTCGTATGAGGAAAGGCTGGGAGAACTGGGATTGCTGAGCCTAGAGAAGAGAAGCTTGGGAGCGACCAAGTTGCAGCCGTCCAATGCCTGAAGGGAGCCTACAGGAACGACAGAGGGAGACTGTTTACAAGGGGGGATGGCTTCAAACGGACAGAGAGTAGGTTTAGATTAGATGTTATGAAAAAATTCTTCCCTATGAGGGTGGTGAAGCCCTGGCACCGGTTTCCCAGAAGAGCTCTGGCTGCCCCATCCCTGGAAGTGTCCAAGGCCAGGCTGGATGGGGCTCAGGGCACCCCGGCGTAGTGGAAAGTGTCCCGGCCCATGGCAGGGTGTGCGACTAGATTGTTTTCGAGGTCCCTTCCGACCCAAACCATTCTGGGTTTTTTGTGGTTCTGTTCATGCCTTGCTCAATGTTCCTTCCCTTCAGGTGCTGCCTGGGCACGGGGTCTCCTCAGCTGGGCACGGCCGGAGAGGTGAGTGTGGCTCTGTCACCCATCCCTCGCTGCCCTGGGCAGTGGGGCAGGCACTGCCCTGCTCTGGGGCTGGGTGCCTGGTGTAGCCTTGTTTGGCCTTCTCACCCAGCCCTGGAGCTGTGGGGAACAGGTCACTCTCTGCCCCTGTGGTGTCCTTCTGTGTATTTAGAGCTTGTGCCATGATGGAAGTGTCTCTCTCCTGTTTTCTGTTGGACATCCATATTTTCTCTGACTTTATGGTGTAGGTCACAGTAATGTGGTACCTGTGCTGTCCCTAGTCACTGCTTTTCTGTAGTTGCTGAAGTTTCCTCTCATTCTGGAGAAATAACATAGTTGTGCTGTAGCAGCACTGGTACTGCCAGCTGTATGCGTGCAAATATCTGAAAAAAATATTCCACAACACTGAACTATGTGTATTATGCTAATCTTTGCTTTTAGGATGTGAACAATGGTGTGCAATGCCCTTTACAAATCAGCATGCTCTGTTTGCCTGTCATTTTTAAGATGCTTTGTTCGGGTTGGCCACACACACAAAGACGTTCAAGGCTTAGTAAAACTCAGCATATTTGGTCTTGAACTTGTCTGTTTGTTGTAGTCAGGAGTGGCTGCCCAGTGCTTTATCCAGGCAGCAGGGGGCAAAGTGTAGCTTGGTTTTTCAGAATCTGAGGTGAGCAAAATGCCTGAAAACTAATTTTATTCCTATCAGCTGTCTGGTTTTTGTATTGACTTGATTGTGTTCTGGAAGTAGTTTAGAACACCTCTCTTCAAATTTCACAATATTTATTAACCTCTAATGCTCTGAGATACTCAGCCCTGTGAAAAACTAGAAATTTTCACTGCCAAAAACATTGTTGGCAAAAGTTAAATAAGTATGGAAAGTACCTTGGAAAAGGTATAAATGGTTTGTGTGAGTCCTGAACCCCATGAGAACATCGGAACAGAGGTGACTGTGACGGTGTGTGGCAATCTGAGGACACTTAATGTGGAGTCTCGTACCAATATTCATTGTTTGCTTTAAGAAGCTGGAGAAAGCCCTTTCAGTATAATCTATAAAGGACTTTAATAATTTGATTTTGTGAGTAGGCAAACGTGTCAGTTCTCTTTCTCAAGGCAACAAATTCACAATTTTCTGGATAAACTTGGCAGGGACAAAGAACTCTTGTGTTCAGAAGCTGAGGCTGTGGTCTTGTCTTGCAGGTGGCTGGCATGTAGTAGCCTTTTTCCTCTGTCATGCATCCACACAAGCACATCTCTGCAGAAAATTGGGAAGTGGGAGAAAAAGAACAGGATTGTTTACCCCCCGCAGCTGCCTGGAGAGCCTCGCAGACCAGCTGTAAGGATACACCTGTGAATGTTTAGCAGTTTCTGAACAGATTGTCACTGCACAGGGTAACTGCACAAGGCACCAGTTTGAAAGCTTATTGCTCATTATTTAGGATTTTATTCAATTTGGCTGTATTTTAGAAGTTAACATCACTTGGAATGTTTTCCATCTCTAAATTATATTGGAGCCTTGAGTTGCTTGCAGCTGATCACCTACTTAATGTGTGGTTCAAGCTACAAGGGGTCCATCCTCTGTTTGTAGAAGTCTCTGAACTACAAGGAGATAGAAACTGTTCTGTCAAGAACTGATATTCTGGAATTCCATTGTTATAATTTTTCTTCATTAGGAATTGATGTGTTGTGGCTTTTGTTAGACACACTGCTCAGCAAAGTAAAGTATTTACATCTCAAAAGAAAAGGGGATTTTTGGGCATGTATTTTGTGGGCCATGGGCATTTAGTGATTGTTCCTGTGAATATTATGGCCTAGGACATAGAAATCCCTGCTGTGGACTGTGCTGACTGATGCAGTGTGTGTGAAAATGCAGCCGCTGACAGACTCATTTATTAAATCAGTGTTTTACCTGTTTATCAAGTGTGCTATCTCTTTCAAATTTGTATTGATGTTAGATTCTACTAGCTGGTGTTGGTCCCTGTTAGTAGTAACGTTAAATGGGTCTGTGGAGGCAGATCTACATGCCAATCAAATTTGAAACCTTCTTCACTTCTGAAGGGCTAATTAAGTAAATTCTAGTAATGTTTTTTATTTGCTCTGCCAGTAAGTTGGGTTGATAGCAGGGTAATATTTTTAAGGCTGAATGGGCATGTCAGTCTTTGCTTCTAAAGGTGGAGAGGATGAGAGGAAAAGATGGTGAAAAACCTTCTGATTATCCTTTTCAGGGACTTCTGCTTTTAAACTAAGTGTCATAAGATTGTATTAAAATTTTCCTGTGTGCCAGAACCTTTTTTTAGTGCTTTTAGGTTCAAATGCCAAAGCTATGCCTGATATGCTGTTCTCATAGTAGGCAGAGCCATGCTTTTTTATTCCTAGTAAGAACATAGATTGTGGAGCAGACATGGATGCTCCATTCCTGTTTTCAGAGCAAAATTATTCATCCTTTAACTCTTTTTTTTTTTTTTTTGCCCCTAGGAAATCTATCACTGTCGGAGGGAAATAAAATACAGCAAAGATAAGATGTGGTATCTGGCAAAACTGGTAAGCAAAGAGTACTTTGTACTGTGCTTGTTAGAATGGAAAATTTAATTGCTGTATTTGTCTTAACAGCCTCATTCAATCACAGTTAAATCAGCATCTTTATAACAGAGTCCTGGGATGAGCATGGATCTGGGCAGGGAAAGGCTGTTTGTAGTTTGGTTTAGCTGTAAGATATTACATTGAAGAAATGGTAGTTAAGGAAACTACAGTATTTTTGCTTTTATAATAGCAGTATAATTTAAGTAATGTCTTCTGAATAAGAGAAAGGAAATATTTGTAATTGCAGAAGTTAATTTTAACACTTTGCAGATAAAAGGAATGTCCATTGATCAGGCTCTTGCTCAGTTGGAATTCAGTGACAAAAAGGGAGCAAAGGTGATCAAAGAGGTAAGTAGCAGTATTCTTTAACACTTCTGGTTTCTGGAAAACTTTAAAATCAATACCTGCCACCAGAAGTTTGGAGGTGTTTTTGCTTCTGTGGGGTTCTATGTTTCAAGTAAGCCTGTTGGGAGCACATTGTAACAACATATTTTCGTTGCAGTTGTGTAATGTTGTGACTTACGAGTATGTTGGAGTCACTTGTGCTGGCTGTTTTAATTTGTCATGATGAGAAATTCCGTGTGGGTGTCCTCTCTAGCAGTGCTTGGTGTTAAGTTCATGGTACATGCACAATCCAGGTCACTAATGGCTGCTACATCTGTGTGCTTTGGTTCTTAAACTGTATGAGATGAAGGATATTATTAAAGAGAGGACTGAGTTCTGTAAAAACATAAAAGCTTTGAATACACTGTAGTAGTCTGGATTCTCGAATTACTAATTTTCTTGGCTGAAGCAGTGATTTCTGACATAATTATGGCAAAGAAGTGTCCTGTATTAGCTGAAAATATTGAGTGGACCGAGTTCATTTTGCCCACTTTGGAATTTATTTCTAGTCTGATGTCTAATTACACCAAGGTCCATGGATGGAAGGCTGACGAGTGCTGGTGGAAACCATCTCCCCAAAAATATAATAAAATTGTCCTGAGGCTTTTTCATTCTATGCAAGGAACATCCTTACGTAAAAGATGTTTGTCTTTCAACAGTTTTTATCTCTATGAAATACTTCTTCTATAACTTACTTAAACTTTCAATTGCTTCCATGTTATCTAGAGATAAGAAATAGCATTGCTTAAATTTGTCCTCAGTATTTCCATTTCTTTTCCTTTTGTTACAGGTTCTGTTAGAAGCACAGGAAATGGCTGTAAGAAAGCACAATGTGGAATTCAAATCAAATTTACATATAGGTACATTTTTAAAATTTAATGCATTAGAAAAATGTCATCCTACTCTATCCCACCCTATAAAAATGTTTTATATTTAGTAAAGTTTTGATGCCTCAAATCAGCAGAAGTGAATAGAGGACAGTTTCTGCTAAACTTAACTTTACTAAAACATGAAAGGCACACGTTTGCAGCATTTTTTAAGATGGAGAGTGGAATTTCTGCTCCCTGTTGAACAGAAGATCCTGAAGAGGAAGATGCTTGACATGAATATAGAAGATCAGACAACAAGAAGCAAGCTGTTTCTAGTTTTTAATGCTGCCAGTCAGAGATGCTGGGAGCTTTGTCTGTGGCTGGTACAACTAGATTTGCAGGATCAAAGTTAAGCTTCCATCAGAAATAGTATAACAGTAAATGGGTATTGACTGTAAACTTCTTCATAAAAAGACTTTGCTATAGATGATTTACAAGATAAGCTTGTAATAACTAAAGCACTTTTTAGCCTAGAAAAGTATTAGATAAATATTTACTCGTAGGTGTTTTTAGGCCCAAGGAAAACATATTCATTTTGTCTAATATGGTATAAATTTTACTAAACTGACCTCATAAGCTTAAAGTCACCTGGACTGTAGAGCAGATTTGATTAGAATTCTTTGGAGCCTTCCAGGCCTCTGCCACAAGAAGGCTGAGCTGCTAGTGCAGGACTGGATGTGCAGATAATGAAAATACTTGTGATGAATGCAATAAGGGGAGAAAGGAGGGGAAATGAAGTCTGTAAGACTTCACAGGAATTCATGAGACAAACTACTGAAAGGCAGTGAAATGAATACCACCTTCAGAAGAGCTGTATAATCTAGTAAGTGCTCAGTGTGATTTGTCCTTCACCACATATTTATCTTTGTGTGCCTGCTTTCTAAATTCACCTTTCTGGCGCTCCTGAAGACCGTTAATGCAGCTCACGGGTTCCTCTGTAGCAGAGATCTGCTAAATGTAACAGAAGAAAGATGGAGGGGAGAATCCCGAGTAGAATTAACTTTCTAGAAGCAGCCATGAAAAATACACTGGCAAGACAGGTGTTTTATTGCAGCTGTAGCAGTTTGTTCTTGACTGAATAATCTTCTCTCCCCTCTCTTTTCTCCTTCAGCGGAGTCGCTGACGGGCAGAGGCCGCTATGTGAAGCGGGTGCGGTGCCACGGCAAGGGCATGTTTGGTGTCATGAAAATCAGCAGGTGCCACTACTTTGTGAAGCTGGTGGAAGGTCCTCCTCCTCCCCCAGAGCCACCAAGGACTGGCTTTGACCAAGCAAAGGAGTACGTGCAGCAGCTGCGAAACAGAACCCTTGTTCATACGCTGTGACACGCTTTTGTGGCTGTATAGGTATCTCTGGTTGGGCAATGTAATTGTATAAAAGAATAATTAAAATCATGGTTTAGTTACATCTTTGGTGCTGCTGGAGCTGGATGACGTGAGAACAATCATAGGGTTTTTTCTTATTTGTCAAGCTGTGGGCATGGAAAAATCTTGGAGCTGCAGAAGTTACTTTTTCTGAGTTAATTGGATCACAGCATTCAAGCTCGACCCTGGACCATCAAATCTAGAAAATATGGTATTGTTATAAAGTTTGGTGTCTCTGTTATGTGTGGTGGGTCTTTTATTGTAAAACTGTGTGCTTAACAGTCATGTTGCAAGGTCAAGCCTCAAACTAAAATTTGGCATCTTACAGTAGTTACAACGTTGGAAAAAAACAAGTAACAATCGACAAAACCAAGTAACAATAATATTTCAGAATATCAGACATCAATTTTTGGTTTATCTGGGCTGTAACAGCCTTTGTTGTGCATCTTGGGCATTGTGTCTGGGAGTGGGAAATAAAAACATCCTTTTAAGTTCAGGCTTTGGCAGTCAGTAGGTGGCAATGTTTAGTTTGTCAGAGAGGACGTGGCAGTGAAAACTTCCAGCATGGTCAAACTCTGTGTTGGATTTTGCCCGTGGCATTAATAATCTGGTATGGGCATGGAGTTCAGGCTGTTCTCTCTGGAAACTCAGTGTGGGTAACTGGCAAAATATGGAGAAAAGCTTGTTTTGCTGAAGAGTGAACTAATTCTGCATTGTCTGGAAACAAATGGCTTTTGTAACATTGAGGAAAGTAAAACACTCCATGGATTTAATATGGAACAGCTTGTTGCATATACAAATCAGGCTTTCAGTTCTATGAGAAAAATTCCATTTTTATCATTACTTCTTTAAAGAGAGAAAGACAGATTGTTAGGGGGAATCTCATTTCACTCAGTCAACTTTTCAAATCAAGAACCTGAGTTGATGAACATCAGCATAAAAAGTGAATGAGCAACTGCTTGTCCATGCAAATGTCTGATATTTAGACCTTTCTTTTCCATTCTGGGAACATTAGAGTGGGAAATAGATTGTTTACCTCATTTGGGTCTTTTTACCACACCAACTCATGGTAGCTTTTCTTACATGTGTTTACTTTGGTCAGTGCTTGGATGAATGCAGAGGGACAGTTCCTATAAGGAAACAAATTTTTATTGTCTTAAAAAAGGTTGGTACAGAGTGATTCCTTTTGGCTACCAAAGAAAGGATCTCATGATGGTAAAGATTATTAGGGGATGATGAAGTTAAACAAGAAGCACGTTGAGAGCTCAGTACCATTAATGGGGGCCTATTTGCAGTCTGGTTTTCTGCAGTGCACTTTCAAACACGTTTCTTGCTGTAAAGCCACGATTTAGTAACTTGCCTGAAAGGTGTGTTCTGATAAAACTCTCTATCTCTGTACTCCCTGATGTGTGTTTGAAGAACTGTTTCTGTTGTACTGTGATAAACAGCTGTGCTGGGCTCTGCCAGCTGCCCTTAAACTCCTCTGTCAGAGTGAATCTCTTAAAAGTTGTAGCAAACTTGAATTGTTCATAATCTTTTTGGGGATCAGTGATATGGGAGAAGACTAAAGAATTGCAAAATAATCCAATTTTAATAAGCACTCACATATATTACGCTTAGACACATCTAAATATCTAAAGCCTGGCTTCTAGGAATTTTATTCCAGTACCTATTTCTCCTGCATGCTGTAGATTTTGCTTCAGATCTTTTCTGGACTTCAGAGAAGGCTGTGTCCTTAGAGATACCATTACTCTGGTTATGAATCTGCAGACAGGGAGAGAAGTGTGAATGTGACTGATGTATTTTCCAGCTTCTTTATGATGTAGCAGGTGGCCCTGAAACTCCTTTAAACAAACAGACCTGGGCTGTAATAATTTTTCAGTTAAAAAGCAAGGTTGTTTCTTGTCACGCTTCTTTTCTTCCTCAAGACACTAAGTGCGAAAATTCCTTTTTGGCGTGGTTTTAGTATTCTTCTATTCCTTAGTAGCATTTTCTGCTGTCTTAAATGTGCATAACCCAGAGTTGATCTTTTTAGAGCTGGCTAAGGAAGCTCCACAGCTGTGTCTGTAACAGGAGTGATGGGGGATTGGGTGAGGTGAGGAACTGGCTTGGTCCCTGCCTTTCCCTGGTGGGATGGTAAGGATGTCTGGGGTGGTTTCTGTGGTAGATGCATCAGAAGGTTGGGAACCTGGACCTTTTCCAACTCAGTAAGATTTAGTGATATACAGCTTTATACTGGCAAGTTCTATATATAATTGTATATGTATAAATTTTAGAGGTTTGATTCTACTGTGCTTTCTTGGTAATTAGTACATCTGCACCTCAATTAGGTATTTGGTACAGATTCGGACACAAAATTCCATGCTAACTGCAACAAGCCTTTAGCAGATCTTTTGTTATAAAAGAATGTTTTAAAATGATCTGTCACCCGAAGGGAGGGAGAGGCAGCGAGGCCTCTGCTTGATGCTGATTTCGTGAGTAACATCTGGGGGCACTGTAAATTCACCACTGATGTGTTTGTGCTGGTGGTACAGAAACGGGAGAAGGAGCAAGTACATGTGAAGGTGTAGCGAGGCTTCAGGGAAATCTGAAGAGAGCAGAACTGTGAACTCTACTCAGCAGTGTGAGATTTAACTGAGGAAAAACTTGCAAACCTGCTGTTGGGCTTGTTCATAAACAATTTTAAGTATCCAATGAGAAAGTAGAAGTACTTTTGTCAGGCAGCCTGATATCTTTATGGATGTATGTGGTTTGTTTTTTTTTTCCTTTCTGAGACTCCTGGGCAATTATTGATGAGGTAGTTCATCAAAGGTAGAGTAAGAAAGGCTCATGATTGTAGTTACAAAATGGTCATTGGTCTCTTTTAAAACATGGAAGATAAATGAGAGCGTGAAAGTCAGTGACAGTTGGGTACCGCTGGTTCTGGCCAGGTCTGTGCTGGGAATTGCTGTGGTGAGGTGAGTTGCATTAGGCTCACCTGGGACCTGGGCACTGCCAGGTGTGTTCTGCCCAGTGCTTCAGCTGTGCTGCTGTACCTGGTGTGAGCTTGGCTCAACCAAGGTCCTGCAGTGCCAATCCTGTGATCCCCTGTTGGCACAAGCAGTGTGACAGTCCTGTCTCCTCTGTACTGCCCTGTCACTTGGGAAATCCTTCAGTCACTGGAGTGAAGGAACAATGGGAATCACTGCTTTCTGCCAGTCCCTATAAAAATCCACTGCTGGGATGCTGGAAAGTAATTTGCAAACAGAATTCTGCTTTGAATAGAAATAAGGTTACTCCTAATGTCCTCAATGAACCACAGAAACAGAGTGTGACATTCCCCAGCATATGAGCTACAAAGGCCCCTAGTTCAGGCTCTTCAAAGAACAAGCCTTTATTGCTGAATGTCATCTATCCAGCAGCACTTCAGCCATGTAATTTAAAATAATTAAAAATTGAACAAAGTAAGAGACTGTAATGGCAGAAATAATCACAAAAGGTGCCGGTTGCTGGAGCCTTCCATGGCAAAAATAAGGGGAAAGTTTCAGGAACTGGCTTTTGAGTACTTAGACTGAAGTAAGGAGCAAGATACCTCTTGGGAATAGTCAGTGAATGCAGAGCTCATTTTGTATTTACTCTGTAACATTAACACTCTGCTTGTTTCAGGGAGGTTGTACACTAGTACGGAGGACAGGCTGCCATTGAAGGGAACGAGCCAAGGAGAGCCTAACTTTACCTTGGGCAAATTAGACATTCACCTCAAGAGTATTAGCTGAGGAAATTAACCTGAAAGTCCATGTAATACACTTGAAAACAAAGACAAAACGTGGGGCAGAGCATCTGAGTAGCTGCTGCATCTGTGGGTGCTGGTTCTGTGTATTGCACAGCAGTGCAGCCACCAAGCTTTGTGTGGTAGGGGACCTGTGGCACCCACATTCCAGCTCTCAGTGCTTTTCTGTTTACACTAATGAGGACTCCTTTACTGCTAGGAAATTAACTGCTATGTGGGTGACAGTTTTCTATCCTAATAGAAAAGTTGCAAACCAATTTTCTGGCTTCTGTTATTAATCAAACTCTGATGTCAGCCAAGAGTGGAGTAAAGGCATTTGTACATGCTGTTGTGGGAAACTCCATCCATGTGTGCAGCTAATAAGCTGGGAAATGTGTCTAAAACTCTCCTATTGATTATCACCTTCAGAGCAAGACAAACATGGGTCCTTACTGTATGCTGGCCATGTAAATTAAAATTTTATTTAAATGAAAGCAGACTGAGATGCACTGCACTGGGCCAGTACATGATTGTTGTTCAAAACCAGCTCCTCTGGATGCCCAATTCCTTGCCTTCTTTTTTCCCCACTTAAGATTCCCAGTAGTGCATTAAGATGAACTCAGTAGTTAGTAAATTTTCCCCTGTGTAGTTTAAAAGCTCAAGGTTATGGGCTAGAACAAGAAATGTCATGCTATAAATCAGGTGTAATGGAACAGCTTGGGAGAGTGCACAGGAGTCCTTCCCCTCACACTCTGTGTGTCCGAAAACTCTGAGGGCAGAGCTGGCACAAGCCCAGAAACCCCCACAAATGGCTGATTAAATAATTAATAATAAGCCTTGTGCTGCTACCCTCTCTTGACAGATGAATGAGGGAAGACAACTTTCATCTTCTAGATCAAGGTGTATCTAGAGAAATTCTAGTGTGAAACAACCAGAATTGAGGTGCCCGTAGGAGGGGAAGGTGGATTCCAAAGTCAGCAAAGGGAAAGGGCAAAATTATTTGAAACTTGGATTTACTTTGGGCTGACTGGAGTCAAGAGCAAGAATCAGAAAGCTGGTGCAGTTACACCTCTCTTACCTACAAAAGTCAATGAAAATTTCTGAGATCAAGGCAATACCCACTGAACTATTGGCTGAGTAGCCAGAAATGTCTGTTTGTCTCTAGTATGTCACACTTCAAAGCAGAAATTCCCAGCTGTTCTCATCAAGTCCAAGGTGTTTCAAAGATACTCTTCATTTTTCTTTTGCTCTTATTATCTGTCTCTTTAGGGGGCCTGCACTCACTGCTTTTGTGGGGATGGATGCTTGGAAAGCAATTATTGTTCATCTTCTCCATCTGTTCTGATGTTGGATATGCCTGTCTTTTTGAAGGCTTTCAGAGTCTGTGCTGGGAATGCATTTCTCTTCCTAGTGTTGAGAGATTTGTATTTTTAATGGGTATTTGTTTTACCTATCACATGCTAGATTTATTCACTTGATAATCTCTCAGCAATGCAGGCAATCTTTTCATGTCCTGATCTAGTATGCAGGGATTTTATTCATTTAACAGTTTGGCTTTGGGCTGAGATAGCCATGAGAGGTAAATCCTGCCTTGTGCTGCGTGCTCACCACCCCCAGAGCAGCAGGGACTTTCAGGGAGCTGCAGCTGCTTTCAGGATTGTGCTCTGAGAAGCTTTCTTTACACCTGCAGTATATGAATAAGTTACTGTGTGGTGCATGTCTTTCCTTACCAGACCATGCCCTGCTTTAATGTGATTTCTTGCTGATAAGTGAGGCTTCTTGATGGAATTTTTGCAATGACAGTCCATGCTCAGTTAACCACTTCTGGGTATCTTAGGAGTTCTTTTTTACATCCGTCTGCTCTGATACAAAACAAAGGCATCCTTCCTTCTTCAAGTTGTGTTTTGTTGAAGTTAGTTGGAAAATGAGGTGGAAAAGCAAACAAAACTGCTTTAATGAGGTGACATTTCTGCCCCATTCCAGCACAGTTCTGGAATAAACTCAGTATCATTTTGTCTGAACATAAGATGTTAACATTTCTTTCTATCTACAGCAGGGAAAAACAACAGGTCTTTTGTTCTCTGACACAAAAGGTTCCAATTTACTACTAAAAAAAACCTCCACAAACTTAATTCAGATCCTTTATCACACAGCATCCTATCTTCATTTTTCAGAGATATTTTCAGATGCTATGTTTGTTCCTGGTAGCAATTGTGGGGGCCAAAATCCTAGGTTTCAGAAGGAGGCTGATAATAAATCTTTCTGATATGGTTCCTGGGAAAGCAGGGGAATAGGGGTGATGACCCAGGGGTGCTTCATACCCACCAGGTGAAAAGCAACAGCAGCCCCTGTGGTTGACAGTTCCTTGGCACAGCTGTGACTTTGGCAAGTCGAAACCCTCATGGCACTGACAGCATAAACATTTTGTGGCAACTGTGCAAAGCAGGCAGCCAATTATTTTACTAATGATTTCTTCTCACTGCTCTCCTCCTCCGTCATCTGCCCTACAGAGGAAAACTTTCTCCCCTGTACTTTGCCCTCACGGATAATGGCTATAATATTTTTTTTCTATAAAAGTGTGGTGCTAACACTGCAGTAGCCTGTGCTGTGGGGGACTTGGTTGTGTGATTACAGTGCTCCTCTAAGTCCCCCGTTTTCCAGACATTTCTAGATCCTGTCTGAGACTGTGGTAGCTCTAGCAGGGTTAGTCTGAGGGTGTGCATCCCCAGTGACTCCCCTCTGAGCTCCATCCTGCTGGTACCAGATTTCCACCGGCCTCTGAGCTACCTGGGCTAAAGGGAGGGGAAGCATTCAGCAGTGAAAAGGTAACTTCAAGTACTCTCCTCCTCCACCGATTTTAAAAGAAGGGTGCAGCTTCCCAGCTGAAGACTGTCCTCTGCCTCACCACTCCTGTCAGCTATGGAATCCAATACAGCACTTTCATCTGGAGACTGTGATGAAGTGGTTATTAAATGCAATAGAAATCATTCAGGCCCCTTTTGATTAAAAGTTTCACTCATCTCTCTGGCTTTCTCTGTTTTTCGAAAAGAGCCCAGCAGAGACACAGAACCAGAGGGGGAAATACTTCCCTGCTTTGTTGTTTTGAGGGGATGGGGCTTTCAAGCACACAAAGGTAGGTGTTGCCTCTAAAGCAAAAGCTTGGTATATTAAGATATATAAATCTTAATCTTGAGAGGCTGGGGTCCCTTTCCTACCCAGCCTGAGCATTTGAGCAGTGATCCAAGTGCTTTAAACTGTGGAAATGTCATCTTTTGGGTCCTCATCATGGAATAAAGCACTAAACATTTAAGAAATAACCATTACTTTGCATATAACACATGCAAGAGAAAGTGTGTGAAAAAAATGTCAGCACCCTTCTATTAGCCAGCTCTTTTGAATAAAAACATAAAATATTAATTTAAATCAACTGAAAGGCATTAAAAACTTCATGTTCTCCTTGCCCCAGAAGTACTCTGCTGATAAGAAACAAATTAAAAATGCAGAGTTTTCAAATAGCAAAAATGCTGCATATTTTAAATGAAGTTGGTCTTTTTATGTATAGCGTTTTAGAATAAAAAAATAATATTAAATGCACATAAAAATGATTACTGTAAATGGTGAAGACATCAAAGTTTGGCATCAAAGTTAAATGAAAGCGCTTGGAAGTCTGTTTGTTTGATCTGTACATAAAAAAGCTTAAAAAGAAGCCAGGGTGCTCTTATGCAGCTGGAACTGGGTAGCCAGTTCAACTTCCTCTGCATCCCAGAGATTCCCAAAATAGGTTAGATCCAAACATGGTCAGTATTTTTGTTGGGATTTTTGTGTTTGCCCAGCATGCTTCTCTGCCAGTGCACCAGGGAAAATGAGTTGGCAGAAGACACAAAGTTACGGGCTCTTGTAAAACAGAGCAAAAGAACCCCAGGACAATGAAATAAATGCCTCTTTCCTCTTCTGGGTTTGGCATGAGGGTGATCAAAATGAAGGTGAAAGATGAGTCCTTGACCTTGTTGAAGCCAAGGCTTATATTAATTATATTCTTCCTGGTTGTGTTTCACCCCCCCATTCCTGGGTTGGCAAGAAGTGTGAATTAGGAATATGGGTCAGAGCTCTGTTAATTTACATCAGCTAAAGATCTCCCACAGAACTAAGCCACACTAATGTCCTGTTCCTTTTAGTTTGCTCTTAAAACAAAACCCAACAAACTTGAGATGTGGGATCTGTTGGAAAACGTGGGACTTGGTGCCTTTCACCAGAAGACCCCACTGTTCTTTACAATGATGAACTCCCACAGGAACCTGCACAATGCAGGGGAGTACCTGGGCTCTGGGAGCTCTTTGGGTGTAGTGCAAATCTAAGACCTTTATCTACAGAGAGCCAAACTGCAGCTCATTTACTTTGAGAACTGCAAGTTGTAAGCAACTAGAAGCAAGACTTCAAAGAAAACCTCCTTGGTTCCTGTGACTTTTGTTTAGCAGCCCAGACCTTTGGGATCAGCAGACTTTCAGCACTTAAGGGTGTGTGGCAGTCAGTAAAACTTGTTCTCAAAACCTCTACAAATTTACCCTGTTTCATTTGGCTTCTAATCAGAGCCCCTCTGATCACAAACCTTTCCCCAGCACCCTCAGCTGGAGCTGCCTGTGGCTCCGTGGTCCAAAGGAAGATGTTCTGCTTTGAAGAGCAGCTTGAAAGGCCGTGTGTTACCTGACACAGGAGAACATGCTGCTCCTTCACCTGGCCTCTGTTTGTAGCCCTGGAGTTAAATGTGCATCCTCCTCGGGAGGCACATCCGAGCCTGTGCCTTTGGAGTTGGAGACTTCAAGGCTTCTACAGGGGCTGCTGCATGAGGTCACTGCAGGGCAGCCAGTGAGGAAAGTCTTAGTAGAGGACTTGCCCTTCAAAAATTCAGCTACAGCCTCAGGGTGTGTGTGCCTCTGATTTAAAAAGGTATTATTTTTCCCTTTTGAGAAAGTCAAAATTTTCCTACCTCCATGTTCTCTTCCATTCAAGAGTTCCACAACACATGTCCCCCAAAACAATTAATTATCTTGTTAAAGCATGGTTTCTTTTTCATCCTGAAATTTTCTCCTGTCAAGAGCTAGAAGAAGAAACCCAAAGTCTCTGGATCACTTTCCATTGTCTTGCTGTGAGTGGGAGTGCGGGAAAGATGCTTTTTATGAAAATAGCTATTTTTTAAGTGAGAGAAATAAAAAACCTCCCCTGTAATGAAAACACAGCCTGAATCCTCCCAGACGGGTGGCAGCTGAGGTGGCAGGCTGCAGTTTGGCACAGTGCTCTGCTCTTAGGGCAACATGCTGATTTTTTGTTTGGTGAGCCCAAATTTCACTGAAGCCCCGTGAGAGGGTGACTGGGTCAAGGGTGGGTGGTCAGGATGTGGTCACCTCCCTGCTGCAGCACGAAGCTGAGGCTGCTGGGCTTACCTTTTCTGAGGATGTCAGTCAGCTTCTCAACCTGCTTTCCTGGCTCTTGCAAGTGTTTTTATTGCAGTTGTCACTTAACAGCATCTGGTTTATTTTAGTTTTGTACAGTATTCTCCATTTCTTCCATTTAGTGCCAGGTTGGGTTTCACAGGGACCTGCAATGCATCCCAAGGGAGAGCTGAAGGAAGGAGGCTGCAGAAATGGGCACTGTTGATAGCAGGCTCAGTGCATGGCAAGCTGGTTTTCAGGGATGAATTTAGCTCAGAAATCCTCATGATTTTGCTTTGTGGACAAGAGGAAAAACCAGGAGGGCTCAATACTATCACCTGCATCTCCCTTGCCTGGGAGAGCTTCTCTGCAAGTGCAATAAATCTGTTTTCCTGTGAATGCAAGAGAGCTCTTGAAATTATCTCATTCCAATCCCTCTTGTTACTTTTAATGGATTCCAGGATGAGCTGGTTGCTATGTGTAGCTTTTTTACATACAAATTTGGGTTTGAACCCAGCTGAATATTCAGTCCAATTAAAAGCAAAGTCTTTGCTAAAACAGAGGCAAGGGGAACAGTGGGGAAGTCTTTCATGCAAATGAACAAAACAATGAAAACAGGAGGACTGAATGTTTGTTATTCATACATATTCTTACAGGTAATTATTGTGCTTTCATTCCTAAAAACTGCCCGCTTCAGGAAGAAGTGATTGTATTCTAATAAGTACTTGTTTATTAAACTTGCAGTGACTGAAGTTGAATATGAATTATTAAAATGTCTGTGAGGTGCAGGGCTGTTTTTCTTTTGCCAGGTGTCTGTGAAAAATAAAAACAACAGGAGAACATGCAGAAAGAGAGGCAAAATGCAAGGCAAGAACTGGCCCTGGATGAATGGTCCCACTCCTCCTGGCCATGAGACAGGGTCCCCACAGTCTGCCAGCAAAGCCAGAGCTCTGTCACCTGCAGGACAGGGGTGGGGAAGGGTCTGCACTCCCAAGGAAGCCAGCTGACAGTTTCCTGCTCTCATGGCCTTGTGTAAGGCTGAGGCTTATTTCTCTTGAGAAATAAGAGGAAATTTGGGAGGGAATGAGACTACTAGGAGCGCAAGAGTAACAGCAGGTGTGTTGCAGCACATGACAAAGAAAGAGGGAAAAGGGGGTGGTCTGTGAGGACGAGTGGCATCTGTCTGTCTGTAAAAGGCACGATGTAGCCCACAGTTTCCAAGTACCGAGAGGATTCTGACAGGGAAGTAATAACAGAGCAAGGGAAGCCTGAAGAACTCGATAGATTTATTCTTGTAAGAGGTTAATGGCTTAGCCCTTAAAATGTACCAGAAAATGCAAGGAGGTTTACGTGATGACTTTGACACATTCTGGCAATAAATGCAATGTGAAGATGTTCCCTCCGTTTGCCTTAAGCCTTTGACTTTACTCTGTCACTGTAGGAAACTCACTGTACATAAGAGAAATGAGCAGATGTGAATTTCTATTGCAAAACAATTGTTTTTCTTTAGCAGATTTTACTCCAGAAAGGAAGCTCTTGCCTTTGCACTTGGTATCTCCCAGGCTTCCCAGCAGTGTCAGAAGATGTCAGCCAGGTTTGACAGCTGAGGACAAGTGTGAAAGAGATTGGAGTTTATAGAAAAGCAGTGACAGGAAGAGGGGAGATCCTGTAAGTACCTGAGAAAGAAAAGCTGTGATGCTCTCGGGAAAAGAGACCTTATCCTGGCCCTGCTCCAGGAAAGTTCCCCTCTGGAGTTTGTATCTTCCTAAAGCATGAATTCCATCAGTCACTTGACACAAGCCAGTAGAAAATCCAACTAAGTTTTTTCTTTTCGTGCTAATGTGGGTGAATTCTGGAGAACCAAAAAGCCCTGAACAGGTGGTCCTCCTGATCTTGAACAGCACCTGTGCAATTGCAGGTTGTAATTTCCCCTGATTCCTGAGAGTTTGCTGCGTGGTTGTACAGTTTTGTCTGAGAGAAATGCAAGTCCAAAGATTCTTCTTTAAGCCCAACAACCTGCTGGGTGACAGAACACAGGTACAGTGATACCCATGTCTTTGTTTGCTGGTTATTCATGAGGTGCTGCAGGCATCTGTGCCTTTTTAGCTGAGTTCCCTGCTGTGTAGCCCTGCTTCTGTCAGTCTCCCCGTAGAAAAACACTCTTTGGCCCAGCAGTGTCTGCACTGCTGTTTTCTTCATGGTGCTCAAATTCTAAACGTTTATAATTCAAAGGTCTTCAGACAGAAGTGACAGTTTCTCTTCTACAAAATAAAGAGCATAATGACTTGTGTTAATTATTCCTCCTCGCTTACTCACTTACCAGGTCATGTATTACTCCAAGGCTTTTAGTGCCTTGGGCCAAAAAGGGTCATTATAACTCACAGCCTGATGACCTGACCAAAAAACATGGAAGTGAGGGAGAACGAGTCCTGAGTCCTCCACTGAGCTCTCTGGACTCATTTATGGATGCCTTGGGAATTCTACAAAGGAACAGCTTGGAAAACAAACAGAATTGTTCAGTGTTGAGTATTGCTCTCGTGACATCTATGCTATTACAAAGATTTACAGCTGGAATAACTCAATCTGGGTTTTTCTCTTCCCCCCACTGACTCACATTTTGGAAGGCAGTCAGGCCCTGAGAGTTGGGTTTTGCATAATTGAAGCACCAGAACATATTAAGTGGAACAACTAATGGGGACGAATTTTTTTCCTTTCCTTCCAGACTGGGTTATCAATTATGAATTAGTGGCAATCTAAGATCAAAGGGGTTCCATTTTTGCAGCTGAATTTGAGGATTTTGGAACCGAACAGATGAAATGCAGCTAATGACTCATTTCAGGAAGGCTGAGACAGGAGGTAACTGATGGGTGGAGTTAAATGTTTGCTTTAATATGTTTCTGACCATGGACATACATTCTCAAATGTAAAACTGGACACTGAGATCAAGCTAATCATATAAAATGATGCTGTGAGTTCCTCCTGTGGGGCATGATGGACAGCACCCTGATCTGTAGCGTTTTTTCTTAACGCTGACTGTGACCCAGTTATTGAGCCATACAGAAACATGTTAAGGTTACCACTTATTTGTTACACAGAAGGCTGCTTTGCATCAGTACAAGTTCCATTACTTCTGAGAAAATTCACCTCTCCAGCAAGAAGAGTTCAACACATTCTTAAAACAAAAAAAATTATGAGGGTTTTAAATTAAAAGTGGCCACAACCCAATGGAGGGACATTGAAAAGAGCAGCCCAAGGCAGGGCTCAGCTATGTTCCCCCTGAAGTGCCAAACAATCAAGCAGTTTATGATTCAAGATAGTAGATGGTGAGACAAAGGTCTGGGAGCCTGAGGGGACAAGCAATAATCTGCTGTCCTTTCTGCCAGGAGAGTGCAGGAACACTGGACACATCTGGCAGGAGCACCAGGTGCCTTGGGTTTAAGAGTATTTTCTCCTTGAAACACTCTGCTCCTGAGTAAGTGACCCAGGTCAAACCAGGTGAAGAGGGTTTGTGGTTGAGTGCTCAGAGCTTCTCCCCACAGCTGCTGGGGGGGCTCTGGGGGTGTGCAGCTGCCCAGGTGAGGCTGTGGTTACCTGCTGGTGCTGGCAGGAGGAAACACCACCCGTGGGGCTTCCCTGCAGCTCGAGAAGAGGCATTTCCTAATCTGGAGGTCTGTAGGCAGCAGGAAGGAGCTTCCCAAAGAGTCCTGGCTGCCCTGGCAGGAGTTTCTTACGGGTGTAATAAATCTCTGAACTCCTGGAGTACAATTACTGGGGAGGGTGAGACAGCCTGGGCGAGTTGAGGGGGCTCAGGTGGGCAGCTGGGGTCGGCCCTGGGGGTGTGGAGCCTCTGTGGCTGCCCAGCTTTCCCACCGAGCACTAGCACTGGCTATCTGCTCTTGCTTCTGGAGCACAGCAGAAAAAGTCAATTATCTTGTGTGCTTTTATGTAAAATATTTTCTTTGGCCTCAAAGTTATCATTTTTAATAGGGTGTTAGACAAATTTCATGCTATGTATTACTTATTTTGTTTGGATAATGTCTTCTAAATAGGATTTTAGATAAATTTAATTTTAATTGTTTCTTATTTTGTTTGGATAATGCCTCAGAGTAGGACTTTTGAAATTAATGTGAATCTATTACTAAATTATAATGGAGCAATTATGAAAATAATGAATTTATTATCACAACTGCTTTTGGAATAAAAAGGAAGGAGATTCTAATGACCCGACTCACCTTTGCTGATGTATCAGAGAGAAAATGAGGCTGGGAGTACTAAATGTTATATTCAAACAGTTTAATGTTTGGAGAGAAACTTTCAGAACTTCATAGTTATGTGAAATGGGGAATGAATATTCATTTTGGAATAAAAAAAAATTTCTAACTCCAGAGGCCAAATGGACAAAACCTGCTTCAGCTTTCATTAAGAAATTGGTTCTTTTTTTTCCTTTTGTCTTGAGGAGTTAAAACGCCTTTTTTGATGATCTCTAATGAAAAATGCTTTTCTCCTGCTTTTCCCCTCAACAAAAGTTCTGCTTTTCATTTAGGTTCTGATGTGGGGAAGGTGTGTTCTGATGCTCTGAGTTGCAAAAAACTTTATTAGGCTGTAACGATGAGCACCTGGAGATAAGAGTATCTCACTACAAACTAGCAAGGGCTGGGTGAGTTAAGTGTTTCTTTTTCTTTCTCTGGATCAGTGTCTGCATTTGTTCACCTTGTTCATGTTTCTCCAAGTGCTGCTCTACTTTCTGACACTAATTTTATTCAGATATCTGCTAACTTAAATCTTTGTCAGAGACATTAGAAGGCATGACCTGGGCATGATCTTTTAGACAAAAAACCTAAACGAATGACTATAGGGAAAATACTCAGCTCTTGTTTAAAACTCTGCGATAGATTTGGTGATGACTCTCTGGCCAGACCACAGTGTAAAGCTTTTTTTCTCAGAAGGATCTTCTTATGGCTGCAGAGCTATTGCTTAAGAAGTTACTGCTCGATCCTCTTCCATGGTTTTTGGGCTGTGATGCTCCATGCAGGCTCCCTGTGAGCCTCTGTGCTGCTGTGTTTGCCCAGCCTGGGCTGGAGGCAGGGGGATGCTGTTCACTATGCATCCTGATCCAGGGGCTTCCAGAGGTGAAAACATGTCAGAGCAAAGCTGTCATGTTCGGTGGGCTGCAGGGCTGAGCTGTTAAACCACATTCCTTATCTCTGCATGGCTCTGCATCCTCTGGCCTCTTCCCTGGTGCTGCCAGGACATCCAGCAATTTCATTACCTGGATTGTGCCAGCGATGGGGGCGAGAATCTCCTATCCCCTCTGTTTGCTGTTTGTTTTATTTGAGGTGTTGTTAACCTTTACTCAGTGCACTTATTTACTTCAGGTTTTAATAGTGTGATAAGGTCACTACAAATTTAGTGGGAGGCGTTTCAAGCACTTGCAGCAATAAATCACAGTGAACATCACCCTAGTGCAGTTTATCCAGAACCAGAGAAATCCAATTTGGTCCATTATATGAAGGCCAAATAAAGCCAGGTATCATAGTGAGAAAGCTTTGACGTATGGCTCTGACAGAACCTGCACACTTCTCCTCTATAAATTAACAGCTATTTTGCAGAGCTGACAAGTAGCTGATATTCTTGGAACTGATCCTATTTGTGGCTTTTTCCCCTCCCCTCTTCCATTCTAGTCTCTTGATCTTTCCCTTTAGAAAATCCAAAGAGAAGAAAAAGCAGTCTGTTCTCTAAAGTAGGCTTTCAAACACTGGTTGAATGGACCCATGTCACAAGTCCAGTGAACTTGCCGGTAGTGCAGGAAACCTTAAAACCTCAGGGACTCATCTCTGCAGGAGTATGTTCTTATCTATTCCTTTATGCACTGGATTTTTTTTTTTTTCTTCTTAGACAAGACAGCCTTTGCAGGTAGGATCAAACCAGCCTGCAGGTCATCCTAAGAGCTGCAAAGTCCTAGTGACCAGAAAGGGATAGCAGCAAGCTCTGTTCAAGAGCTGTAGATAAAGCACAAGGGAGCGCGTGGCCACTAAACTGTGCTGGCCAGGAAACGGGCTCGATAACCTGGCTTGTATATCCTGCTTTAATTCCTGTTGGTTTGTGGCCCCTGCAGTACCCCAGGAGCCTGGCCAGTCGTCTGACCTTACCCCTGCCTTTAGTCCTGCAAAACTGAAAGGGTGTTTGAGAGCAGGGAAGAGGGGGAGGAAGGGATTAGTTGCCAGCAGTGGTGTTGGACTCCTGAACTCTCCAAATGACCCAAGAGGAGATTGATTTCACCTGTAAAGCCCAGCGACCTCCTGAGTTTTAAGCTAACATTAAAAATTAAATGCCAGTTTCCATGTTATTAAAAGTGGAATAAAATTGCTGTATCTTACCACACTCAGAGGAAGAAAAAGATGGAGACTTTGTAAAGCTCAGCAACGCCTTTACTGTGAAGTGCAAAAGTGGTGTGAGGAGGAAGGATGACTGTCTCCTCGAGTTTCTCCTTCATCTGTGTAGTGAGAGAAGAAAAAACACTCTTTCTGAGTGAGAGACAGTGCTGTGATGCCTGCCAAACTTGCCAGAGAGCAGAGTCTGGCTGGGCTGTGTGTGCAGCACACCTGATGGATGCTCAAACACAGCCTCCGTAAGAGCAGGCAAGTCAGGTTTTGCCAGGCACTGCTGCCTCTCACTCAGTGTCAAATGCTCCCTGCAAGAGCAGCTCCCTGAGTGATAGATTAAAAAGCAGCAAGAACTCATCAAAATCTGGATACATCTCTTTTAGGTAAATAAAACCTTGTCACTTTGGAAAACTGCAGGTACTGGATGAGTTTTTCCAAGGCCTGAGGGTGAGGCAGTTTCCCTCTCACCACTATGGGTGTGTTTTGGATACACGCAACCATTGCTGGTTCTGCCATTTTAGTTTTAAGTCCGTGCCTGATGTTTTTCTGAGGAACTGCAGCTCCTAGAAATGTCTGATTTGTTTTGTTTTCAAAGGTACAGAACTCTTACCATCACGTGCATAGGTGGATCACAAGTATCTGACCTGTCTGCATCAGGCTGAGAGAAAAGCCAAACCTTTTTTGTCACCAAGCCCTAGGACTTTTATCAAAGTAGACATATTTTTGGAGCAGTGGGGCTGAGAAAAGGTAATGCACAGGACCTGTGTAACCTGATGGAGGTCCCTATGGCAGGACATGGAAGTGGCTGATCTCTGTCATGAAGTTCAGGGAGCAGGGGCCAGAGGCTGGAATAAACTGGATGTGCCCTTGCTGCAACCTACCAGGGGTGCAAACCACAGCTGTCACTGGCAAAGAATAGGCTGGAGCCACAGTCACTGGGAAAAGGGGAACTTGCCTTTCAACAGGGTGTCTTCTCAAGGCACTGCACACAGTCACTAGCTTGCACTGAAAGCTGCAGCTCCAGACCATCTTCCATGCTAAGCAGTCTCTCTCCAGGACTTTAATGCCTAACTATTCTGATAATCATCTTTTAATTTTTTCCTGACTAACTACATCCATAACTTCTTCACTCTAGTAAAGTCTGCTTAATGCATGGCCACGTTGTAAAGTCAAGCTGCAGTTCCAACATGCCCAATCCTAAAGAAAGTATTTGTTCCAAAAAGATTAATTTCTCTAGAAAATTTGCTTTGATTTGCAAAACAGGGAACGTGTTCATTTAACTGCGACATCCCTTTGACAGGTCACTATTTCACCCTTTTGGTGCAGCAAAAGTTTGTTTTTAATAGGCTTATTGCTTTTTGGTCATTTGTTTCCAAAGGCCTCACTTCGGTGCTGCAGCTCTGATCTGGAGTACAGAAAATTAATTCTTTTCACAGTAGTCTATTCCTTTCACAAGTCCTCATTTTAAGTGTAGTTCAACTGTATTACAAATAACAGTATGTGGTCCTAGAGGGACTCCCAAGCCTCTAATTTAATACTGTACTGGAAGCCTTATAACGTCAGCGCTGCCAGATCGAGCTTTTCTCTTTCGAGCCCTCCTCTGTCCCAGGGGGACTCACGAGGACCCAGGCTGGCTGTTGTCAGCATGTGTGGATGCTGCTGGGGGTGTGTGTTCACTCTTCGGGCTTTGGATTTTTCAAGCTCTGAGCCTTGTTAATAGAAATGAATGTCCCAGAGTGAAAGCTTATCTCAAGAATCTGAGTGTAGGGGGGATTGAACTAGGTGACTTTTAAAGGTCCCTTCCCACCCAGATCATTTTATGACTCTGTAATAAATAGGAAAGAACTGTGTGTAAAAATAATCTGTCACTGCCAGGGTTTCATGGTGAGAGCCTCTGCTGTGAAGGCACCAAACCCCATGGAGATATCCTCAACTCCCTCTGCTGATGTGTGTGCAGTCCCTGGCAGATCACAGTGCCTCAGGAGAGGACACCTGAGTTTCCAAGGCCACCCTTGGGCATGGTTCTGTGTGTGCCATTTGCTTTCTGTCTACTCCTTCCTCCAGTGCTTTGAGAGAGTTTGAGGGGTAAAACCTTACAAATTGTGGTTTGGTCCCTGTAGAATGGATATTTAAATGGAAATAATAGTTCCACCAGTTATGATAGAAAACAATCCACATTTAGGAGTGGGGTTGAGGCCACCCAGCATTTCACAGTACTACTAAAATCCACTATTTTCTTCATCTGTAGGATAATTCAGAGCTTTGGAGAGCTTTTTCTTACATCCTCATTTTTTTGCAAAACTATTCCACCTTCACTTCCGAACTTCCTCCTCCTCCACCTCCTCTGGCTAATTCTCTCTGGGGAGGTTTCCTCCTCACTGCTGACAGATGATGACCTAGATCTTGTGCATCTTTTCTGGAGAAAGCAGCTGAGCTGATGCTCCTTATTCTCCTTGCTGTTTAAAGCTGTGCATGGTTCAGCAGAGCTCAAACACTTTGCCCTTGAGAGTAAATCTCAAATTCCAAGATGCATCTTTACCTCTGTGTTTCATGCTCTACAGACTAAGGTGCCTGTCAGGATTTCCTGTGAGCTGTGGGGATGGGTTGATACTTTCCACCTCACTTCTGCCTGCTGACAGGGCACTTACCATGAAATGCTGACTGGCTCAGTTTAAGTTTGCTGGTGTCATGTTGGTATCTCAATCCCTGTGAAATCAGAGACCTTGCTCCTTTTGCAGGACTGGATTCTGGGTGCACTTACAGTGAGCAGTGGTAGGACTTGCAGGCAGAAGTGATCTGGGTAGCCAAGATGGAGGGCAAGAAACAAAAATATTTTCCCTTTTCCATAGAGAATTTAGGGCAGAGAGTGGAGAGGAGCAGCCTTCCCTAGGGAGCTTGCTAGAAGCCCTAGCAATGACTTTGAGGCTGCTGTGGATGTTGGTGGCAGCACAAGAAGCACGTGTGGTGCTCCTGGGTGGAGACCTGTGACTCTTCCCTTGGCTGGGGATGAGTCGAAAATGGGATTTAATTGTCTGAACAGCACAGGTTACTTTTGAAACAACTATTTATTGTCATTTACTCGGCTGCTGTTTCTGCATTGTCAGCACTCAAGTCCTCAAACTTTTGACATGGGATGAGAACCTTTGTGTGGGGCTGGCAGGGTCCAGTGGGAGCACATGGAGCTGGAGGTGATGCCCGGTGAAAGAGGGAAAGGGCACAATTTCAGGATGTCATTTATAAATATGCTTCTAATTGTTACCTTGCTTTGAAAGACTTTGTGAAAGTGTGGACATATGGACTCCCTCAGCATTCAGTTGTTTTCAAGAGGCATATTGTGAGTGGGTGAGTGTTTGATAGGATGGAAATAAGGAAACCAGAATTTTCCCAAATGGTGAATCACTTCAGGTTCTCCCATTAACAGCAGGTCTCCCTCTCAAGGTGACTTTATTAATTGGGCCCTTTATCATCTCTTGCATCACAGAGGAAAGTGAAAGATATCAGCAACTGTGTGTGGCCCTGCAGACAGCTACCATCTGCAAAATCAAGCACTTTCCATCAAAAATTAATTAAATTAGCCCAGATTCCATAAGTAATACAACTAGATCTCCCTGGCACCTCCCAGGAGAAACATGCTCTAAGTCAAATGCACCCAGAGACCATATTTGGAAATGAAGCAATTATTACTTTAATTCAGTCATCAAATTAATTTTACAGAGGCAGGAAATGCCAGTCACTGGAGAAGGTGGCAGCAGAGTGTGGCTCTAACGGGAGCTGGAGTCCAGCCCGCTCGGGGTCCAACAGGACTGTGGTGGATGCAGCAAGAGGACGGACACACTGACCACAGTGTCTGACCACGGGTGGTGTCCAGACCACCCTGAGCCAGGAGCAGCCCATTAGTCTGTCCTCTCCTTGTTTTCCTGGAGTTTTTATTTCGTACAAGAGTGCTGAAGATACAGGACCGAGGGGCAGCTCCCTTGGCTGCCACAGCTGCTGCATCCCATGAGCTGCAGCAAGCACGGAGAGGTTAAGGCCAGGAAAAGGCCAGGGCTCCTCTTCGTGCCTCAGGCACTGAAGAGAAGCAGTCATGACACCTAAATTAGAGCCTGGTAGGACTGTAGTCAAACTACATCCTGAGCATTGCCATGAAGTGCCCTAAGTGGCCTGTCACATGCAGTTTGCTGGTTTGCTCATCCCCCGCCCTGGAGACCACTGTGTGCACACGGAGTTATTTGCAGCAGCAGGAATTTTCCCAGTAACCATACGCCTCCCTGCCTGCTGCAGAAAGCAAGCTGAGATGTGGAGATAGTTCCAGCAGAGGGTGTGATGAGGGTCCTTTAATCAGACAGTCCTTGGGAACTCTTTGATAGGGACAGAAAAACATGGATGCAAAACTTTTCCTTCTTGTTTTGTTTTTTTTTCCTGGATTGTTCTGCATCAGTCTTTTATAGGAGTTAGGACTAGGTTGAAGTATTTCTATTTCAGTGTCCATGTCAACTGCACTGCTTTCCTGAGAGGGTGCCTTTTCCAGGCTCTTTGGGAGTGCTTGTTTTATCTTGCACCAGTGGATGTGCTTGTTCCATCTACACTCAGCTTGTCCTAAACTTGATTGATTTCTTGAGTTCCTTTACCTGTTGATGGAGTGTCTCTATTTGATGCCTAAATTTTTCACAGTTGCTTTCCAAAAAGGTATTCTGTTTTCTGCCCAGCACATTTTAGCACTGGTATTAGATTCAAGTACTGGTTATATTCTATTTAGATCTTTCCACTGTTGATTTTTTTTCCCACACAAATGATTACCTTGACTGATATTCACTCTCCTTGTATTTAGGCCTCTATGCAGGTTTCTCTGTATGGTTTGGTTGGTGGGTTAACTGCTTGAAATATGACATTTGACAGTTGAGGGGTTTCTTTTTGCTGGTAAACATGGATACTTCAGGCAAAGTGACTTGAGATCTTGGGTTGACAGATGAAAATAAACTTCTCATTGTGATTTTTTAATTGGTTGAAGAAACTCAGCATTGTTGGCCTTTCTTCACTGTTTCATGCATTAAATAAAGTCCTAGACTCAGGCATGTAGTCAGAGTTGTGATACTTTAGTGTTTGAAACTTTGGGTTGGGTAACCTTTCTGGTCCAGCTTTGATCCAGACTGGAAGTGAAATGAGACAGGAGGGAGCCCTTGGAGGTGAATGCTGAGTGCTGTATGGGGGGAGTTTAGCCACCCACATGATTGCTATTAATTGTAATGATGGTTGTGAATCTACATTCTCGTGCATCAGGTTGCACAATCACCCCTTTGGTGCCATTAGAGCATCTCTTGAGCTTCCCTCTTCACTTTCTGCCATCAGCCAGAGCACCTGCCTCCCCTCCAGAGTCCCCCATGGGGTCCACTTCACCACTCTCCTCTGACAGGTCTCATTATCTGGGGCATTTCATCAGTATTTACCTCCAGAAGAAGATCTAAATAATGCTGCACAGTAACAAAAACTGGAAGGGACGGTGTAGAGTTGGCACCCAACACACAGAGCACTGCCCTGTCACCCTGTCATCCCTGTCACTCCCTCTCACCCTTCCCATGGGTCAGGCTCAGGGTGACCATTACAGCCAGATATCCTGTTCCACAGGGATGTGCTGAATCCAGAGCTTGGACCACAAGCACGATCCATTCTAGCATTTGAGTTTCTGTGCTGTTACAGGAATGTCCAATTTGGCTCTAGATGTGGTGAGAGATGGTCTACAGGAAACTGTGGTTGTGGGCAGGGACTTGGGCCTGGAGATCCCAAAGCTTCCTTCTGGCCATGCTGGGCTTCACAGCACTGGGGATGAACCATCCCTGGTGCAATCTGCAAATCCTGGTGGCACTCCACGGAGGGATCTGACCCCAGCTGCAGTTTCCTTGCCCACTTAAGCGTGTTTATTTAGCTTTACCAAAAAGGTGGTATGTGAAAATCGCTTTTAGTACCAGAAAAAGGAGTTTGCAATAAAACCTGTCTCCTTGGGTGCACTAATTCTATTTTACAAAGAAAGAACATATTGTTTTAATTAATCATATGAAAGCAAAATTAGCATGATTATGTGAAAGGTGCTGTAAATCATTCTGATCCACATCACTGAACAAAGAGCACTTAGTTATTCCAGAGTTGTTAAAGATTTTATCTACCCAAGTGAAAATTCAATTAGCACAAACCAGTCTCATATAAAACTAAGGATTCTGACTGCAGGAAAAACTTTGTGTGTGAATACTACCTTGTGCCAGTTTGATAGATTACTGTAATTAACTGTATCCCACGCAAGCTAAACAAAATTTACAGAAATGTTGCTGTACAAAAGGAATATCTTCTCTCTCGTTCTTGGCTAGAAATTTGAATAGTCTCCATGATATTGTTCTGATGATCCTGATCCATGTCAAAATAAATCAAAAAAAAAAAAGGTTCCAACAAATGCAGAGGGCTCTGACTCTTGTTGTTTGGGGTTTTCCCCCCCTCCTGCTTCATCAAAAACAGGCACTGCACTTACCATGTCTCAACTTGAATTCAATTAGTTAACCCAAGATGTTTCAATTAAGCAACTTGAATTCAATTAGTTAACCCAAGACATTAGTAGAGAGAGACAAACTAAGAAAGAAATGAGGTTGCCTAGAAAAAGAGCCATATTCCTATTCCTGGCCTTCCTGGGAGACTGGCAGAGTGCTAGAGGAACAGAAATGGAGGGCACGGCAAGTTATGCCAGAATGCATCATCCTAGTGTAAAAATAACTGTACAAATAAACATGTTTGTTCTTGGACGTGTCTTTCCTCACCTGTTAATTGTATTTGTCAGGCTTTGCCTGAGTTCTCCTCCTGCAAGGAAGAGCTGCTGGTCCCTGTGTGCAGTGACATATTGATACAGCTCCTGGGCTGAGGGTGGCTTTGGTGTCACTGTCACCCTTGTGGTGCTCTTAGTTTGTCCTGCAAAACACTTTATTAAGCAAACAGGAGAGACCTGTTCCAGTGGGAGTAGTCAGGCAGAGAGGAGCTGGCAGTTCTGTTTCAGTATTCCAGAGAGAATTTTATGACTTCTGTGTAGTCAGGGTTAAGCAGAATGTGTCCTGTCCCTTATCCAGGCATAACTCTATTTGGGGAGGATTATCATTATTATCCCCAAAGATTTGTTCAATAGTCTCCTGTGGACTGGACCATGTGTACTGAGGGAGGCAGCCCTTCAGGCTCTTGAATGTAATTACTGCATGTTCTTGTTGAAAATGTGGTTGTTCAAGATATGACCAGGTAGTGTCTGGTGTCTGTCCTTTGTCTCATCTTGGGCTGTCTTTCCCATGGAGAAATAGGAAAAAACCTTATAAAACTGTGCAATTTGAAGGAAGAAAAGGAGAATGAAAACCCCCTTCTCTTTGGATTCTTGGGTGTGAAATATGACTTGTCTCTTGTGTCAGTTGTTTGCCTTGATTGGATTTTTTGTGCAGTTCGAACTTCCTTTCAAATTTAAATAAATTGTCCCACTTTGGATCTGAAGATGGCTCTGTTGGCCAGAGTGGCACATATTGAGGGTCTTGGCCCTTGCAGCAGTAACACACCAGACTGTCTGACTTGTGGGATCTCTCTTGCTTTTTGGACTGAAAACAAAAAAAAAGGAATGTAAATAAGCCTTGAATTGTAAAATGGGCTGGTGCATGTCCCTGGACTCCTCACCCTGCAACTAAACCTTGTGGCAGATCTTGGCATGTTTGATAATCAGAAGAGTACCTGGATAAGATCTCTGTGTGCCATGCCCATTGCACTGATCATCCCTGTTTGATTCAGATGGGGGAAAAAAAATCCTTACAAATTGCAGAATTGCTGGCACTGCTTTCTGTAGCACCTGAGAGTGTCTTGGACATCTCCCAAACGTGTAATGGCCTGGTCTGATTCTACTTCTATTACAGCTCAAGCACTGGAAGTCCTGGGGTCAGATCCTCAGCCAGAATAAATGAGGATTGCTCTGATTGCAGTCAAAGATCTCTGCCAGGAGGCATCAGCAGAGGGGCTGCCTTCTTTTTTTTAAAGGAAAAAATGGGCAAATGGAATGGGTAGCAAAGAGAATACAAAGGTCTGTAGATATAGGCAAGGTAAGTGAAAGTGTGTCGGGGGGAGTGAAGGGGAGAAGATGGGAGCAAGCACTTGAGGCAGCTGTCATAGAATCATAAAATCATTTAGGCTGGAAGAGACCTTTAAGATCATCGAGTTCAACCTTGCTGTCAGTGCAGTTTAGATTACTTAAGTGGAAACATTTACCTGCAGCACAAGTGAAAGGTCTGTCTGTGCAGCTGAAGTTCTGTTTGAACTTGTTCCCACAGAGGTGAACAGGCAGGGAATTCCTTTTTCTACTTAAAAGAGAAAAAAACAAGTATAAACCCCCAGAAATGAGCATCCATCCTTCCGTGCTAGTGAGGGCATCACTGGGGTGGGACTGCTACACCCTCTGTACAAGCCCCTCCATCCCACGGCAGCTCTGCATCTCTTTCCAGAGCAAATCCCTCTTTCTCAGCAGGTCGTCTTCCCTGCCAGTTTAATTTCAATACAGTTGGATTTCAGGCTTCCTCCTCTTAATCTCCACTTATTTCTTTAAACAGAAATGGTCAACCATTTTGGGGCAAGGTGGATTAGTGGAAGCGTTGGCAGAGAGCAATCTCTGCGTGGGAAAACCCTCAGCGGGTTTCCTCCAGTGCCAGATTAGCTCGGCTGGCCCCTGCTGAGGGAGGAAATGGGTCATTGCTAATGTTGTTTAATTTTGCTTTTCTGAGATGGGCTGTGGCTGCCTTAGCTCTGGGTAGCTCAGCTCTATTGCGTTTGCCACTCACAAGCCTCTGTGCCTTTCAACAGCAGGATGGCAGTGGTGACACTTTTACAGGGCTGAAGTGGGTCAGTTGTGGGGTTTTTGCCCTCCCCAAATTTTGCACTGGTTTAAAGTCAATCATTCATTGGGTAATTTCTTCATCCTTTCCTCTTTGGCCCCCTTACACTTTCTTGGTCTGTTTGCTGACAGACCAAGTAACAGCAACTCATAATATTACAGCTGTCAGCTTGTGGAGTTTATTTGCCTAGTCACTTTTTGTTTTGCAAAATTAATTAGATAAGGATCGATTTAAGTGACTGTGGAAGTCGGCGATGAAACATTACGTTCTCATTAGCTGGAATAATTCAGTTGCTCTGCTGTAATCTGCAGAATCTCCACAGACTCAACAAGACCGATGTGAGTGAGAGGAGGGGAAGTTTTGCAGCGACCTCTTGCCAGGGGGTGGTGGTGGGATGGTTCATTGCCATCAATATCCCTCCTTTGGAAAGGGCATCCTTCCTGGTCAGAGCCACGAAGCGTGACTGGGAGGCTGCTCCTGTTTTTCAGGAGCAGAGTCAGCACTTCTGGTGCATCTCCAAGGCATTTGGCTGTCCTCCCCTTCCCACTGCTAAAGGCTTCCCTTTCCCACCCTGTCGCTGTACATTTCCCTCTCGGAAAGGCAAAAATTATTTCTTCTTTTACAAATAGAGAAGAATAGAGAGGAAAGGGAAGAGAAGGGAGAGAAGACCAAGACAGACAGAAATCTGTGTAGCAAGTGGGATGGAGTCTTCTTTTTGGGCTGTTGTGTCCAAGCATGTGTGATTTGAGCACTTAGAGTTGCTTTTTGTCATCGTGAATGGTACCATGATAAAAAATAATAAGGCTTTCCATTGGCATGTATAAAGAGCCAAATTTTATATCAGAGTAAAATAGGATGTCAATGTTGTCCTAGAGTTAATAGCCTAAAAAAGTAGATTTTTGGGGACCCTCATTTTAGAATTCATGCTTCCATGTGCAAATGGCTGTCATGGAGGCTAAATGGAAATCTTCCACATAGTAGGATGGAGCTCTGCTCCTGCAGAGTGGATGAGCTGTCAGGAATGTTGAGCTGCAGCCTGTGAGCAGAAGGGTGGTGGAATTCCTGGGAGACAAACAGCTGGAGCTGCACTGACGTACGGCTGGGGCACGGATCTGGGGCTGGATGAGTCCCTTCTATAAATAATTGCTGAGGAATACAGCACTCGGGATGCAAAGGACAGAAAACAATGCCAAGGACAAAAATGCACAACTAGGGAATACTCTGAGAGACTGGAATGAATCATAGAGTGAAAAACAAACCAGACCAGGGAAAGGCTCTGGGGTTGTAGCAAATAATGATGCACCTCTGCTGTAAAGAGCCTCGAATGAAAGGCACTTGGTGAAAGTGCTTTATAGGCTGTACACCAGGTTGAATTCCCACTGAGGCCAATGGAATTGCTCCCATTTATTTTTTTTAATGAGTTGATTTGGGCCTCAATGGCCATGTTTTGATCCCCTGTGCTTTGTGGATGTTTTCTTACTCTACTGGACAAATATATCAGTTGGTTTCAGCTGGGCTGTTTGAGCACCAGGACTGCATTAATTGTGAGTTAGGTTACTCCTGTTGTTGTTTAGGATCATGAGCTGTCATGGGACCAAGAACCCCTTTGCCTACCAGAGCTTTGAAAAGCATTTCTGCTCTGGACACAGATAATGTTTTGGTGCTGGCAGGGCTGTAGTACCTTAAGGAAAGAGAGAGAGCTAGAAAACAGAATTTATCTGCAGCTGTGGGGAGAACTTGGCAGATTTTTTTAGCTGAGAAATCAAGATTGGTGGTGGGAGCTTTTCATATCAAGGCTACCTAAACTTTTTCTTCAAACCAGCATAAGAAATTCACCTGGATTAGATGCATGACCTAAGTAAAATTAATTCCTTAATCTGCTAATGATTACAAGCAATTAGCTTGTCAGATATTTGTAGCTGACCCAAAAATATTTATTTTTTTAGACTTGAAATGGAAAAGACCATTTTGCCCTTATGTCTTTAAAACTGCCAGGCATTCAGCTGACAGCAGCAGGAACCTGAGGAGCAGAATGCCCTTAGTGGAGGCCACACAGGGGTCAGGTTCAGATCCCCACCTCCAAAGCTCTGCTGGATCTTTAACTCTTGCAATATTCCCTCCCAGACCTTCTGGTTAGGGTAGTGCCAGGACACAGACACCTCTTTCCTTTTTCCTTCTTTCCCTTTAAATCACTAACCCCAGCTATCTCTGTTTATTTTAAAGTTTACTATGACCAGGTATCACATAATTGCAGATCTGAGTGTAAATTGGGAAAGGCACCTGGGGCTCGAGTTTTATCGTCAATAAATCATCAGGAGACTCTGGGAGCTGCAGCAGGGTCAGGTGTACCTGTGAGCCAAAGGGGTAGGATGCTGTAAGTGCAGTGAAGCAGGAGAGTGGAGAAAAAAGAACTAATTAATGCTTATTGAATAAAACTATTCTGCTCTTTATCTGTGGGAATTAGATTTAGGAAGAATTAGATTTAGAAGAGGCTCGAGCAAGCTGATTCAGTGACATGGATTTTGGTGTAGCACTGAGGCCAGTGTTGTTTGCAGAAGCAGACACCAAGGTCGTGTCTTTGAACTACACATGTTTTTGATGGGAATAAAAATGAAAGACGTTCGTGGTGCCTTTGAACTGGTATCAAAAACAAGAACTGGAGGTCACAAAGTGACAGTGAAGGAATGGATGCACCCGAAATATTCGTGACAAAAGTTTCTTCAGCTGGGTAGAGCTTGGTACTGCACAAGAAATCGGCTGCATAAAAATACCCTGCAAGAAAAGGCTGGAAGGGAGCAGAATGGGTCTGCTTTGGGAAAACAGTGCTGCAGCCTGTAAATCAAATTGTTTGGAGTGATGGCTGGGCCAGTGTCTCAACAGTCTGCTGTGGAGAGCAGCAGCAGCCAGGCACCAAAAGAGGACCTGGGTCCAGAAGGGTACCTGCACACCTTGGCAGGGACAGATGCTCCTCTCCCCTGCAGCTGGTTCAGTACAAAGGACTGGTGAGGTGAGAGGGACAATGGGAGTTACACAAGAAGTTTAGTGCTGGTTTCTATTTTCCCCCAGCTCTTTTGCAGCTTTTCCTGGAGGTTTCACTCCTGCAGATATCTTGGGTCCCTGCAGTACAGCTGCTGCTTGATACAGCAGCATCCCTCTGTGCTGTGACATGGTGGGCATGTCCAGCTGCATGGGGAAGGACAAGTGTCCCCAGCACAGCCACGCCACCAGCAGGGCTCCTTCCAGGTGGTTTCTTGTTTATTGGTGAGTGTTCCATGCCTGCAGCACTGGAGCTGGAGCCAAGAGTCTCTCTGAGACAGAGGCACCACAAGGAGGGTGTTTGAGCTGGGGAAGGCTGAGACATGTCTTGAAATGGAGTATAACAGTCAAGTGTCTAAAATGCCCCACAGTTTTTTCCTCAAGGCTGCAACAGCACCCTGCTGAGATCCCTGACTCACTGCTCCAGCTCTTCCTACCCCGTATGTTACAACTCAGCTGAAGCAGAGCCCCTTGGAACTCAGCTGAGCTTAAGGTAAAAAGTTTGCCTTGGCTGCCTGCATATCTGTTGCTGGTTTATTCCCACTCACTGACCTTTCCTGGCTGCTTCCTCACCCTTCCCTGTGATGTCTTCCTCCTGTCTGTGATTGTGTCAGCCTTATCCATCCACCCAAGGAGGAGTGTCCTTAGGAAGCGCTGTCACTCCTGATGATTGACAAAAGGAAGGGCATTTGTCCTTTTGTCTATCAGTGTGATAAGCAAATCCAGTGCCAGTCATTTGCATGCAGGGAGGATGGTTTCATTAAGAATTTCATTAAGATGGTAATGTTTAATGTTTCCTGGAAAAAATGAGTTTTTAGGTTGTTCAATTATATAATTAAAGTCAGAGAATTAGGGAAGATTGCAAGCTGCTTGCATAATGTGGGCAAGTTTAATGGTAAAACTTGTAAATAAGTTCAAAGGAAATGAGCTTTCTTTATGTTACTTGCCTTCAATGGAGTTTGTCTCCTGCAAGGGTGAGGGATACGGAGAAGGGCAGAGGGGGACTTAACAGGCTCTGACAGAGGGATGTATTAACAGGCAGATGCCAGTTTTCTCTTGAGTTTGAGCAACAGGAGATGGGTCACCTGGTAAAATGCAGAAAGTGCTGCCAGGCTGGACCAGGCTGCTCCGTGAGCTGTGCCAAGGCTGGGACTTCAGAGTATTTCTACTTTATTTGGCACAGCACTGGGTTCCAATGGCTTTGGCCTGGTGTTTTGCAAGGTTGTTTTCTCCCCTGTGCTGTTATATCTCTGTCCCCACATGAGTGGGGTTGAGATGCTGCGTGCAGGTCGTGCTAGACCTGGCTGCCTGCTCCGTGTGTGGTTTCCCAGAGCACAAGAAGATCTGGACCTGGATTTGTGCCCAAATGGCTCATGAGACTCCCTGACTCCTGTTCTGCACCAAACCCACTGCTCTGCACCTGGGGATCTCCCGGGGAGCTGCTGTGCTCCCGCCTGCTGAGGGTTACCAGCTGCACGTAGTTACTCCAGAAGATCTCCAGATCTTTTCAAAGCGTCCCTCAAATCTCAGTCCAGAAAAGTGACATATAAAGGAAATTTATTAGGGAGAATTCCCAGCAGAAGCTCAAGCAGTATAACACCTTAAAAAGAAAATGGTGACCTGACAGAGCTGCAACAGCATCATGTATTATGTGCCTCTCCTTTAGTACCTTATATAGCTTATTTTAAGGAAATGACCATTTTGGATGCACCATTATTCTTCATAAGGAAGATCTATATTTGAGTGATTTGAGAACGGCAACTCTTCCCTCCTTGCTTATTTTTCCAGTTTTTTACAGTGTTCCAATTTATTTCATTGCAGGTTTTTATTTTGTTTAATTTTTGACTTTTGAATTCTGTCCAGCATATTAATAGTCAATATGGAAAATAATTTATATTAATTCTTTTATCAAGTACTCTTTTACTCATTCAGCTCATGAAATATCCACAAAAAATTCCTTTAATTTCTTAAATCCCATCGTTTTCCCCCCCCAGTCAAAATGTCTTTTGCAACCATTCATTGGGTTGCGAGATGGTTTAGATCATTTCTTTTGGATGGTGGTGATGCTGCGTTTTTGGACACAGGACCAGGCTGTGTATTCTCCCATGCTAATAATCTGGTCTTGGTGGCAGAGTCCCTTTAACCCCTGAGTGAGCTTTTGCCTCAATGTCTGTTACATGTTCTTGCAGATGAACACTTTTGATTGTTTTTTTTTCCTTTCCCTGCAACTTCTGTGGATTCAGCAAATCTTGTCAGCACATTGACAAGAATGATGCATAGGTCTTTCATTATTATTTATCTGCAATGTTTTATGAATCAATGAATCCCATATTTACCTTCTGCCTGATAAATACTTGGCTGCAGGGAGAAATGTACCCACCTGGTCATTAGTAGTCAAAGAGTGGTGCGTCCTAGGAGAATACTGCTGGGTCAATAAAATTGTATCTAGGCATTATGCTGGACAAAAGGGGATTACTGGGGTATTGAATGGGAGGTGAGTGATTATTGATTGAAGTATTTGTGTTTTGAAATAGCTCTGAATAAAAACATACCTCACATGTTGTCACTTGCCAAACTTTTGGTTTTTCTCGGTGCTAATGGAAGCAGTCTTTGTGTGCTGCTCATTAATAATGATGTTATTCACCTGCTCAGTGGTGGAGCCTGCCCTGTACAGTGTTTCAGACTTGATTTGTGGTTCTGAGTTGTTGCCAGTGGAACTGTGAATATTGGGACTCAGAAGGTCCAAGAGGCTCCATGTGGATTTGCCCCTGACCCGTGGGTCCAGCCAGGGCCAGCCCTTGCCCCACGGCTCAGTCTGGCAATCACACAGTGGTCTGGAGCAAATCCCTGCTGTAGCACAACTCTCCATTTAACATTTCCGTATTTCCTGTCATCAGAGCATTGAGAAGAATGGGAATGTATTTTGCTTCCCGAATCCCCTGGAGGGATCGGATTTCTTACTGCAAAGTAGTTAAGAATGCTGCATAGATGGGGAAGATTGATGAGCAGTAAGTAAAATATTTGAAGATGTGTGTAAGACAAGCTTTGCATGGTATCCATTTATCATCTTCAGCAGATTTCATCTCCAAGCCGAGTTCAGGCTTCTAAAGGAGAAAACGAGAGCCTCTGCTCTTGGAACTGCAGCTTTAGAGAACTTCAAGGAGCAGCAGCCCCTGCAGAACGTGTCTATCTGAGGATCTTTATTGCACTGTTACTTGCTCCACATTTATTGCTGCAAAGGCTTGGTTGCTGCTGATGGCAAGAGGGGCACAATCAGACATTTCAACAGTGTAATTACTCTGGTGTGGCGACAACAAAGTTGTTCCAAGGTCATGTTGTCACATCAGAGCAGGCTGTTTCCTGCATCTCATTTTTATGCCCACACACAAAGAGACACTTTTCTGGCTGATATTTATAGAGAAGTCCTACAGTCATTTTAATTATGCACAACATACTGATGCCTGCTTCACTGATCATAATTGCAGCTCTGACCTGTTTTATTTTGTGATTTAGATGCTTTCTTTTAAGCATAGCTCTGGGGTATGATTTACAGCAGCAGGTACTGGAAGTGAGGAGACAGCCATTGATAACGCAGCTTTGGCTGGTGGAGGCTGAGACGAACTGGGGGCTGTCACTGAAGGGCTCCTGCGTGTTCTTGAGCAGTCTTGCCATGTCTTAAACCCCTAGAAGGGAAGAGACCAGGTGTTTGAAACCAGGCCTGTCCCATTCTGCCCAGAAGACTTGTCTTGTCCATCCCCTCTTTTTGTTCCCCTCTTAGCACTTTCCAGCATGAAAAGTTCATAGCCAAAATCGTCACACTTTGTCTATTCCTTCTGAAAGGGATTTTATTTCCCATCTGAATGACTGGTCATGCAAGGGCAAGTCCAGGAGCAAGGTGAATGCCCTACCACAGGCAGCCTCCTGCATGGTGGTGTCCAAAAAAACCATCCCAGCACTACTGCAGTGCCCTTTCCTTTGTCGCATTAAAGTTGCACTAAGCAGAGAAATCCTTTTCTTGTAAAACAAGGAAATGTAGGAACGTGGCATCTCACGAGCAGCAGTGCTGCCAGTCTGCATGTTGTAACAACAGCACCTCCAGGGAGTGTCTGGGGAGACTTAATTTTTTAAATCCCTTGTCATGTTGTTATGCCACGCGCTTGTTTACCAGCAGAGGTGTCAGAAGACAAGTTCCACGGGGCCTCTGCGGTTCTGGGCAACAAAACACTTGTCTCCTAATGCTTTTAAGTGGTTCCCCAGGGCAGGAAAGATGTGAGTGTTTGGGAGAGAAGATGACCCATTTTCATCTTTCAGAAGTCTTCCTGAGATGGAAGCTTTGCTAGGAGAGATTTCTGCTGATGGAGGAAACACAGGATGCAACAAGCCTTTGGAGAGTTGTCTTTCCATGAAGTGCCAGTTGCAGAGCCCCATTTTGATCCCTTTAGCCCCATTAATAGGTCAGGGCTTGCATCTGTCCTACCACATCCAAATCCATTTAACCAGAATATCAGTACATGAACCTGCTGCACACAGACCTTGTGGTGGATCTCATGAGCTGAGTCTGGAATCATGAACCCTAAAATTGAGTAATCCCATGACCTGGGCTCTAAATAAGACCATTCTGGCTGCAGCAAAGGCTTGGGGTATTCCACAGGGTGGAAGGATCCTGGTTGCTGAGTCAATGAACTACACCAGGCACCTCCTGTCACCTGGCAGGTACAGAGTAGGGATTGGTCCCTGTGTCAGCTGAGGGAACTGGGAGCAGTTTGGCTCTTGCTATGCATATCCTTTTTAAAAACAAATTTAACATTTCCCCTGAATTCTTCACTTTGTCTAAAAACAACTGGCGGTGATGGTGGTTGGATGGACTGGAGAGCCACATCCACAAATGCCAGACAGAAATTTAATCAAGAATCAGTGATCAGGAAGGTGACTTGCTGCTTTGCTGTGCTTCTCCCCTGGAGTCAGTCTCACTCTATTCCCCTCCAAGGATGAAGTTTGCCTTTTTTTGGTGTGGCTTTCTGTGGTATTTTAAAGAAACATGACACGGCATAACTCTTGTAGGAGAATATTGTGTGTTCCATTATGTGACACTTTAATGGCTGTGGGACTGTGCAGCACAGGGCACCCAGCAGCCTGCTGGAATGGACTATGGTTTTTCTCACCTCCAGGGTACTGGTTTGTAGTGCAGTTATCTGCTCTGGAATGGGCTTAATGCCACTTGCTGAATCTAGTTTGGAGAAGAAGCCATAGTAGGAGAGGAAATGTTGAGATGTACTTCAGCTGGGTTGTTGTTTTGTTTGCTTTTTATATTTTTATTTTTCTGTGGGTAAAATAAATGCAGGAAGTGTTGGCCTTATTCTGTAGCATTTGCAGGCTATTTCTGCTAATTTTTTTTAGCAGAAGCTGCAACAAAAATTCCTCTTGTCTCAGTGTATCTCAGCAATGCACGTTCAGCCCAGGTTCATTGCACTGGCGTGAGAGAGCTGGGAGCAGCCATTCACTGCGTGCTGACCCGAGGTGTGAAATTCATTTTATCTAAGTGACTGAGTTGCTGTGATTGTTTCTTATTGTGTGAGTAAACAGAACGGGAATCCTCTGTGTCCCCTCACCTTCTCTAGTTGCATCACATCATCTGCTTGTCAGAAGCTGTAAACTTGTACAGGGATTTCAGAGTGGTGTGGGGTTTGTTTGTTTGGGTTTGGGGGTGTTTTGTTTGTTTATATTTGTTTTCATTAAAAAAAAAAAAAGAAACCGCAAAAAGGGAAAGGGGATCCTGCCTGTTTCAGAGCTTAAACCTACCCCACTGAGCATGGTGTAACTGCATTGTTTCTGGGTGGATCTCTGGATCACGTAGGAGGTGCAGGCTGTGCCTCTCTGTCCTTGCTGGGTGCTCATTTCAGATGATTTCTCTGCTGGGTGCTCATAGCACCTCTAGAGCACAGCTGGTGAAAATAAATGAGATGAGATGGATTATGTAGGTAGTGAGTGATAATCTATGCTGAGAAGCTAATGCCTGAAAGTTTTTTTGTTGTTTGTGTTTGTAACTCGGTATCCAATGTGTCCCTGCTTTCTTGCTTGAGTCAAGTGGAAGTTGTTTGGAAGTTACAAGTCAAATGGATTGAGGTACTTGGCTCATTTAATGCTAAACCCCTTGATTTCCCTTTGCTTTCTGTCCTTACAAGCTCAAGGTGTCAGTGAGTGATTTCTTCTGTCCTTCTGCATGATGGAAAGAAGTCTGACAGTGTGGATAGATGTCACTTGCTATCAGGTGCAGATATGAAATGGTCAAGAAAAACATAATGAAATCTTAATTTCCCTTGCTGTCTCCTGAAGCTGGGAGGATGCTTTATTTTGATGTGTGCTTCCTTCTTTTACCAAAAAGCATTTCTCCTTCACTCTTAACCTTTGGTATTAGCAGGTCAAATGAGGTTGGCAGAGGACGAGCAGAAAGCAACCTCTGAACCCTGGGGCTCCCCCACAGCATGAGCACCACAGACCTGTGCTGGGTGAAGCAGTGCTCTCCTGCCACAGGCTCCAGCTTGGTCCTGACTCAAATTCATGTGGACGCTGGGTTTTGTAAGCATAAAGCTTTCTGGGATCTGCCTCCCTCACTTAGAAGTTGCAGCTTTCACGCTGGCACATAGTTATCGGAAATCACCAGAACGCTGCCTGTTTGCATGTCATTAAAACCATTGTTGTCAGCCTTCGAATTCCAGAGCACAGCAATACGCTGACAGCAAAGACTGAGGAGAGTGGTAACGACATCAGCAGGACAAGCATGGGAGCTGTGAGGGGTTGTGTTTGCCCCGAGAGAGCCTTCCCCAGCGAGCAGCAATTGCACGGCTCACCTTCCCGTTCCGAGCCGGCAGTAATGCACCATCAGCGCAAAGCCAGGAGCTGTTTATTGATTATTACACCCCGTCATTAACCGGCACATGCTGAACAGAGGCATTCAAGTAGAGAGTGAAAATCTGGCTTTCGACTCCTGGGACTGATTTTCCAGGGAGGTGAAAGCAAACCTGTGACAGTCAACAAATTGGGAAATTCCTGATGTGTCACACATCACCGCCAGCCTGTGGAGCAGCTCAGGAGGATCTGATGCAGAAATATGAGCCATTAACAGACCTCATATGTTGTCCATGTTCTCATGGATGGGCCAGGGTGTAAAATTAGCCAGGCAGTGCAACAGACTGCAAGCCTGGCACTTTGGGAAAGTTCACCTTCCAGAAGTGCCCAGGATGGGGTGATGTTGCTTTGAATGTGCTGCCTTTCTGTTTCAGCAGCTACTGGCCCAAAACAGCTGGGGCAGTGACAATGTGGCCTTGCCAGCTCAAAAGGGGGAGGTGAACTTGTAGGCAGGCAGAGGAACAGGACTGGTTTTTTTTTCTGGAAATATGAGTGGCATACTAAATATTGAATCCTTCAGTAGTGGTGCCAGGGTTTGTAGCTTCATCCTCTTGTTCTTCAAGCCAGGTCCTTGGGTTTTGGGAGTGTGCTGCTGAGGCTGTCACCAGTTCTTCTCTGCTCATCACCTGAAGCCACCTTGTGCTGTAATCGGTGAGAAAACGTGCCAGAACCAACATGTGTTAGAGCAGCTCACTAATTTTTATCAGACAATAAATATTTTCATTTATTCTCTGTTGCAGAAGAGGCCTTGGTTACTCTTTGGGAAAATTGAACAGAGATAATAGTTTTCTGCTAATGCTGCTCTTCTATCTTGCTTACTCAGAGCTGACCCCGTCTCTGTGGTGGGGGACCAGCCTGTCCACTGAACGTGTCAGTGCCAAAGCAAACCGTGTAAATCTAAGGATATTACACTCTGCTCTCAAAGACGGAGAAAACATTTGTAATACTCTGGCTTATCACTAAGCTGCCCAGTCATGAAAGAAGCAGCAAGCTGGTGCATTCAAATAATAGTGTAAAAAATAACAGAGGAAGAGAAAAATGTTTTAAGAAGTCCCACTGTGGCGTTAGATTTTCCTGTCAAAAAGACCAATGTTTTGGCTGGGTCAGCATGATTGCAACAGCATCTCCGAGATGTGGTTTGATGCAATATTTGTGGAGGTATTGTTTGCTAAATTTACTTTAGTTTTTCCCTACTGATCTCATTCCCCATTCCACAGTTACACTGAAAAAATAGGCATTATACACACTCTAAATTATTAAGTTTTTCTTTATGGCGACTACCCACTGATGAGCTTTAGTAACAGTTATCTTCCTCCCAAAGTACCGGACTGCACAGCAGGAGATTAAATTGGTTTTGTGACTTTGCAACCAACTTTCTTTCTAACCTTGGGTGAACCTTTTGATCACAATTATATCTCAGCGCGCCATTGTTATTAAACCTAATGATACTTAAACATGGAATTTAAAACAAATGTTGTGATATTAACGGGTACTCTGACATAAGCCTGCCTCTTGTTTTTTCAGGAAATCTCAACTCAGGGCTTTCTCTGAGCTTGGGTACAGCTGACCTTTTGTACGGCCAAGGCCTGCAGGACATGTGCAATTTATGGGGCTCAGGGAACCCAAGGCAGCACCTCTGCTTGGAGTGCACACCACAGCTCCTGCAGCATCGGTGCAGTTGGGCTGTGCAGGGTATCTGGGGAGATCTAGGGGCACCCTGTTGTGGGCTGCTTTGGTTCACATCCGCCTGGGGCTGTGGGCATGGCCTGGGAGCTGCTCCCTGTCACACCAGGCGCGGTGTGCTCCTGCCCAGGGTTGGGCAGTTGGTGGTGTGTAAGAATTAAAGCCTCATGCTGAGCATGGCTCTCAGCCAAGGTGATTTTGCAATTGTCTGTATTACCTCTATTGATGGTTTTAGTGTCTTTAGCCTGATTGAATTGGTGTCTTGTGCCAACAGAAAAAGTGAAAATACCTCTAGTGTGCCCAGCGTGTTTGATGTGGAATTCCCAAAGAAAGGAAATCATTGCTGCATCTCTGATCTCTCTTATCTTTGGCCATTTCTGTCTCTTTGGTAGAGCAGTATCCAGATAAAGCTGTCTAATTGCTTGGGAAATCTCCTTTCCAGGCCCTCCCCGAGTCAGCCAACACATTTCCCTGGACATGCTGTTGATAATGAGTGCAAGGTGTAGCCCCAGGGATATCCTCTTGCTCCACCTCTGTGTTTTGCTCAGTTTCTCTTTCAGGAGAGGACCGAAGGTCATGAGGGGAGTTCCCAGAAATGATCCATCAGCATAGTGGATCCTGTCGTTTCCTCCCCATCACTCACTGGAAGGGGACACTGCATTCTAGATATTGGACTTAATTGCTTTCTGAATGACAACACATTAGGTTTAATTACCCATAAAATTGAAGTACAGAGACTTTGGGTCCAAAATAATTTTCCAGCTCAGTAATCTATATGTGCCCAACCTCTCGGCATGGTGTCCTGTATTTCCAAAGGCGTTTCAGGGTGCAGTGGCTACATGTGTGTCCATCAAAACACTTTTACCTGGAAAGACTCCTTTTGTATGTGGCATTTTTGTGATTGCAATCAAAAAGCAAGACTCTGGCTGAAGCAAGTCTGCAACTGAAATAACCTCTAGGATTGCTAAGTAGATGTGAAATTCTCCCAGGTCAGAACTGTAGTGTTGCCTTTTATCTTTTAGCTGATTGCTCTTGTAAAAAGTTACACTGGGAAAAACTAAACCAAATAAAATAGATGACATGCATCCTCTTTTAACTCCATTGATATTAAAAGAAATAAGACAGATCAAATGCAGAGGAAATAGCTACAGAGAAACTTTAATCTGCCCATGAAATCTCGTAAAATTAAAAGAGAAAGTTGTTCTTGCTCCTATATTGAAGTGAATAGAAACAAGATTAAAAGAGACAACCTTAAAAATTCTCTTTCTTTCTGTTTCTGTTTGGTTTCCGCCCTTCCTGATTCCAGCTATTGGGTTCTCCTGACCAGGGTCTGTCTGGACAGTGCTTGGGCACCTTCAGCTGCATGCGGTGTCTCAGGTTTTCGTGTTGTCTTCTGCTGGGGCTGCATGGGGAATTGAATTGGGCAACACTTAAATTGCTTTGAAGTGTGGCAGAGATGAGGATTGGCAGAATGAAAACAGGGCCATTCTGCCATTGCTTTGGTGTTTTTTGTGGGTTTTCTTCTTTTCTTTTTTCCTTTTCTGCACACAGCTCTCGTGTATTCGTAGGAACCCATTACCAGAACCCCCCTGCACATCTCAAAGATTTCAGGAAGGGAACATTGTTCTTTTTGTGAATAATATCTGGAATTAAACAGCTAGTATTAGAAGCATTAAGTCTTTAGGAGATTACTCCCTCACACATTGGGATATTCTTTTTCAGGGGGAAAAATTGCTAAATGGTGAGAGTTCTGGGCCAGTGTCTATGCACAGGCCACAGCACTGGGAGCCTGTAGCACTGAATCTTGCACCTTCAGCTACTCCCCGTGGAATAATTCCTCCTTCATCTGGAAGGAAAATAGTAAATTTTAGTTCTATCCTGTGTCGCTGTGACTCGGTTCCCATTTCTTCCCAGTCTGTGGGAAGAAGACACAGCAGAGTCTGTTATTCATGTTGGCCCCGAGTTCAAGGAATTAAACAAGAGGGGGGTACAGGTTAGGTGAGCTCAAGCACGAGCACATATTAATTACCTCTATTTCCATGGTGGCTGGCTGGGATTCTCCTTGCAGTGAGTCGCAGCTCTGCTTGTGCCTGCTCTGTATCTCAGAACCATCCTGAGATTTCCTGTTGCTTTCCCTATAAATCATTTTTTGTCGAACAAGCTGCATACCTCACTGAGCAAAAGCCGAACATTCCCTCCTTTATCTGGAGTATATATTATTCTGCTAATGCTCATATGGCTACTTTTTATTTTTTTCAAGGTCATTAGTCACTTGCCACGATGGTAAAATGTGATGAACAGCCCCATAAAAAGTTCAATGAAATGAATAACTAGCTTTAAACCATTTTATGAAAAAAAAAAAAGGCAGCAGTAAACCAGGCAGTGTGTTTCATGTAGATGAGTTTTCTATGATTAACCTTGCAAGGCTGAAATTCATTCTTGTGCTTTGATTTTTAGGTACCCTTATGAAGTTACTCTAATGATCAAGAATTTCCTTTATTATTTTCCTGTATTCTTTATCTTCTCGGATAAGACGTGTGGCAACAGGAATTTCCCTGCCTGTGAGAAATAATGCTATTCCTTGTGTGTATTTATTTTTAGTAATTCCAGAGCTTTCCCCCATAAGCCACAGAGTAGATGAGTAATGAACTGGTTTCACTTGGAGCTGTTCTACTCAATACAGAACATGCTGTGACAAAGTAATAAATTCACCACAAAAAGGGTTTATCATAGTAGTGGGTATCCTGATATAGTGAGAAGCTGGTTCTTCAGGGGGAAGGATGCTATAAAGATATCAACTCTGATGTTTGTATTTACTTCTTCAGGTGAATAAGTAAATAAATCAGATGAAATTGGTGTAAGAAAATAAATAAATTATAGTGGCCTTCAGGCTGAGTTGAGAGAATGACCTGTGCCATAGTCCAGGCAAATGATCCAACACTTTGCTGTGAACACATCAATCTTCTCTTGTAGGACACAAAGGATTAAAGACTCATCAGTGGTGTTATCTAATTTAGAGGTGTCCGGTGAGACCTGAGGAGGGTTAGTAAGTTGCCCTGAGGTCGGTTTTTTTTCTGGGTAAAACATTGTGCTTATGAACAGAAATGGAAGTGGGTATGACTTTTTTTCCTTGCTGAATTTGAAGGGTTTCAGTTTTCAGTGTTTTCATTTCTGGCAAATTTTTGTTTCTTTAACTGCTTCAATGCACACAAAGGTGAGATTTGTCCTTCTGGGAAGCTCAGCACAAGTACATTAATCTGTTTGAATCCCAAGGGCTCACTGAGGGAAGTCTTGTATAGATCTTGGTTCACCTTTGAATAGGAGTGAATTTTTGTTACAACCATAAATGAGTAGCAATTTCAGTGTTGCCTTTTTATTTTTCCCCCATTTTTTCCTTATGATTATATTCTAAATCTTATGGTATTTCACTTCATAAATAAAGCGCTTCAAAAAGGTCTTTAAAAAGAGCAGGCTTTTGCATTGAAAAATTTTCTTTCTATCCTTCAATTAGAGAGTCTCCCAAATAACTGAAAGCCAAGGTAACAAGCAGAACTAAGTTTTTTCTTGTCATGCCTTGCCACTGTAACTTCTGGAATATGGCAGATTCAGGTTTTTTGACAGTTAGTTGGTGGCAACTTCTGTAAGACTTTGCATTCCTCCCAGTTAGTGCCCTGTGCAAAGGTCAAAAGGCATCTAAGCAACTTGTGGTGTCTTGGTGGACTACCAGATGGCAGCAGATTTGGGAGACACCTTCTGTCACTTGTATCCTGGTCCCTGGGGTGACAGTGCAGCTGCAGAGGTGACTTACCCAGAGCTGGAGAGTGGGCTGGGGATGCCCAGAGCGATCACTCTGGGCCAGGCACCATCTCCTTTGAGTCCTGCTACTCAAAACACTATGCACACGAGAGTGTAGCCCCACAAATAAATGAGGGATAGATCCCCTCATTCCATGAAGTCAATGTGCTAAACCAGCAATATTTTGGAGGTGACTGCTCCCAGTTTTGGAGTGCTTGATGCTGACTGGGGCCAAAACAAGCTGCTCTGTGGGCAGACCCGGTGAAGAAATGCCTCTGTTTGTTTCTCCTGGGGCTAGAAGTGGCTTGAGTTTCCTGAGGATGGCTTCTTGTTGTCAAATTATCAGTTATTATAGTGTTATTGAAATGCTAGACTGAATATCTCAAGTGCCACTTGAGTTGTAGCAGCAGATTTGTTGGCGAGCGGTGGAGACAGCGAGAGAACACAATGCTCGCCCAGGGAGAGGTTGAAGCTGTCACTCCCCTCTTTAATGGAGACAGGAAAGGTAATTAACAGCCAGCGTTGTGTACAGATTCCTATTTCATGGGGAAGATGACTCATTTTGGCTCTGAGCAAGCATAAGAATGAAATTAAAGCAACGCCTGGTGCCATGCCAGTGACTTTGGCATTTTAAAAATATCTCCCCTCTGTGTCCCAACACAAGCTCACTATATTTTCAAAATCAGTATGTACTTTGTGGGAACAGGGGTTTCCAGGCTCTCTCTGTAGGTGAAATATAGCTTTTATTTTCCTACTTGCATCCAAATTCATTCATTTAGTAACCTCACTGTGCATTAGCTGTGTGGTTTTTATGTGCATCAACCTGTTTCCATAGAGTATTTAAAGTGTACTAGCTCAAGGTTCGATTTATTGGGGCAGTCACGGAGTTTGTAGAAGGGTGTTTTGGGCAGGATACCTGGAACATGATGTTGGGAAAGGCTGCAATTATTCCCTCTGCTGGGATTGTTCTCCTTATGGTTTTCTCCCACAACCCTGATAGTCAGGATGGCTGAACTGTGCTCTGCCTGGAGCTCCTCTCCATCTCCAAAGGGCTTGTAGGTGTTCTGTGGGTGATGAGTCAGTGGGAAACTCCAAAGAGAGCTGCAATTTATGCATTAAAGATTGGGCAAAAGTGCTACAAATGGAGTGCAAGACACTCTGCAGTAATTAGAGCAATGCATTCTTTGTTCAGTGATGTGGATTTACTCTGTTATCCTCTTTGGGAAGTGACTGATGACCAGCTAGCCAGGCCTTGTCCTTGCTTCTCTGTCTTTTCATTCTGCAAGTCTTGGGGGTTTTTCTCTCTGAAGAATCTGTTTCTGTGTTTGTGCCTGTCCGTGGGTGGCTGGGGACCATCACCAGCTCGTGGAGAGATTCTAAAGGCAGCATTTAGCTCAGTCCGAGGCTGGGTGAGGAACCTTTGTGATGGGTGGGATAAAAAAGGGAGGTTACCTGCATCCCCAAGGAGGAAACTTCCTAAAGGCCATATACTGACATGGGCATTGCTGCTGAATGTGCCTCCTGCACTGAGGGAGATGGGGATGAGCAGCAGCTGGCTGAGGGCAGGACTCTGTTCCTGCCCTGTGGAGCAGCCTTGAGTCTGTCCCTCTGTGCTGACCACAGTTTCTCCAGGGTCACTGGTGCTAACTCTGAGCTTTGAACAAATGAGATATAAATCCAACTTATATTTGCCTTTCACAGCTGTAAAGGACTATCCAGTATTTTTTTTACTACCCTGGAAATATAATAACCAGTAATAAGACATATTTTGAGATATTATAAACACATTCCAGTGCTTATGCTGTCAAATTTTTGTACAAGGTGGTAGAGACCTTGGTCTATTTTTTAAAAGTTTATTTATTAAGGAAAAACAGCCATAAATAAATCTCTACTGATGGACTGATTCATTACCTCCTCCCCCGCCCATTTCCAAAATAACAACCCAGATCCAGCCCCCCACCAGCTTTACCACAGCAGGAGCAGAATTTAGATAATGAGGGCGTGAGGAAAAGGTTACCAAACAAAGCTAAGGGAGTTAAATTTAGAAAAGAAAGAGCTAACAGGTGGCTAGAGAAAAGGGAGGGAGGAAGACTTTGGAGAGGCAGTGAATAGAAGTGTGATTGCATTCGTTATGGGGTTTGTATAATAGGGAAAATGTTGGGAGTAAAATAAACTCCATAAAGAACTATTTAAAAATGTATTGTTTGCAGAAAACTGTAATCAATCTAACTGACAGTCAGAAAGGTCTATTTAAATTGCAGGGCTTCTCTCCCTTGCACTCTTACCAAAATCTGCTTCAACAGATTGGGAAGAGTATAGAAACAATACTGAACATGACAAGTTAAACAATTTTTAAGTTTCAAGTGTATTTGCACGTCTCCCTTTCCTGTATTTTATGGTATGGTCAGACATGGTTTTGGTCCAAGGACTCATCTTGGGATGATAACACCAGGATCCAAATGCCTTTCAGACCTTTTCTTGCTTGTGTGTCTTCATACCAAGTAGTTTTTTGCCTCAAAGACAGCTTTTATCAAAGGAAGCGTATAAAACCAGAGATATAACACAAAGTCATTTACCTGCTGCTTTCATTTGGCAATGATAGCTTTGACTGCAACTGTGCTCCATAGACTGACTCCTGAAGCAGAGATTAATTGTCCATGTGGGGGACTGAGACGTAGCTAAAGAAAGAAACAGAAGTTTGGCCGATGCCCTTGGTCTCACTTCTTAGGATGTTGGAGGGTATTGCCTGGAAGAAGGATTTGGTTCACAGTGTGTGATAAGAGTGACTTTGTGAGGAACACAGTGCAGGGTTTTTTATGCTGGAGTTTTTATCTGTTTGTTTGGAGTTTTTTTGGGAGGGAGTTGTGGGGGTTTTTTGAGGGGGGGTTTGGTGTTGGGGTTTTGTTTTGTTTTGTTTTTTGTTTTGCTTTCTGTTTTGTTTTTGTGGTTTTGTTGGTTTGGTTTTTTGTTTGTTGGTTGGTTTGGTTTGGGGGAATTTTTGTCTGTTTTTTAAAATTGGTACCAAGGCTCTCTTAGTTTTTTGTTTTGTACAAAATTGAAGAAAACTCTGTCTTGGCCACAGAGCCAATGTGGTTTTCAGATATATTTAACTAAATAAATAGGATTCATTTCTAGCATTAGTTATCTGCTATGCTTCTTGGCTCTATCTATCACTAATGGACTGCAAAAATGCCTAGCTCTTCACATATGGAGTCTAAATGAATTTTCATATGTAAATATTAATGTTGCATGCATTTGAAGTTGGACAGATGAATCCCAAATGAAGTGCTCCCTGTACTGAGCTGGAATTTGGGAGTCTCAGCTGCACTACATTTCAGAGGTTTTTGTCAGAATAGCAGTATTAAGCCCTTAGGTAAGATATTATTGTTTATACTTAGTGGAAATCCTCCAAGGATTACTTTCTTTCTTCTTGTAGAGTTTGACTACATTAAGGAGGTGTATTATGACACTGCTGTAGCACTGCTGGGCTTTATCTGAAGGAGTAACTTTAATTTCTACTGTCCCTGAACCATTCTCTGTCAGCTGTGCATTGATAAGGCCACGGGCCTTTCATGGTACCTAGGTGTGGCCTGTGCCTGGTGTGTCAGAACACAGCATTATCCTAAAGATGATGTTTCAGGCTCTTTTCATGATTCAGGCACAAACCCTTGAATTTCCTCTGATGTGATGGCAACTGACACCATTTTCAGAAATATTGATTTGGAACAGGAGCATTTAGGTAGTGCCACAGCTATTGTTACAAGGAGAATAACAAGGTTTTTCTTTCTCTCTCCTTTCTTAATCCCTGGAAAACATGGCCCTGGCTGCCTCAGCCAGCTTTAAAAAGGAAAATGCAGCATGCAGACTCCTGGTCTTCACTCAGTGGAAATACTTTTATTTTGGACATCCTTTTTATTCAGCAGATTGGCCCAGTCTCAGATGGCCTTTCGATCCAGTTCTGCCCTGACTTTGATGGATGCTATCTCTCTATTTGGGGATTGACTAATTAAGGCTATGCTATCTAAAATCAGTTTGCTCTGCTTGTTGGTTTTTTTTTTGGTGGGTTTTTTTCCACTCAACTACTTTGAGTTTGAAATGGAGCAGGGCACCCTGTTGTACAACTTCTTTTCAAGTGTTTTGTTTCCCAGCGTTAAAACCAAATCAGATTTAAAATCTCTTTAATTTAGAGTTTTCTCTGATCCAATCTACGTGTACTTATTTAACCCAATCACCCTATTTCAGATTACTGTGTTGTTAATTATAGTATTGGTTACTTCCCCCCTCATTCATTTTTTTGTTTTTTGGTTTCTTAACCAGTAGCTTGAAATTCTGCAGGGGAGTTTGTGTAGCATATCCTTGAAATTACACTTGGAAACTATTACTTGGACAGTTACTTTAGAGGCATTCTTGGAGGTCATTACAGTTTTTGTCAAGAACAGTTTAATTCTCTGCCATTTTCCACTTTTGTTATTATTGTGGATTGTCATGGGAGCAGGTTAATTTGGTCCAATTTCCTCCTCGTGTTCTGTCCCTCATCTCATGAATGCAAACACGTGGAAACTGGACTCTGCAGAAGATTAAACCTGTGGCAACAAGTAATTCCTGTGACAGAGGCTTTAATGAGAAGAGAAAAAGCCCTTAAAATATCTCCTTTCACTTGATAAGGATAATCTGAGCAGTGGTACAAAAACCAGTGGGGGACAGCTCCGACCTGTGCTAGTCACGTTGCAAGCCGTGATGGGACTGGCCTTTGGGCATGTGCATGTCAGAAAGTGACTCCATGGGCAGGCAGGATTAGAGCCCATCTCTTTGAAAAGCAAAGAATTCTCCACAGCAGCGACGCAGCAGAAAATGCTCCTGAAGAGCCAAGTGCTGCAGTGGCTTATTCCACACTGTCCCCTGCCCCTGCTCAGTGCCAAGGGCAGCGTGGGAATAGCCATCGCCTGGCCAGCCAAAGCCTGTCTGGTGGCAGATGTGTAGAAAAAGGCATAAGAAATGAATAGACATTGAACCTGTCTCAGACAAACCTTTCCAGTTTTTGGCAGACACTGGCTTTGGGGCTTTCAAGCCATATCTTTTGGTACTAAGTCTTCGTGACTTTGTCTAGTCCTTTACTGAATCCTTTTAAAACTCTTTGTCTTGTGCAATAACTTGTGTCAAGGAGTTCCATAAATTAACTGTGTAAAAAAGCACTTTATTTAATTTGTGTTAGACATGCTGCCTGATCATTTCATCAAATTCCACCCCTCACTCCCATTTATTAAGTTGGTGGTAGGTGCCCTCATTACCTTTCCACTCTGGATTTTGCAGGCCTGTTACTCCCCCTTCCATCACTCTCCTTCCATGCTTTAGAGAGAGCCCTCAAGGAATTCAGACCTGTTAAATGGGAGAGGCCAGCTTGGAACTGCTCCTCAGCATTAGAGTCATCAAGCTGTGCTCTGGCCCTCAAAGACAGCACTCTGTCGCTGCGTGTAGCACTCCCAGGACACTGAAAGGACCTATCCCTACAGCTGTCCAGGAGGCTGTAGCATGGCTTTTAGGATAACTTTTTTGCAGCTGGGATCAGTGAGTTTATTGTCACTTGCCAGAAACACCTGCTTGTCATCCTAGGGAGAAAATCATTACTTTTCAGGTGTTTATTGATAGCAGGGCTCTGATTGATAACCACTCCCAGCTCTGGGTTTCTCCCAAGACTTGTCTCTTGCTGGCTCTTCTCTTGACCTATCCCCAAACCTCAGCATCCTTTGACCAGAGGAGCAAAGGGAGCAGGATGAAGAGCAGATGCAGTATTTCAGTGAGATTGCCTGGTCCATCATTTAGATGTGAGTGTGAACTTAGCTCAGCAGGTCGGTCAAACCCTCCCCCTGTGCTGGCATCTCAGTGACTTCAGCAAAAGCCAAGCACACATGAACCATGTGCTTCTGGTTTCTCCCTGGATCAGGATGAGAGTGATCTCCTTGCTGTGGCTCAGCTCTAACCCCGGTCCTCCTGATCCTGACCTGCTGGGGTAAAAGTCAGTGCCTGCTCTGGTGGGCCAGGCTCTCTGGTTGCCATTTGGAACAGTAAGTCCTCGGCCTCCTCGCAATCTGTGGTGAAGCATCTCTGTATAACTTACAAGTCTTGCTAAAAGACTGCCGTGGCAGCAGCTTGGAGGTTACACCCACCATCTGAGAGGCTGTTGTTGTTGCAAACTGGCTCATTTATATGTGAAGAAATCAATATTTTTAGAAGCCAAATGTTGGGGGGTTTTTCCCCCAGTTCTGGATGCTCCTCAAAGCAAGAATGTTTCCATCGGGTATTAAAATCTGGCTTTTGCTTTCAGCAGCAGGCAAGGGTGTGTGTTATTACTGTACTTGGACTAAATGTCACTCAGGATAATACAGAGCTGCAGACAAGCACTGCTCTAAAAGCAGGCCCTTGTCTCTCTGTATTTCCTCAGCACACTGAATGTTTGGCTAAGCTCCAGGAACTTTCCAAACACAAACAAGCATTTATGTATTAAGCTTTTTTATCAGTCTATGCTCTGTCTGAGCTGGGATGTGGGCAGCCTTTCTAATAAGGTGTATGCAGAATTGTTAATGGCTTTCCCATCCAGCTGTGCAACAAAAATATCCCAAATTTTGAATATTAAATCATTAAAGTTTGTGTTTTTAAAAGTACATCACTATCTTCCTTTCACTAAATAGTATTAGAAGAACAGGGCAATTACGGATTTGATAAAAACCATATTTTTTTTCTAAAGTGGACGGATTCCTGCATGTGCATGGTGAAGACATAAAATGCAGGTTGAAGCTTTAGGATGCGGCTTGTGCTGCAATGAACTTTGGCAGCACTGGCCCATCCCTGCCCCCTGGTCAGTGGGTGACAGCCCCAGCAGCTTCCAGTTAGAGCAGATAACAACCAAACTAATAACACTTGTGCAGCTGTGTAAGACAGCCAGCAACTCAGGGTTTCTCAATGTATTTCTAACAGAAATAACACTAACTACCTTTAGTGGCAAGGAAGAGTGGGAATTGGGAATAGCAGGATGCTGTGTCATCTCCAATCCCCCAACACTATTTGGGGGTGAGTGCCCTGGTGTCGTTGCAATCTCATTGGCATTTCAGCTTGATGAAGTTTGAATTGCTGATGCTCAAGATGAGCTTGTTGCGAACTCTAGTAAAGGATTCCAGGGCTTTTACTCAGCTGTCTTTCCTTCCCCAGACTTGCTGAAATGAAAAAGAGATGCATTTAAAATACATACATTTAAATATGTAGATGTATTTTAGATATGAAGATGCAATCTGTGGTTCGGTCTTTCATTTATGTCTCTTATGGCAGTGGGATGATCTCCAAAATAAGCTACTACCTCTGAATGCTACCACAGCAAAACTTGGTCTCAAATAGTGCCTTGAAATAAAGTCTCATCAACTGCAAGATGCGCTTTGTATTCAGAATGTTGATCATATGGACTCATTTCCCATACATTTATGGGTCCCATGCTATCCTCTCCCTCCTTAGGCAGCAGCAGATAGTCCTCAAAAGCGAAATTTAAACATAAATGTTTGTCTCTTCGGATTCAAATTTCCCTTGCATCAAATAGCATCTGAAATGATCTCATTTGTATTTTCATCAAATAGGTAAGTAAGAGTTATTGAGTAATACCCTGTGTCTCTGTGGGGAGCTCAACACAAGTGAGCTGCACGTGTGCAGGAATGGAAGGGGATGGGACTGGGGTTCCCCAGATGCATTTCCTGTGCTCCCTTATCAGGATACGTATCACTAAAACAGCTGAGAAAGGGACACGACACCAGTGGAGGCAAAGCAGCTCTGGAGAGCAGGGGTGTGATGGTGGCAGCTGCCCAGGCTTAGAAGCACCAGGTCTTGCCTGTGTCCAAACTGAAGGTTTCAGAGAGCTGTGTGGGGAGGACACAGCTGAGCAAGCTGCTGTCACAGGAGCTGAATGCTGTCACAGGGTTCACGTGCTGAATGAATTGGGCTTTGAGGAACAGTCTTTGATATGCCAGACTGTTTCTTGAAAAATCAAATATTTGGGTTCAACCACAGTTCAGTTTTAAACCTCTAAGGTAATACTGGAGTTCATTGTGCCTCTCTTTCATTCCAGGAGTATTTATTTATTTTTTTCTCACCCCTGTTCCTGGCTGGTCCCTGTTAGCATGCAGCTCTCCTTGCATCTAGAGATCAAAAAATCCTGTCTATATGACAGGGCTATTGAAAGTAAAAGGGGGATAAAAGAGTGATAGCTGGGAATAAAGCCAATGTTGTGATTTCTCAAAAAGCACCCTTCTGAAGTGCAAGTACTCCAAAAAGGCACCAGATGTTGTGTGTGTGTATTTTTAATATAGTTTTGACTAGAGGTAAGAGATAAAGGTGGTTATCTCTAAAAAAGGGGATTCAGGGCAGGGGATGATGAGCTGAAGACCAAATGTTCCTCTTTGTACTTGTCAGGGAGAGGAGGAACATTTCAGCTGATTGATCTTTGGGCTGGATCCTCTGTGGCCAGTAAGCAACAGACACTTTACACCACAAGTTTCTCAGCATTGGCCTTTCTTCTTCTCAAATGAAGAGGAGATGCCTTTAGCACCTGCTGTGGCTTGGGATTCCTTTACCTGTGCAATGGGATCCCCCACATGTGCTTGAGGCAATGAACCTCCCCTGCAGAGCAGATCTCCAGGTCTGCCAAGAGAGAAGGAAAAAGCGACAACAGCTGTCTCTCCCTATCCTCCTGTTCTGCTGATCCTTGCACAGACACTCCAGTTTGGGGAAATGAGTTGCTGGTGGGATTCCTTGTATAAAGTTGTTGTTGGAGAGTTGTCTGCAGGGTGGGGTAAGGCTCTGGGCTGCAGAGGGAGTCAGATTGGTCCCTGCAATCCAAGGTTGATGCTGGGGCTTGGAGCCAGTTTCAGTCCTCCCAGGGACTTCTTCCTTTTCTTTCTGCTCCCCATTTTAGCAGGACAGGGTGTCTCTGGTGCCTCTACCTGGATAATGCTGGATAATTACCTTGACCCCTGTGCATCTCTTCAGCAGAGGCCTCAGGCCAGGGAGAGCTCCTGATGTGACACAGGCCACACAGGGACAAATGTGAATGTTCTGTGAGAGGAATCCCCGTGTTAAATGGGTTGAAGGCACAGGGCTAACATGATCTCACTGAGATCAGAGGAGCTGTGGCAGAAGCTTCTGCTCAGCAGTTGTGAATTGTGAGCACTGCCAAGCCTCAACTCTGCTTCCCAACACATCTCCACTGGCGGGATGAGCTGTGAACAAAACGAGGTGTTTGTGAGGAAAGAGAGTCAGCTCAGTGGGCTGGGAAGGCAGAGATTTTATTTTTCCCCCCAGTCATTTATCTGAACAACTCAAATTACAATATGAGGCTGCTAGTGCTGAGGTAGCCTAATGATTGCTGTGGGGGTCAAGGAGCCACTGCACTCCTCAGTGCCAAATCACTAAAGCTCTGAGCATCTCTGAGTGGTGTGAGCCCCTTTCTGTGTCAGTCACTTCTGCTGTATGAGAGAAGAGAGAGAGAAAGAGGAGAGGGAAGGAAAACCCGGGAGATTGCACAAGAGCATGAGCCCTCCTGGGGCACATTAGCAATCTCAATGTTGTTTGTGGGCATATTGTTAAGGAAATGTTTCTAAATAATAGCTCTGTTGCAGTTTGTCTATGAAGAAAGCTTATTTAGGCATGCTTTCTTCCAGGACGTTTAGTGTTTTCCTTTTCTTTGGACAAACACAGAAGGGTAAAATGGATCCATCCACAAAAGCCCCAAAAGCTGCTGCTTTCACCAGCAGAGCTGGCTGTCAGCTGGGAGGGCCAGGAGCATCACTCTTGGAGCATCTCAGTAATTGGACTTTGCTGAGGAAGAAGTAAATAAAAGGTATCCGGTGAGGATTGCTCCAATAGCTTGGATTTCACAAATTGAAAACATATTAACTTCTGACAGCTCTGTTCTTCTATAGACAAAACAGCTGCATTCCCAGGAGCTCTGTGCTTACAGTTTTAAACCTTTTCCCTTCTGGTGAATTTTTCGTGAATCTAAAGAGGGCTCCCAGAGCAGGTTTTGGTTGTTTTTTTTTTTTTTTTTTTTACACTGTTTTGCACCTTGGTTTATCACTCAACACCAAAGACAGAAGGCTCAAAATGTTCTTTTGCATCTGATTTGGCAGCATTTCACATCCACTTGGCACTGGGACATGCGTTTATGCCTCTTACTCCATGGGGTATGAGGCAGTAACAAATTTGGTCCTCCAGATATTTCTTACATTTGAACCCAGGGTTAGATATATTCTCTGGGACTCTGCAAGATATCACTTCATTTATTCTTTCCTCTTCCCATCCTGCCTTTGTTCTTGGTGCCTGCTGAGGAAACTGAAAATAAAACCTGCCTTAAAGTTTTGGAGACAAAAAACATCAGGTGCATCTTAGAAGCAGACTTTCAGTTTGAGTTCATGGCTGCTCTGTCCTGCTCGACTGGGCACAGTGTATTCCAGACTGGGAAAGGCTGGGAGGAAGGAGACTTGTTAATATCTCATAACATCCCTTTCTCAGGCTCCCAGAGGGAAAGTGCAGTGCTTTGGCTCAGTCTGCCAAAATAGTTGAGTCAGCTGGGGCCTTCTTTTTTTCTTTTCCACATGAATGAATTTGGCTTGTGGATTTTCCAGTAAATCACTAGAAAACTATTTGTGATTTGGCCTTCCTTGTATGACTTCTGCTCCCACTGCCAATTACACCAAATAGAAAAACTGACAACAAGGCAGATTTATACTCCTTCTCTTGATATAAATTTGGGACACTTTTTGCTTAGTAATGGGTTGGAGCCAACCCTTTCCTGTATCCACGAGAAGGAGAGGTAGATCCAAGGTTGTTTTGTTAACAAGTAGAGAGGAATGGAGCATGAAAGACTTGTGAGGCAAACGTGCCAGGTAATGTTGGACAGAATTGGGAGCACTGTTTTCCAGACTACTTGGGAAGCTGATGTGCTGATTTTATGGCATTTTCATGCAGACATCCCTTGAAAATATCCTAGCCTTGTATATGTCTTGTTTAGCCTCCAGTGATCAGATTTGTGCCTTTGCAGAGAAGAACCCAAGAATTCATTTCTACTGAGCCTTTCCAGACATTACTAACGGGTTTTCAAAACTTCAGCTTATAATTACTTTTGATTATATCAATGTTTATATGCTACTGTGCGTGCTATGGGCCAGATGGTACAGCTGTTGTTACCTGCATTGCAGATGAAATTTGGCCCAAATGGTGGTGTTAAGTCACCCCCAAATGTCTCTCGGGTGTCAGAGTGAAATATTAGCTTGCGTGAGTATGGTTTTTCCCTCCTAAATATGAAACAGGGCAAAGTAGGTGGGGTGAAAGGAAAAAAAAATGTAACCAACCAGTACAGCTGATACGAGGCTAATCCCTGGCAGCAGCTTTGGGATGTCACAGCGCAAATGAGACAGCAGCCTTCAGACTTCACTAGTCATCCCAAAAGAACAGGTCCCAGACACCTAGGATAGGATTAGGAGAGTGCAGAAGCATAGAGGCTGTGCTGTTTTTGCAATCCTTTCCATCCCTGAGCTGCTCTCTGCAAAGACATCCTACAGATCCAGCTGGACTGAGGCGAGGCTGGAGATAGCAGGAAATTTCAGTGCTGCTCAAAGTGCTTCTTCCTCATCAGGGGGATTTAGTGTGGTCACTTAGAAAATAGGCAGCTGGATTGATTTAGCAGCTGTTGTAGTGTGTGGTACCTAACATACTTGACATCTAATGGAGGGAAGGCAAAGAAATCAGGGAGGCAGGCTGGAGTGACCCGTAATCACAGCTGGCAGCACTCGTGATTTTACCAAATGTCTTGGGGTGTTTGGTACTGTTTGAGAGTCCTGTGATTATGCAAGACTCTCCCTCTGCAAAGAAGGAAATAAAAGGCACTTCAAGAGGCCATTCTGTTCTCCCTTTCTGCACCCTCACCACTGTCTCTGCTGCATGTCCCAAGGTACTCGTCACCTTATTTCCTGTGGCTCTTGTTCTTGATGTCTGCAGTGCATCCAAGCTTAGGCTGAGCCTTTTGAAGTCACAGCTTGGAGTTAGGCACCCAAGTCCTAGGAGATTTGCATCATTGCAAAACTCTGCCTTGGTGATGCTTTTGGTGCTGTGACTCTCCTGTGAAAACCAGAAACCCAGGTTATGTCCCCCCATTTCTGTTTGCTACTTATAGTAAAACTTGGTTTGTGATCTGACAGTTTTAATCTCAGCAGAATCTGTGCCCAACTAGGTGGGGTGATTTTCTGGAATAATTTCTTGTGTCTCTTTGCCATCCTCTTGGTATCTCCTGATATTTGTGTGTGTGTGTGTTGCTGTTGTTCTGTGCATAAATACATCCATGGGAGCCGCAGCCAAATGACTTCAGTTCTTCAGGACTTCCCAAAGACTGTGGGCTTCTCACAGGCTGCTTCTCCAATTTCCCAGAGGTCTTCCAAATAAATCGAGGATTACTACACATTTTATTGCCTTCTAAGCCTTTGTAAAGCCAGTTCACTCTGGGCTGGGCAGATGTTGCAGTGGTATCTGCACATCACTGGAGGGTTTGGCTGATTTGGGTTTCCTTTTGAGATCTGCTGTGAGTTTTCCAGTTTCAGGTAATAAGACATGTCAAGGAACTATATTTTCTCTTGTTTCTCTGCTGCAAAGTTGCCATTCCTGGCCCTTCTAGAAGCAGGCAGAAATTGAAGTAGGGGGAACTAAATGGTTTTGTATCTGGATGGGTCTCCTAAGACCTTGGACTGCTAAATGTTGTCTAATCTGGAATAAAACATTGATACTCATTATAGTCAGATTTGTATAAAAGGGAGCAGCCTGCAGGATTTGGGGCCAGCATTTTCTGAAACTTTTACACAGAGTGGAGATGCTTATAAACTGGATTTGCAGCTAGTCACTTTGTCAAAAGTGAGCCTGACCCAGCCCAGTGCTGAGCTCCCACATCTCTCTGCCTGCAAGCAGAGATGGTTATTTCTTGCAGGGTTTTTTCATGTCTAGTGGGGGTTTGCCCTGCTTATCTTAGGCTGCAGTCCAGGCACTTAAATTTGGAGTTTCACAGAGAAAGTTATGTCAATTTTTTAAAACATTAGCTCGTTGGGGGATATTTAAATAGAATTTATGTGCTCGGTGCATGAGTCCTTTTCCAATTCTGTTTGGTTTGTGTAACTCATGTTTTCCTCACGCTTCACATCCATAACAAAAAAAGGAAAGTTTCTCATTTATTTAGAGTTCCCCAAGTTCCAATACTTGTTAGTTCACAGAGCATGGAGAAGCTGAATGCTATTATATTTCCTATTTACTGTTTGCAGTTATAATACCCCTCTTAATGGTGTGAAATATAAATGAATTATGTGTCCTTGTTTGTGGTTGCAAGTTGCTGTTATAAATAATGCAAACGGATGCTCATGTGGTAGTAAATGAAAATTTTTTGAAAAGAAACAACAGGAAGAATACAAGAAAATAATACTTTTGCTTGGCTTGTGGCATGCAATAATGTGTGTCTGAGTGTGCAGAAGTGTTCATAGACACACTCCTCTTTTTGTTTGTTTGGTTTGGTTTAATTTAAATCTTTTGTCTTAAAAACAGCTTATATTCCAAAATTCCATTCTGGTGTTGCCTTGATTTTCCTGTTAGAGATGAGAAATATGCTTTAAAAATAACTTTCATTGCAGAAAAAATTAGAAACTAGATATATAAATCTTTTGCTAGGACTGTGGGATTAAATGTTTCCTACAGGACATAGAGTGCAGGCCTGGGTTCAAAATCAGTGAAGCAACAAAGTTGATTTCTTATACCTAGGATACCATAAATAATTCATTTAGTGTTGTAATTTATCATTACTCACAAATAATAAAAAATTAAGTTTCATACCTTTGTTTTAAAAAAAAGTTTTCCAGCAATGTTTTAGGAACTGCATCCTTAACTGTAAGAATAGATCTCCTCAATTCAAGAGTCAGACCTGCTGGTACTATTTCTTTACAAGGCTGAGGCCATATCTGCCTGCCCCTGCAAAAACCTGCTGCTGCTTTTGAAAATGGGAAACTGATAGAAGAAAACCCAACGGCATCTGACAAAAAAGAATATTCTGGCCTGAAATTAATAAAATTGGTCATGTAGTTCATATTATTCTTTAAAATATTTTGTTGAATTGCAACACAGATTGTACAGTCTTGAGTGATGAGGATCTAAATACATTCTTTCTAGCTTTATTCTTTAATAAATGAAATAAAACTGATCATAATTCTTCATTATGTGTTAAGCTGCAATAAAGTATTTTGTTCAGAAAAATACATATGTTAACAGCTTTCTGAATTATGCAAGTATTACATTTGAAGACCATCCTTCTTGTTCCTTTTGGCATTCCATATTTGTTCCCATTTCTCTTTTATTCTTTACTGCCAGTTTTGACTGCTTGGCTCGAGTATGGGAGTTTATCAAAATAAAAAATGTTTCGTTTCCGATAAGTGTGAACAAGGGCTGTGAAATGATTAAATGAAAACAGGAGTGAAAAATATCTCCTTGAACATCAGCAGCTAGAGTGAGGGTTGGGTTTTTGTTATTTTGGTTGGTTTTACACTGCCCGTTGAGTTTATATTTAAATGTCCCCAGTTAGCTGTTGTGACAGCTCCTGCAGCATCTCCTGTGCTTGTAGCTCTGAGGTTACTCAGGATAACTCATGTCCATGTGGGAGATGGGAAGCATCAGGGCTGGTTTTGGGATTTTGGAGTGTCTGGATGGAACCTGAACCCCCTGTATCTCTGTTGAACCTCTGGGAGAGAGTAATTTGTACCAGTATTGAGTCCACAGTGATGTGTCCCCATACCCAGCACTGAGATAATGTTCATGGTCTCCAGCGTTCAATGAGTTGTTAAGTTTTTCCAGCAAAGCCAACTCAGTGCTGTGAGCCTCAGCTAAGGATGTGCTTGGGGCTGCTGAGGTGTTACAGCAACAGACACGGTGCTGCTTTCTGCCAGACTCTTCTGCCTGGGTGAGTTTCAGGGACATTTTGTCTTCTCTCTGGAGAGGGGATTCTCTCAGCGCGCTTTTCAGATGATGACGATAGAGGAAAAAGACTACCACGAAACCACAACAAGGATCTTTCCCCTCTCTTTTCCTTGCTCTCTACCTTCATTTATCTCGGCAAGCTTGAATTGCAGTCCCTTTGCTATTAACCTTTCGACTGCTGGCATTTCACCCAGAGCGCTCGGCCCCAGCTGGCAGCGGGAAGGGGAGGATTGGAGCGGCTCTGAGGTGATGAATTGGCCTTGGCACTTCGCTCAGCGGCCACTCTCCGGAAAGTGGGAAATGTGCCGTGCAGCTCTGTGGTCTTAATACCCTCCGGGCACCACCCTGAAATAGAGGGGCAACGAAAAAGAGGGGGAACTGCAGCACTGGAAGGGTTATTTTATTTCCTGCCTTCCACAACTAACTGCTCTGCCTCTGAAAAAGCGGACAGACTTTCTCAGCTCTCGTGGCAGCCTCGTGGAGGGGAGCACCAATTTAGCCCGTCTCTCCCAAGGGCTGGCCCCTTCTCTCTCAGTTCCAGACAAGACTGTGCCCTCAAGTTCCCAGGTGTTTGCTCTGGTGCTGGTGCTGGTGTTAGTGCTGGTGTTGGTGTTGGTGCTGGTGCTGGTGCTGGTGCTGGTGCTGGCGCTGGCGTTGGTGTTGGTGNTGGTGCTGGTGCTGGTGCTGGTGCTGGTGCTGGCGCTGGTGCTGGTGCTGGCGCTGGTGCTCCACGCTGCCGCCAGCCCTTCCCGGAGCGCCGCGGATGCGCAGCTCGGCGCTGCGCTGGCTGGATCCTGGCTGTGTCAGTGCCAGTGCTGCCATCTGCTCCCTGCAGGGCAGGGAACATCCTGTCCCGGCTCTCTGTAGCCCGTCGGGGCAGCCCACGGCGGGTGCTCTCACCAAGCTCGGCACTGCGCTGGA